>WAAF01008765.1:437136-893335 GCA_013400475.1 Tricholaema leucomelas
CCCCCCCCGCCTAGGAGCAGGCATCTCGAGCAGCGGAGCTGATCTTCTCAGGGCAGTGAATGAATCTAGGACCCCCAGGAACGCAAAGCCAGGCTCTGGACCCCTTACCTTCACCCAGAGTCATCTCCTCTCTCTAGGGAGCACTTTGAAACCTTGCTCTGAAAATAAAAAGCCATGTGCCAAGAAGAGCTGCAACTGCAGCTCCTGAGCAAGAAGTTGTTCTCCCACCCGCACATCCAGCGTGACCGGCAGCCCCAGTCCTGCCGCCGCGCCGCCAAGGGCAGGCAGAGGCACGTCCCCGCTCCCAGGATCCGCGGGGTTTGCTCCAGCCCTACCCCACCCCGAGCACAACTGATCCAAACCTCAGCTGCGTCAAGTCAGTAGCAACAAGGACTGAGAGAAGCTGAGGAGCGAGCAGGAGATCTTCCAGCTGCGGATGCTGCTCCTGCAGCCGCCTCCAGTCCTGCTCGGTGGCTGCTCAGCGGGACAGGCTCTGTCCCAGGCTGCAGCCACTCCGGGACACGGTGCTCGCTGCCCAGGTCGCGGACAGAAAGTGCTTTTTTGAGGCGGTAGCAGAAGTCCTGTGCTCGAAGGAGTTCCCCTTGCAGAGGCAGCCTTGGCTCCATTGCAACACAAACCTCTCTCGCCTCAGGCACAGTAGGGATGTGAGAAGCGCTGGGCACCCGTGAGCTGGGGCTCCTGCAGGGTGTCCTGTGCACCCCAACACCCTGATCAGCACGACGGGGCCCATGAGCACAACCCCACTGCCCACTCACAGACACGACCTGGTTGCCACCCACAGACACGGCCCCACTGCCCAAGTCGACAAAGTTCCTGGGAAGAAGTTTTCCTCCTGCCCTAACACCTCCCAAGATGGGGTCAGCGCGACCGGGACTCAGCTGCCTCCCCCGCCAGCCCTCGCCTTAACGCACGCTGTTGCTGCCTGTTCTCAGGCACTGCGGGGATGGGAAATGGGACCAGAACAACCACCGGCCGGGCACTCACCCATCCATCCGTCCGTTCATCCATCCACCCACTCACTCATCCCTCTCCCTCCTCCCGGCTCCGCGCTGCCCCCCCAGCTGCGCCCCCCTCCCACAACTTTGCTGCGGCCGCAACTCTTCCGGGCCCTCAGCCTGGCCAGCGAGGTTCGGGGGTACCGCGGGAGCCAAGGCTGTCCCCCACTCTCCTATCCTCCCTACCTGCCCAGCCGCCCGGCTCCACCGCCGTTTGCAGCATCCTCTCGCCGGCTGCTCGTTCCCGGCTGGGCGAGCGCGCTCCCGGTGGAGGAAGAGGAGGAGGAGGAACGGGGGATGAAGGCAGCCCGCGCGCCGCCGCGGTGTGTGTGTGTCTCCCTCCCGGTGCCGTGAGCCTATTCGCGGTGGGAGGAGGGAATCACATCCCGGTGCCGCATCCTGCAGCGGGGCCCGGGATCGAGATGGAGCGGGGGAGGCGCTCGTAGCCCTCGGGATGGGATGTCCCGGGGTGGGACATGCTGCAGAGAGCTGGAGTGGGGCCTGGGGGGTCTGTGCTTCCACTGCCTCCAGGGACCCTCTGGTTGCTTCCCAGGCCCACTCCAGGGGATCTGGGGGGTGTAGGGCAAGTGGTGGTGACAGTAAGGTGCATGGTTGGGCAGACGGAGAAGGTGACCTAGCAGGGCTGTAAGGAGGGCACTCCAACTCAGGGCACAGAGATGCCCGGTGGCACCAGGGCCACAAAGCGCAGAGGTGTCAGGTCTTAGTCCTGCCTAGATAAGTGTCCCCAGTCCTGTATCTTGAGAGCAGCAGCCCAGCCTGGCTCTCCAGGACTCTTGGAGGTGATAGAGGTGGTTTCTGGGAGGCTTCATCTCTTGGCTGTGCCCAGGGTTGCTGTGCAGAACCTGGCACCACGACAGGATGAGGCCTCCCACTCTCCCAGACACCCTGCCTGATCCTGCAGGACGAGTCGGAGCTGGAAGGAGGAGTCCTGTCTGCTCTGGAGTCGCAGCAGCTGGAGCGTGAGGACCCTCCAGGCCCAGGTGTCTTTGCTGACATGCAGCTAAAGCTCTCCTGGCGCTGTCCTGGCACCGTTGTCGTCGCAGTCAATAGTTCGGCAGCTCCAGCAGCTTCGCATGTGGCCTGGTGGTGCCGGCACAGAAGAGCAGGGAGGGGAAGCTCTTCTGCCCGCCCCGAGGGCCGCGCTGTCTAGACACTTACATAAGCACATCCTGCCCTCCTCCAGCACGCTCGGTGGAGGATCTCGAAGCACTTCACACCAGCGCTAATGAGGCTTTGCAGCCCTGCTGCGGGGCAGCTGCGCCGGGATCCCTGGCCAGGGGCTCTCTCCTCAGCCCTGGCAGCTCTCGCACGCTTCCTGCTTTGCCTCCACTCAAAAGAGGAATTGGTGCCAAGGTGAAGGAGTCTGAGCAGCCCCATGAAATCGCTGGCAGAGGGCTGGAGGTTGCTGGAAGTGGGGGCAGACCAAGTGCTGCTCCAAGCTGCTCTGAGTCCACGAGAGACACAGCTGTGGGAAGGCTCAAGGACCTCCAGCTCCCAGAGAGGTGGAAACCATGAGCAGAGAGATGGACACTGAGCTCCTCTCCAGCAGCCATTTCCAGGTTTGTAGGTGTTGGGCCAGGAGCAGATGGCCCAGCAGCACTGGGTGAGCTGAGAACCTTTCCTTCACTGCCACCAGAGCCAGGGCTGGGTCCCCAGGAGCTGCAGCAGTGCCATGGCACCACCAAGCCTTGGCACCACTCTTGCTGTAAATTACTCGGGGTTTTAGGAGTTCCTCTCCAGAGCCTGCTGCATTTATTTGCTGTGCCATCCAATTTGCACAGTGCTGGGTGGATTTTTCCTCCCTATAAATAATTACAGGCACTCTAATGGATCTCAAACCTTGCATTACCTTGGCTGTCAGGAGCCTTCCTCTCCAAGGAGCAGAGACAGGGCTGCAGCTCCTGCACCGTTTTGCTTAATTCACAATAACCCTTTCAGCCTCATCCTGCTTCCACCCCACCATGAGGAAGGGGCTGTAACACTCCCACTCCAGGCACAGAAACTGGGGAGTGCAGGGATGAGGTCTCTCACCCATCTCCTGGTGCTCCAGAACTGCGGAGCAGTAGCTCCCTTCCATGGGACCTGTGGGCTTCCCTCTCCTGACAGCAACCTCTGGCTGCTCTCAGGCTAATGCAATATTTCTCTCACCCTTCCCTCTCCTGGAGGCCCCTGTGCAGAGATTTTAAAAATCAATCTGAACTTCCCTGCCCATTCCAGCCAGGACTGAGCTGATGACACTCTGCTGTGTCAAAGGGATGCTGGCAGTGCTGGTCTGGAGAGATCTGATGGACTCAGCGAGACCTCTGAGTCTGTGCCCACTGAGGGGAGCCCTGCCTGGGCACCAGTGCTATGGGAGATGGTGGGCAGAGGGACAGCTGTGCCACAGAGCTGAGCCAGGGAACCACATCATGGAAAGGGTGGTGTGGGGATGGCTCAGCCCCAGCATCACTTTCCATGAAGCCTCCATGGCTCCTCACCCCCATACTGAGCTCTGCCAAGCTGCTCCAGCAGCTGCCGGAGCCGTTCCAAGTTGGTGTGGCTGGAACTGCTCACAGCCATCCTGGGGGTTGGGGTTCTCTGGCAGCAGCACTGTCAGGGCAGAAAAATCTTATCACAAGCCCACAAAGGTTTCATCAGTGTCTTGGAGCTGGATCAGAGGGGGGTACATCTTCACAGGCAGGAGAAGGGACAGGTGTTGGGGACAGGCAGCAGGACTCAGCAGCCAGAACCAGTTAATGGAACAACATCAATGAGCAGTTTGGCCCATGGGAAGATGTCCCCACCTTAGTGTCAAGGCTGCAGACTCTGTCTGTGCCCCAGCATGGGGCAGGATTGGTCTCAATCAACAGCTTGGGTGTGGGGGTTCACCTAGAGCACAGGATGTGTGGGGTGCAGCTGAGAGAACTGAGGTTGTTCAGGCTGGAGGGAAGGAGGCTGAGATGAGATCACATTTGGAGTCAGAGGAGTCCAGGGATGCCCGGGGCAGAGGTTCTGTAGGCACTCTGGCAAGGCTGAGCCTTCCCATTCGTGCAGCACTTTGCAAGTGGCTCATTAATTACATCTCAGCTCCTCCCTGGGTAGGGCCATTACCAGCACCTCTCCAGGGGCTGTGGTCTGGAGATCAACCTGTGGGGCCAGCAGCATCTTCCTGTTGTTTTCAAGAACCAGGCAAGAGCTCTGGAACAGTGACCTGTCTGGGTGTCTTTCCCCAGGCCAGATGGACACCTCGACTCTACAGTGACAGCTGTCACCAAGCTCCAGCTCCACCAGCATGTCCCTAGGGCAGCATGACAAGGGCAGTGACTTGGCCCCAGTTCCTGGAGACTGTGCCACTGTGTCTTTGGCAGAGCCAGGCTGTGTGGGCAGCCCAGTTTGCACTCTAGCCACCATCACCCTGAGACCATCCCCCTGCACCCATGGGTGCTATGGGCACAGCAAGTCTTGGTTTCTAAAGTGAGAGCACAACTGGGGCAGAGCCAAGGTGTCAGTACCAGATGGGCTTCGTGGCAAGCTGAGCACCACTTTTGGCACCAGTGGTTGCAGGGAACTCCTCACTAGAGCAACAAGGGACACCTCTCAGAGGTGCAGGAGCAACAAGGGACCCTCAACACCAACTCCTGGAAACTGCTCCCCACGGCCCCAGGCCTCTGTCGTCGCCCATCCCTGCCCCTGTGCCAGTGCTGGGCATCATTCCTCGGCTGTGGCATCAGCTCCTGTGTGGCCACTGAGCAAGGGGCAGCACCATGGTTAGCAGGGGACTTCTCTGTGTTTCTGGCAGCCTTCTTTCTTCCTTCCCATTGTTACTTTTAATTAAAACCTAGAGCAGGAAGATAAGGAGCCCCCCGCATGGGGGGGGGGAGGAGGGGTGCTTGAGGGAGGGGCATTTGAGCGTCTCACAAAGCGGGTGGAGGTGATTTGCGATGGTTTCTTTTGAAGGGGGAGCTCTGAGCCCTGGCAACACTATCACAGGCGAGGTGTGTGATGAGGATGGGTTTGTTCCACCGCCCCTGTGAAACTGCTCTTTTTTTTTGGGGGGGGGGAGGGGATTGCGCTTCCTCCTAATGAGAGATGAACTGCAGCAGCTTCCCCTGCTGCAGGAGGAGAATTAAAAAGAAACTGATAAGAGGCCCCAGCCTCTAGCTTCTGTCTTGCCTCCCAATTATAACTGAAAGCTCAGAGGCATTCCAGAGACGGGACTTGATGTCTACATTAATTATAAATAAATTATCTACACTTAATGTTTAAATGAAATTCCAGATAAAGTTTATATTTAGCTGAGCGCCGCAACGGGGCATCAATATTGATGCGAGGAGCCGAGAGAAGCTGCGCTGCTCCCGTCTGGCGGCGGAGCCCAGTCGGAGTGAGGAGCCCCTGCTGGAGCTAGTAGGGAGTGGGGCTGGGAGGGCAGTGAGATAGGTTGGGCTTCTCTGCCCTGCCACACCCTGCCCTGCCCCTCAGTGCCCTCCCAGCTGTCCTTGGAGGAGCACGACTCCTCCCACGGAGTCGCACATCGCATCCAGTTGGAAGGGACCCTCAAAGGTCTTGCCCAACCTCCCTGCAGGGAGCCGGGACACCTTCCAGCTAGAACAGGCTGCCCAGGACCACATGGAGGCTGATCTTGAATGTGTCCAGGGATGGGGGCTCCAACGACATCCCTGGGCAACCTGTGCCAGTGTCTCACCACTCTCACTGTGCAGAATGCTTCAGTGCTCCCCAGGAGTGAGGAGATGTCACCGTGCCACAGCATAGCTCACAGCCTGGCCCCGGCTGCTGCGGGAGGTTTCTCAGCTCACACAGGTTTGGTGTTTGGCTCCAGATTCAAAGGAGACTGTCTTAATGCTTTAATGCTGCCAGGGTGGAAGAGGAGAAGTTTGACAGGTCTGTAGCTCAAAGCTGTAGAGAAAAACAATAAATGAATAAATAAAAGGCAGCTGAAATCCTTCATCCTCTGGTCACTTGTGCAGAAGTTCAGCTGAGGTCTAAGCAAGATCCAACATCCTGAGCAGTCACTGCCACGGTGGGACAAGGGCAGAGCATCCTGGAGAGCAGAGCATCCTGGAAATCAGAGCATCCCAGGTAAAGGAGAACATCCCAGCCAGGCCAGACCATGCCCACATGAGCCACCTGTGAGGGCTGGGCTGGCAGAGCTTGGCACAGTCGGGCCAGAATCTGCAGCAGGGTCACCTTCGGTACCCAGCACCACACAGTCCTCATTCTGCAAGGGGAGCAGTATCTCATTTCTTCCTCAATTAGCTCCTGATTATCAGTGTCCCAGGGCCCCTTCCCAGTCTCTGTTTCATGCACCATTAATAATTCATTTCTCAGATAGCAGAACGCAGCAGCGCAGGGTTAGGGCTTTGTGACTAATAAGTATCAGAGCAACCTTCCCCTCCAAGGGACAAATGAAGGGAATGAAAATAAAGAATCAAAGATAATCTACTTGGTGGACTCTAATCAAAGCCTGGATGAAGGCTTTGCTCACTCAGGTGAGGACCACACAGGCACACTCCTCCTTCTCCTCCTCCTTGGCAGCCACAGACTGCTGGGTTCCCACGCTTCACCTTACCAGCACCACCTTCTCTGGCAGCAGGGAGAACCGAGTCACCTTGAGGCAAAACATGCCACCCTGCACCCAGAGCTGGCAGTTCAGATGTGAGCTGGATCCTTCCTCCAGCTGTGAAATCCCAGGCAGACAGATTTCCCCAGTCCCTGCAGCACAGAGGAAGAGGAACTCCTGAGACCCCGTGGCTGTTTTCCTCAGAAGCCCCAAACACCTCAGCCCATCCATCCCTGGTGGATTTGTGGGAGGGTGGGAGGCACAGCCCAGTCTGACCAAGGGGCTCTGCAGCACACTGAGAACAACAGACTGCCCTGAAGAACTTCCACAGACATGCATTTGGTCTTCCATGGAATGGGAAGGAAAAGCAGCTTCTTGCTTTCTCCTGCAGCCACTGTCCCAACATGGTCTGGTGTGGGTCCCAGCAGAGAAACCATGGGAGGGAAACAAACCCCCAGGCACAACCCAGCTAAGCCCATGAGGCAGAGAGGTCTGATGGGCCAGAAGCAGCCAGTGACAGCACCTCCCATGTGCAATCATAGAACCATTGAGATTGGAAAAGCCCTCTAAGGTCATCCAGTCCAACCTGCAACCCAGCACCTCCATGACCATTAAACCATGACCCCAAGTGTCACACAGGTTTTGAACCCCTGCAGGAATGCTGACTCCACCACCTGCCTGGGTAGCCTGTTCCAATCCCTGACCACTCCTGCAGTCAGGAAATTCTTAACATCCAACCTGGACTTCTCTTTGGGTGCAAAACCTCCTGCTTTTCATACAAGAACCCACAGCTGCAGCTGGCAGCACCAGCCTGGGGCAGGGCACTGGGTGTTCCTAGCCTGGTGCTCCTCATGGAGGGAGAGCTCTCAGCAGGTGGAATGCCAGGGGCTGGGGTCCGGAATGGGTGGGATGAGCAGCACTCCCATCACAGACATTCCCAGCACCAGGCTGGGCAGCAACACTGGGGCTGTTCTGTGGTGGGCTGGGGCAGTGGGCACCAGGATAAGGGTCCTTGGAGAGGCAGGAGCAGGGCAGAGCTGGCGCCAGGCACAGAGCGTGGCGAGGAAGTGCCTGGCGCATTGGCAGCTGCACATTAAGTGTGACAGGTTCCTGACAGATCCAATTACAGAGCCAGGCCTCAGCAGAATCTCAGCCTCAAGATTTAGTGCATGAAATTCTGCTGGGGAATTTTCCGACACTGCAGTTTTGTGCCCTGGGTCCCTGCAGGCTCTGGGCACTGCTGGCACCCATTGAGCTGTCCCTGGCTCTCCTCCCCACCATGCTGCACCCCATCCCCCTTCCACACCCCCACAGTGCATGGCCCAGATGCAGTCACCTAAAAAATGGCAAGAAAAGAGAGTCAAACCTCTGGCAGAGCTGGAGAAGAGGGCACCCACAGCCTCCCTGCTCCTCTGCTCGATGGAGACGTGCCCTGGCCTGGGCCCCGGGCGCCACGTGCTGGGATTGTCAGTGCCCAGGCACAGCCCCAGGGGCTGCACAGGCTCCAGGCTGCAAATCACTTGGGCTTCCAGTAGCTGAGATCTGCCCAGTCTTCATGGCAGTATTTTTAGCCTGGTTTCCTAGAAAAGCAAGGTGGGCACTTATGGGGCAGTGTCTGCCCATGCAGCGGTGCTTGCCCAGCACCTTCTGGCCAGTTTCAGCCAACTGACTGGTCTCAGGGCAAGGAGGTTCCCCGAAAGCAGCATGCACAGAGAGACGGGAGAGAAATGGGAGCCTCTTCAGTAAGGTGGGCTGGTCCCAGGGCTGTGGCACAGGGGCAGCAGCTGCCAGGGTCACCAGGCACAGTCTTCAGTGGGGAGCAGGCAGCCTTGGCTGGAGAAGGAGGTAGGCAACAAATCCTCCTCGGGAAGAACTCCCCTCCTGGAAATGCTGTGCAGATGAAAGGCTGAGCAGCCTCTAGGGATGAGATTTGTGCTGGAGAGGTCCCGGGGATGTGGGGCTGGGTACTGTCCCGCGGCACTTTGCCCAAGCACCAGACTGGTTGCTCTGCCCCTGCCCAGCCAGAGCTGTGCCAGTTCCTTTCCTCAAACACACCCCGAGTTTATTTTATCTTTCACAAAGTGCAGTGAGGGCAGCGCCGTGCCCCAGTGCCGGCAGCGGGTCCTGTGATCACAGGTGGGGAGGAAGCTCAGGATGAGAGCTGCCAAGGCTGCAGCACTGCGGCCGGCAGAGCAGAGCTGCGTCACTGTCCCCTGGCTCTGGCACCTGGGAGCTGCTGGGAAGGCAGAATTGCTTCCCATCTACAAGGCTGCTCCATCCTCTGCCATCCACAGCTGAGCCTGGGCTGGCAGGGATAAAGGTTCTGGGATGCTGCTGGGGGCTGGGAGCCTGCCCCTCTCCAGCCGCAGCTTCTGTGCCCTCCTCAGGGGCATCTGATGATCCCCGTTGCAGGCTGCAGCGATCATAGGAGTGCCACCCAGCAGAGACACCTTCCACAACCTTTGGTCTCAACATCCCTGTCAGGGTGCCAGCAGGGACCCTCGGTGCCCTGGGCACGTGCCTCCTGTGCCACTGACACAGCTGGCATCACCTGGCCACATGCCAGGCAGCTTTTTTAGCCTAAGCAGAATAAAACTGCAGTGGTTTTATTTCCTGCCTCCCTGCTCAGGGCGGGAGAGAAATTGTTTGATGCTAATCCCCTTATTTAATCCTGTGGCAGCCTGGCATGCGACCGCTGGCATTAACTCCTGGTGGGAAGCGGCAGAAAGCAGCCACAGGCCACAGGGCCGCTGGAGCAGAGCAGGACATGGGGTCCCCTGTGCTGTGTGGGCTCCCACATGCTCCTGGCAGTGCAGGAGAAAGAGCTGCTGGGTTTCAGCATAGAGTTCCTCCAGGATGAGCAGTTCTCATCTGGAATTTCCCCTAGTGTAGAGAGAGAGGCTCCAGCTGACCTAGGAAAGGTCACCTCGGGGTCTGACATGTTCAGGGGCCCTAGCAGAGACCCTGCATGGCAGAAAGTCTCAGATGTGTCTGGGAAGCAAAATTTGGTTCCTATCTTGCTCGCCCACAATGCCACAGGACCCATCCTGCTGCTGCCCAAACCTATGTCTGCATGGGGCCAGTGGCACAGGGGTGGGACAGATCCATGGAGTCACAGAATAGTTCCTGTTGGCAGAGACCTCCAAGATCACTGAGTTTGACCTTCAGCCCAACACCACCATGACCATTAAACCATGTGCCCAAGTGTCACATCCACACAGGTTTCAAACACCTCCAGAGATGGGGACTCCATCACCTCCCTGGGTAGCCTGTTCCAGTCCCTGACCACTCCTGCAGTAGAATCATAGAATCAGTCAGGGTTGGAAGGGACCACAAGGATGAGCCAGTTCCAACCCCCCTGCCATGCCCAGGGACCCCCTACCCTAGATCAGACTGCCACAGCCTCATCCAGCCTGGCCTTAAACACCTCCAGGGATGGGGGCCTCAACCATCTCCCTGGGCAACACATTCCAGGCTCTCACCACTCGCATGCTGAACAACTTCCTCCTCACCTCCAGTACAGAAACTGTTCTTCATGTCTGACCTAAGCCTCCCCTAGCACAATTCCAGGCCATTTCCTCTCCTTCTATCACCCGAGACTAGGAAGAGGAGACCAACCCCCACCTCTAACCTCCTTTTAGGTCCCATCTTAGGACTTCTGGCCCAGGCATCTGTGGTGCCACCAGGGCATTGCTTCACGGAAGGTGCCAGGGCTCCTGCTCCAGCTGCTCTGTGCTCTCCTCACTACAGTGGGGGCCTGATGCTCTGTTCCACTTTGCCCCACTTTACCTCCAAGCCCTCAGCCCTCGTTATTCCTCCCCCAGCTCAGCTAAAGAGCCCTTTAATACCTGGCAGTTTTCTCCCTGGGAAGGTGCCTGCAGACTGTAATCAAGTCACATCTCAGGCTACTTTTTCTTAAGCTAAACAGATTGAGCTCTAAGTCTCTGCTAAACACCCAGCCCCAGGAAAGGGCCAGTCTGAGGCGCTGCCAAGCAGAGAGGAGCCAGAGCTTTTCCAGCTGGGGCACTGAAAGGTGAATTGCTGCTTTCAGACACTCTGACGATAAATGAAATGGGCTGTACAAAAATAATGGCTGCGTTGCCCTTGCTCTCGTCTGTGAGCACAGATGGATGCCAGAGGCACGAGGGGTGCTGGGGAAGGAGGGTGTGGGTGTTGCCAAGACTGTGCCCATCCCTATGCCAAGCTGTGGCCTGGCACCCAGCAAAACAAAAATAGCCACTGCAAAACAGCTTCACCACACTATTGCCAGCAGATGTTGCTGCCGCTGCAGGGGTTTGCTGCGGGGCTAATGGTGCCTGCGTCTGCTGGCAGGGAGTTGTGGTGGCTGGGAGCAGGAGTGCTTCAGGGAGCTGAGATAAGCAAAGTAGCTCCAAGCCAGACCTGAATCCTGAGGTTATCGACAGGAATGTATCAGCACCCAGGGACCCTTCCAGCTGCCCTCTCTAATGCCCAGCTATTGGAGGGCACTGGAGCAGTGAGTGGGGCCTCAGGCTGATATAAGAACAGGAGAAGCAGCACTGGGGACATCTGTCAATAACCATGAGGGCATGGCCACGCTGTGCTTGGGAAGGAGGCAGCAGAGTGGCACAGGGCAGAGTGCAGCTCCCTCAGGGGACTCTGGTCCTGGCTGGCTGAAGAGTAGGGGGAGCAGAGGGGTCTGACCATGGTGGGAGCACGAGTGGCACAAAGCTCAGGGAGAGCTGGGAGTGGGGCTGAGGATGGGAGTGGGGCTGAGGAAGGGGCTGGGGCCAGGTTCAGGCAGCCCCACGACACAGACCTGGTCAGACACAGACCTTCAGCCTCCTGAGTCTCTGTGGCTCCAGAGCTGCTTTATCAGCACAGCCCAGACCAAATCAATGCCACAGTGACCTGAATGGCTGATCAGAGGGGAGCAGCCACTGCCTTGTCCCAGACTGAGTGGTACAGTGAGAGCCAGGGTGGCACAGGAAGATGTGTCCCCACACCCTTTCAGGGCCCGACTCAGCCACAAGCAGCCTGGGGACTTGGCCACATGAGGCCAGCTCTGAAGGATGCTGGCTCTGAAGGATGCTGGCTCTGAAGGATGCTGGTCAAGGTCACCACAGCAGTTGCTGCAGCTCAGCTGTTCCTGTCACCAGGCCCAAGGTGACCAAGCCCCTGGGAAGGAGAAGGCAGAAGAGGCTGCTGAGCAGAGGTGCACAGAGAGGAACAAGCAGGGGCTGGGTGCAGACCCACCTGCAAAACCCACGGAGCCTCATGGGGCGATGCTGTCCTGACCCTGCACCCCAATGAGCTCAGGGGAGCCCCCTCACAAATGGGCAGGTTTAGATCAGTGCTGCAGAAGTTCTGGTTTGGGGCAAAGTGGGCACCTAGCTGGGTCTGGGCTGATAAGGTGGCACCAGCCTGTGCTGCAGGCACCTCTCAGATTAACTCAGCCTGGATTCTCCGAGCCCAAATCAGGGCAGTTTAAGCCCAGCACAGCACTGCGGGACCCCTGCAGGAGGGGTCCTGCTTGAGGAAGGGTGCGAGAGGCCAGCCCAGCCCCTCCCGGAGCTGCAAATAACTCCGGCGGCCTCGTTACCCAGATTCCGACCAACGGGAGCTGGATTCGCCTGTCCCCCGGGCAAACTCCACCTGAAACTGGGCCATGGCCCCAGCCCGGCGCAGCGCTGCCGCTCCCGCCCCGGCCTCGCTGGGGACAACGGCGGAGCCCCGGTGGTCGCGGTTCTCGGCACCTGGCTCTGGAGGGGCTGCCCAGCGATCGGCTGTGTTTGCGACAGGGATCGCTCCCGGGCGTGATGGTGCCCGGTAAAAAGCTGCCCCTCTCGCTTGGCGGGCCGGGACCGGTCCGGGAGCACTGACAGAAACCGGCCTCGCCGCCCAACGGAGCGGGAGGGAGCTGTGGGTGTGAGTCCCCGGGCACCGCCTGAGCATCCCCCGACACGCTCCGGACCGGACCTGCAGCTTCGGGTGTCCCTCAACTCGCCGGGCACCGTCCCACGGCCGCGCCGGGCCGGGGCTTCCCTCTAGCGGCGGCAGAGCGCGGCGAGGCGAGCGGGCTCCGGGGCTGCCCCGGCGCAGCCCGGCCGCGGAGACTCCGGGGTCCCGGTACCGAACTCCTGGGCCATCCACGGGTCCTGCCGCCAGCGCCGCCGCTCGTCCCGGGCACCAGGAAGCTCTCGGGTGGGTGAGGGGGAGGGGGTTTGGGCTGCTCAGGACACAGAATCACGGAACCATGGATTTGCTTTGGATGGAAAAAACCTTTAAGCTCATCGAGCCCAACCACTGAGCCAGCACTGCCAGGCCACCACCAAACCACAACCTCAGCACCGCATCTCCAGGGCTCTGGAATTCCTCTAAGGATGGGGACTCCACCCCTGCTCTGGGCAGCCTAGGCCAGGCCTGGGCAGCTCTCAAGGGGAAGGAATTGTTCTTCACGTCCAACCTCAACCTTCCCCGGGGCAACCTGAGGTCGTTTCCTCTTGTCCTGTCACTCGTTCCTTGGGACACTGACCCCTATGCAGTGTCTGTGAGGGGTAGGACTATGGCAGCCCCACACATGAGACCTCAGGCACTGGGGACACCTGCAGTGCCAGCGTGGTGAGATCTGGCTCTCCAGCAGGCAATGGAGTGCTCTGGCTTTGGTGCAAGTGCTACCCTGCATCGACATCCCTGAACAGTGAGGTCTCACCAAGAGAAACCAGCAGTGCTTCCCCGGTCTCAGCTGACAGACAGCTCTTTAATGGAGAGCCACAGGAAGCAGATCAGGAGCTGCCAGAGCACAAGACCACATCCTGGTCTCCTGTGGAAGGGTTGGCTCACCTGGCAGGGTTGCAGACAGCCCCAGCAGTGCTAGGAGGCAGGAGGGGAAGGCAGCAGGCAGTGGGCAGGGAAAGGTTCAGGTGTTGTTTTCTCTATGTCTTGTCCTTTCTGCATGGCCACAGCAAAGCCTCCTGCAGTCACAGGATCTAGCAAGGGATGTCCTGCAGTGGCTCAGTCCAGCGAGGAAGAGGAGAGAGCTGTGGCTGACTCTGCACAGGCCTGGATGGAAGGTCTCGTGCCAAGGGTTCCACTGCCCAAGGGAGGTGTCCTGCCCACACTAAAAGCTGAGGCTGTGGGTGCTGTAGCAGTACTCTGTGTAGTCAAACTCCTCGATGGGGAAGGTCACAGCACTCCACTTCTTGTACCTCTTCTTCTCCGTTGGCGTCTCCACGACAAAGTTCTTGATGCAGAGGATGGGCAACTTCAGCTGCCGGTAGATCATCTCCAGCCCCCAGTCCTGTGTGGGCAGGGAGGGGACAGTCACGCAGCGTTCCTGGCCACACATCAGCAATGGAGGCAGCTCCTTGCTCCCAGGGTACTTCCCACGCTGAGGACAACTGTCCATGCCCATGTCCTGCGTGTGCTCAATCACACAAGTATGGGCTGAAGGGGACACAGCTCCTCAGCCAGGAGCTGGGGCACAAGGCACAATCTCTCCTGCCCCTCCAGGGCCCACTGGGCTGCAGCCTTGGGAGCGTTGGCATCACCACACTCACCTGGCTGCACTGGCTGCACACAATGCGGCAGCCTGGCTCCCAGTCCTTGAAAGTCCTCTGGAAGTGCATTTTTCCTGAGGAGACTCTGTAGCAGAGCCTGCAGGAAGACGCCGAGAGACACTCTGAGGACAAAGGTCCGAGGGCATCACAAAGCCCCCGCAGTCTCCACGGACTGATGTCCCCAGGAAGGAGCTGGCAGCAGGCTGCTGCCTCCCCCTGCCTGTCCTTGTGCAAGTGACACCTTGCAGCCAGGCTTTGGCGGTTCAGCCCTGCCCAGGTCGTACCCGAAGCTGGGGTTGATGTTGACGTGGTGTATGCCCTCCACGGTGCGGATGTCGCTGCCGCGGCACGCAGCCACGCTGCAGCTGACGCAGTAGAGACGAACGGCGCTGGGGTCGTGCAGCTGCCGCCTCTCGCTGATCCTGGCCTCCTTCAGCAGCCAGCTGGCAACAGACATCTCCTGCAGCATCCTGATCTGCAGCGGGCAGGGGGACAAGGGATAGGGGCAGGACAGAGTCAGCAGAGGACTACGGGCATAGGATAGCAAGAAACACAGCTGGGGAGAGATGAATCGTCCGAAGAGAGCACAAGCAACACAACAGAGTGGGCATAACTGGATGTACACAGCCAGATGGACAGGGCAGGACAGACAGGGCAGGGTGGGCATAGCAGAATGGATAGGGAAGGATGGGCACAGCAGGATACAAAAGGCAGAGTGGGCACAGCAGGATGGACAGAGCAGAGTGGGCCTGCATTGCCCATCACCTGATGCTACTCCCTCCCAGGAGCTGGTGCTGTCCCAAAAGGAGAGCAGGCAGCCAAAAGCAGGGCACAGGTGGCTGTGCCCAAGCAGCAGGTGTGGGCAGGAGCTGCCTGACTTGCGTGGTGCTCAGGGCTCACCTTGTGGCAATACTCCTGCTTGGGCATGGCCTGCACCATGCTGATCGCCCTCTCCATGAGCACCACCAGCTTCTCGTTGAGCAGCTCACGAGAGACTTCTCTGCTGTTGGCTTTGGCGATGACAGAGTAGATGCTGTCCTTGGCACGGGCACGGCCCCGGGCCTGCAGCAGAAGGGCCAAACGCTGTGGTCAGTCGAGGGAGGCCATGGACAAACCTCCCTGCGCCACCCTAGAAGGATAGATCCACTCTCCAAACCTTGCTGCACCTTGCCAAGGAGGTGCTCTGACAGGGCCTGAGCTCATGTGCAGGGAGCCAGCAGCAGCTCATGTGCAGGGATGCCAGAGCCCCCATGTCCCATCCAGCAGGCTGCTCCCCACTCCTGCCCCACCCAGGGCCGGGCAGCTACCTGCATCATGGCAATCTCATTGGTCATCAGCCCGTAGCGGACCACGATGTTGCACTCAGGAATATCCAAGCCCTCCTCAGCCACACTGGTGGAGAAGAGCAAGTTGAGGGCTCCCTCACGGAACTGCTTGATGACGTCTTGCTGCTCATTCTGGGGGCGGAGAAGGAGATACTTCAGCAGCTGTGCAGGGCTCCAAGCCCTCAATGCCACCCTCAGCACCCACGAAGTCTGCAGGAGGGCTTGGTCCAGTTCCTCCCCACCTTTTGCTCACCTGTGTCATGGGCTTGGTCTGGTTGCTGTAGCCGGCGCCAGTGAGGACGGCAGCCCTGATGTGCTGCCCGCGGAGCGTGGCCGTGTCCTGCAGCCAGCTGAGCAGGCTGTGGGCGCTCTGCCGTGTCTTGGTGAAAACGATGCCACGAGAGGTGCCATGGGGCTGGAAGTGCTCCTGCAGGACCTCCTCCAGCTTGCTCAGCTTGGGGTTCTTGTAGCGCTGGTCCCCAGCGAGCGCCTGCAGGCTTGCTCTGTTCTCTGTCGGGGTGAGCAGAGCAGTAAGGGCACTCCTGGGGCCCCAAAGCAGCCAGCACCAACCCCCTCCAGGTCTCTCCATTACCCTCAAATGTGTCGGTGAGGAAGCGCTCAGTGGGGTCCTGTGTGTCCCCCTTGTCAGCATAGAACTGCTGGAGGCACTGGAAGGCGTCGAGCATGCGCACGGTGTCGTTGACCAGCAGCGCATCGTTGTACTTGCGCAGGTGCAGGGCACAGGTCCGCGTCCTGCGGCAGAACATCTCTGCCGCTGACAGGGCACAGGGCACAGAGCCGTCACAGCCAGGACACACCACAGCCACAGCCTAGCCTCACGGCTGCTGCCTGTGCCCCAACATGCCCATCCTGCCACCTCCTCACCTGTGTTCTCCAGCTCCACGATGCGTTGCTCATAATCCTGTGTGCCGAAGTCTCGCGGCAGGCCTGGCAGCTCCATGTGCTGCTGAATCTTCTCCATCATCTTCTTCAGCTGCTCACCAAAGGGGTCCTGGGAGCAGAGAGAGGCTCAGGGCCTGAGAGATCAGGGACATCACTCTGGACAAACCAACAAAGACAGCCCAGGACCTACACATGAGCCCAAATGGTTGTGAGACTTCCTGAATCAAAGCTCTAGGTCAGCTTGTTCCTGTCACTGGCCTAAGCGGAGGGATAGAGGGACACAGCCTCCAGCTCAGCAGGGCTGAGGGTCCCGTTTTCCATGCAGCAAGTGGCTGGGTAGCACCAACTGGTCACTCCTCACCTGCACTCTCTCCTGGCATAGGTCATGCTGCTTCCTGGGCTGGGGGACATGGCTCTGCAGCTGCTGCACCTCCTCCTGCACCAATGAGATCTCCTCAGCGTCCAGGTTGGCACAGATCTGAGAGGACAAGCCATGTTTGGAGCCCAGCAGCCACATGACACTTGGTGCCCAGTGGCACTCCAGCAGGTTGGGGATGTCTGCCCAGGGCTGTTCAACGCCCACACACCAGGTTACCAACCCTTGCCCCCAAGGGACACCCCACTACACCCCAAGACACCAGCGCTTTTGCACCATCAGCACAGGACCCACCTGCAGGATATGCTCCACGGCCCTTTCAAGGGTGGTTGCCCCCCCAGTGCCAGGGGAAGCTGTCAGGCCCAGGATCTGCGGCAGCTTCTGCTGCCCATCGAGCTTGCGCTGGAGGTAGCTGAGCATGATCTTGTTGTAGACAGCGTCCTTGTGCGTGTGGTGGCACTCATCGATCACCAGCAGCGAGAACTCTGCACGGGCAGGGCAGGGCACTGGGGTGAGCTGTGTGGGAACCACTGGGCAGCAGGGGAAGTTAAGCCACGACGGTCCCCCAGGGCCCATATGTGGGGACAGCAGTGCTGGAGGGCTCATGCCCACCTGCCAGATCCACATGCGTGTCCTCCTTGCTGCTGGCCAGGGCGTTCTGCAGGATCTGCGCCGTGCAGATGATGAGGTCGCTCTGCTTCACCACGTCGGTGAAGAAGGTCTTGTGGCTGTTCTCCCCACTCACCGCTGCCACCCTGAATTCCTTCTGCAGCTCACGGAACTCCTTCTCCACGTGTTGGTCCACCAAGTGCACCTGCACCCCGAGATCCCTGCTCAGCTCCAGTCCCAACACCACCTAGGGCCACCACCGGGGAGCCCACAGGCAGTGGCCGGAGACAGAGCTAAGGGGGCACCTTGTTGACCAGGAAGGCCACCTTGGCCTCGCTGCGGCTGTGCAGGTGCTGCCAGCAGACGTGAGCAGCCACGCGGGTCTTGCCGGCGCCCGTGGGCAGACAGACGATGCAGTTGCGGCCGCTCAGGGCCGGGGCCGCCGCCTCCCGTTGGTACCCGCGGAGCTCCATCGCTCTCCCGGGAAACGAAACTCGGGGAGTTTCTGCCGGAGCTCAGCGCTACAGGCACCCGCGCCGCGGGGCTGGGGCCAACCGAGCGGCGCTGAGCCGGACCGAGGCGCGCTGCCCGCGACCCCTCCACCGACCTTTCCCCCCTAGCCCCGGTGCCTGCCTGATCCGCAGCGGCCAAAGACGCCTCCGCCCGGGAGCCCCGAGCAGGCAGAAACAAAACCGAAAGTGACAGCGGGCGGAGCTCCTGCATCCGCGGCCGCCCCGGTGCCGCCCCCACACCGAGCTCCTCTTCCTGCAGTATCCTGCACCCCAAACAGTCCCTACGCCCCACCTCAGGCTGACTCAGCGGCTCTCTGCACCCTCTCAGGCCTGAGCTGCCCCCAGGCCTCTCCCCATCTCACCCCTGCCCCCGGGTGCCACCCCCGAGCACCACCCCCGGGTGCCACCCCCGCGGCAGTGCTGCAGGCTCTGCACGAGGACGTTTATTAAAAAAAAAAACAAACCAACAAACCCCAAACCCAAGAGAACACCAACCACGTGGAATGGCAGCGGGGGGTGGTCCCACCCAGCATCACCAGCACCCACCCACTGATGCCAAGGCAGCAGGGGCCAAGCAAGACTGGGGACAGGTCAGCATTGGGGTTGGGCACTCACGAGCCCAGCATCCAAGGAAGGGGCACACGGCCCGTGAGGGGCATGGAGGGGGCAGGAGGGGGTCAGAGCAGGGGCAGCAGAGGCCAGTGCAGCCCCCAGCCCCTCAGCTGGCAGCAGGAGTGGGTAGGGAGGGCAGAGATGATAGAGGCAGCAGGAGGTCAGGAGTGCAGGGGCTGAGCCCCCCCCTCACAGCAGGACCCCAGACCAGGAGCAGCATCTGCCCGCAGTCCCAGGGGCAGGGCTGAGCCCCACCATACATTCAATGAGAGGGGTGGGGGCTGCCTGTGCGTGGACGGAAGCAAAACCAAAGCACTTGTGTGCCCCCCCTCCCCCTCATCCCTGCCACCAAGAGGGCAGAAGGCACAACCCTAGGCAGAAATGCCAGTGCCAGGGGTGTCCGGGCCCCCAGAGAGAGGCAGGAACTCAGCATTACCCAGATCCTGGGCAGATCCTGATAAGGCAGCTCCATCCCCACTGCTTACCCCCACCCCCGGAAAACCATCCCAGCCCCATCCCCCCCACAGGGAAGACCCAGCTTCCTCCAGGGCTGCTCAGCAGCACCAAACCCTCCAGCAGCCCCTGCCTACAGGACCTGGTGCCACAGCAGCCCTGTCCCTCCAGGCGGCAGGGGGGGCAGCAGTCAAGGCAGGTCCAGACCAGCTCCCCTACTTGTCAATGAGCCCCCCCTCCTTGAGCTTGAAGTAGAAGAACTTCTCCAGGGTGTTGGCACACTTGCAGTAGTCGCTGTCGGGGGGGTTGTACTCGCGGCAGTTGGTGATGATGCGCTGCAGGTCGGCAATGAAGAGCTTCTTGGTGACGTAGTAGCGATTCTTCAGCCGCTCCGTCATGGTCTTCAGGTCTGGCAGCAGAGAAGGGTCAGGCCTAAACCCTATACCACACTGCTGGACACCAGCCAAGGATCCCAACTTGCCCTTCTCTCCTCTGGACTGCCCCAGGGCTCCCAGCACCCCCTCACCACCAGCCGTGACAGTTCCTCCCCAGCACCGACCCCTGAGTCTGCAACTCTCCCTCTGCCATCCTGCCCTGGGGGCCAGGCAGGACCTACCGATGGGGAACCGAATGATCTCGTAGTAGTCTGGAGCCTCTGACTTCTTCACCGGCTCCATGAAGGGCCACGCACTGGGGTGGGTCTGGAGGGGCAGGGTGCAGGTTACAGCAATGAGCACAGGCAGCCCCTGTGGACCTCGGCACACAAGGGTCCTGCTACCCGTGTGCCCAGGTCACCCCAACTGTCCCCCAGGACAGCCTGGCCCAAGGGATGCTGCTCCAAGGGTGGATGGGCACCCCAGAGAGTAAGGTCCCCTCCAGCCCTCACCTTGATCTGGGCCAGGAGGTTCTTCAGGGTGTTGTAGAGCTGGTCTGGATCCTTCAGCTCCTTGCTGCAGCACAAGATCAGCACCTGTCAGCCCCAAGGTTGGAAGCCTCTCTCCATCCCAGCATTCCTACTGCCTCATCCCAGTGCTCCCCTCACCCCAATGCTCCCACTGCCTCCCCCCAGCACTCCCCCCAACCCATCCCAACGTTCCCAGTGCCTCCTCCCAGCACTCCCCCCCACCATCCCAACACTCCTACTTCCCCCTCTCAGCACTCCCACAGCCCCACCCCAGCGCTGGGAGTGAGGAGCAGCCCAAGCAGAGCCCCTGCACAGCACTCACCCCTTCTCCTTCCCCAGGGGCTTCCATCCCGTTTCTCCTGGAAGGGAAGGGTTGGTATCACCTCTCCTGCCCCTCACCTGCAGGCAGGGAGGCCAGAACCCCCCCCCCCCGCCAGCAGCACTCACTGATGCCAGGAACACTCTCGATGGGGATCTGCCGCACACCCTCCTTGAAGCAGGTGAGGCCAGGGTAGACCTTGCGGATCTGTGCCTGCTTCCTCTCAATCAGCTTCTTGATGATCTGCAGTGAGAAGGAGGTGTTTTGAGGAGCAGGAACTGCAGGAGGCTGCAGGGAGCCAGACTGGGATGCGAGACCCACAGACCCTGACCACTGGCTGCAGCCACTGCCCAGGGCTGGAGCCAACTCTGGCCACCATAAACACCGCCAGGATGTCTCCTCTCTGCCTCATGACTCTGCTCCCAGGAAGTTTCAAGGGCCAGTTCCCAGAAACTGGCGCATCCCCAGATGTTTTTCCTGCCTTCAGGAGGTGGCTGGCAGGAGCCTGGGCTGGCAGAGCCTGGCAGCACCCCCCCACCCATAGGCCATACCTCCTTCTGTTTCTTGATGATGTGGGAGAGCTCGGTGTAGGGGATGCGGGGGTTCAGCTCACACTCCATCAGGGTTGCCCCCTCGTAGTCCTTGATGTAGCCCAGGTAGCGACTCTTGGGGACTTTGATGTCCTTGGAAAAGCCCTAGGAGGGAGGGGCCGGGTGGCAGGGGGCCAGTGGGCAGGGGTCCAAGGGCAGCTGCCCTGGGGAAGGAGCCCACCTGCTTCTTGAAGTAGCCGATGGCATACTCGTCGGCGTAGGTGAGGAAGTAGAGGATGTTGTGCTTGATGTGGTACTCCTTCAGGTGGTTCATCAGGTGTGTGCCATAGCCCTGGGGCAGCCATCATAAGACCCCCTTCTGCTCCCCAGGCAGCTCCCTCCCACCCACAGACCCAGGCAGGTGGAAGGTGCCCCAGAGCCACAGCTGCTGCTTAGGCCTGGCCAGTACCCAGCAGGTCTAGGACTGAGACCACCCTGCCCAACACAACCCCGACCCCCAAACAACCACCCTGACCTGCCAAGGACACCCACAGCCCACCCAGCTGCCCACTCCCACCTTCACTTGCTCATTGGAGGTGACAGCGCAGAAGACAATCTCGGTGAAGCCCTGGGTGGGGAACATGCGGAAGCAGATGCCCCCAATCACGCGCCCGTCCTTGATCAGCGCCAGGGTCTTGTGCTTCCTGCGGGCAGCGAGGCCCAGGGTGAGACAGGAGTCCCCCGTGCCGGCCCCCCCCGCGCCCCCCAGCCACGCACGGGTCGAAGACGAGGCGGGTGATGTACTCCTTGGGCATGCGCGGCAGCTGGTGCGAGAAGACGTTCTGCAGCCCCACCAGCCACATCAGGATCTTCTTGTTGGACTTCTGGGAGAGGGAGTTGCCGATGACGTGGAACTCGATGATGCCACGGCGCTCCTCCAGCCGCGCCGTCTCGTCCCGCGCCGCGTTCGCCGACAGCAGGCTGGTCTGCAGTGCGGGCAGGGGTCACCGGCCCGGCCGGGCCTTGGCACACCAGGAAAACAGCTCTACAGGCCCTGCAGAGCACCAGTGCCACCCTGGGGCCCCTACACCCATACCTCAGGGCCCAGCATGGCAGCGGGGTCCGTGATGGTCAGCATGACCTCGTTCACCAGCTCCATGGGGATGTCCCCCATGACACGGATCCGTTTGGCATCTTCTAGGGTCAGGCTCTCAGGCAGCTTCCGCTTTTCCCCTAGGAAGCAGCATGGCACATCCAGCACCAGCAGGGACCAAGGAAGAGTTCCTCTGGTGCCTGCCTCACATCAGTCCTACCTGGCAGGGGCTCCGGGGTGCTGGCGTCCATGCTCGCTGTGGAGCTGCTGCTGCTGAGCTTCTTGCTGAAGAGCGGAGTGCTGGGCACAGCCACGGTGCTGACCACGGCTGGAAGGCACCAAGGAGATCTGTGACTGCCAGAGAGCAGCTCCTCAGGCAGCCCTGCCACTGCCACCAGCCAGGGCTCACCCACACCTCAGTCCTGTGTCCTACAGCCCCCAAGCTGGGGGCTGCTCCCCGACATACCTGGGCGAGACACCATCTGGGCTCCTTCAGCAGCTGGCATGGTGAAATCGGCCTCCCAGATGGGAGAGTTCTCACCATAGATCTCCTCCTCCAGCATGGACAGGAACCTGGACGGGAGCAGCTCGTCAGCCTCACTCCACTCAAGTGTCCTGAGGGAGGAGAAGTTCCCCCGTTCCACATCGATCACCCCCACACCGGGCACCTACTTGGGGAAGTGGGTGAGGATCAGTGTCCGCTTCTCCGGCACCAGCTTGTCCTTCTCCACCCGGAACTTCTCCAGCAGCTGCCGGCGAGTGACTGTGAAGATGGACTTGAGCAGGCTGCGCCCGAAGACGTGGGTGGTCTCGTAGCGGGGGAGGCTGTCACAGCTCTGGGGCACGTGGCAGTAACAAAGCCACCTAGAAGAGAGCACCCTCCAGTGACCCCAGAGCAACCGAGGCCCTTCTGGGAACACACTGCTGGAAGCAGGGACAAGGAGAGGAAGCATCCAGGGATCGCAGATGAGGTTTGGAAGCTGTGTCCCCACTGCTCTCCCAACAGACCAACCACCCAGGACAGCTGGGCAGAGGCTCAGACCTCAGGAGCACAGGTCAGCCGCACACACTGGAGGCTGGAGTGAGCAGAATCCCCAGGCTGGTTGGCTCAGACCCCCTCCCACCCTCACCTCGTGTAGTTGACCTTGTAGGTGGCCACATCATCACTCTGCGAGCGCTGCCGGAACTGCGACGGCGTCTCCAGCTTCCAGTAGTTGAGGCAGAGCAGGAACATCTTGGAGAGCTCATACATGGTCTGGCGCTCCTTGGGTGGCAGGTGGCTGAACTTGTACTGCACGAAGTTCAGGACACCCTGGGGAGGGGACAGGGTGGTGGAGGGGCACTGAGTGCTGCAGACCCTTTGGTGCTGCCCCCCAAAGAAGGAGGGCACCGCAAAGAGCAGTGAAACAAGGGAGAGGTCATCAGAGCAGCGCAGGAGCCTGCAGCAGCCTCACCTGCTCGATGTTTGGTTTCTCAAAGGGGGGGCTCCCCAGGGACCCCTCAACCACTGGCTGGCTCATCTGCAGGATGCACTTGCGCAGGAGCTGTAGGGACAACGTGGGGCACAGCCCTGGAGTCCCAGGCACAGCGCAAACAATGCAAGTGGCAATACCTGCTGAGGGGCTGCACCAATTCACACAGCCAGGGAGGTGCCAGAGACTCACAGAATAAGAATCATAGAACCAACCACACTGGAAGAGACCTTCAAGATCATCCAACCCAACCTAGCATCCAGCCCTACCCAATCAACCAGACCATGGCACTAAGTGCCCCAGCCAGTCCTTTTTTGAACACCTCCAGGGATGGCAACTCCACCACCTCCCTGGGCAGCCCATTCCAATGCCAATCACTCTCTCTGCCAACAACTTACTCCTAACATCCAGCCTAGACCTCCCCTGGCACAACTTGAGACTGTGTCCCCTTGTTTTGTTGATGGCTGCCTGCAAGAAGAGACCAACCCCACCTGGCTCTAGCCTCCCCTCAGGTAGTTGTAGAAGGCAATAGAGGTCACCTCTAAGCCTCCTCTTCTCCAGGCTGCACCCCCCCCAGCTCCCTCAGCCCCTTGGAGCATGGATGTGTCTTCCTTGGAAACCCTCTCCCATGGAAACTGGAGCCCAGGGGAAGCTGCTCTGGGGGCAGGGCTGGCACTGCAGGTCTGTCTGGGCCGGTGAGACAGTTCCCAGATGGACCACAGCTCCCAGCAGATCAGGCAAAGGGACAGGCAGCAAGACAGTAACCTCACCCCACCCAGGAAAGCTGAAGGAGCCCAGGCAAGCCCTGCTGGCAGCTGTGCCCAGCCCCAGACACACCTTGAATAGGTAGAAATACACCTGCTTGGTGTCAGTGTCCTCCTCCTTGTGCACCGACATGAAGAGGTTCTCCACGTCCACCACCATGCCCAGCAGCCGATTGATCTCCTCCTCAGAGACGTTCTCCAGGTGGGACACGTGGTCAGCTGCAGCGCAGAGAGAGCCACGGTGAGACCGGAAGGGGGTGGGGGGTCAGCACCGCTGCCCTGCCCCAGGGGGGCGCCGGGGGCTTACCCAGAGCGTGGCTGCAGCTGCGGCAGGGCTCACTCAGGTTGGTCACTGGCTGCTGCAGGTCCATGCGGGGGGCGGTGGGGGGGTTGGGGTTCTTCCAGCCGTTGCACTTGCAGGCGTCATTGGCCTGGGACAAGGGACAGGAGAAGGCATCGTGCTTCGGGCCTGATGCTGCCCCGTGCCAAGGCTGCCACGTTCTCTGGCCAAACAACCCCCCCCAGAAAGCCTTCTCACCTCTCCCGCCCACCCCAGCACCTGGCTCTCCCTCAGCACCTACCCTGTGTGACCCAGCACCCACATTCCTCCCGGGTGCAGCTGCAGGCTTCCACCCCCCCTGCCCACAGATGTTCCTGCAGCTCTCTCTCACAGCTCAGCCCCGCCACCCCCTGCCCATACACGGTCCAGCACCTCCCTCCTACCGCCCCTCGTTCCTGTGCATCCTCACATCCCCCTCCCGCACCCATCACATGCTCCTGCATCTCCTGCCCATGTACCCCCTCGCCTAGCTCAGGTCTCCCCACCCATGCATAGCCTTGTGCCCCTCCTTCCTGCACCTCCCACATCCTTGCACTGTCTCTTGCACTGCCCAGTCCTGCACCCCCTGCTCACGTACATCCTTGTACCCCCTTCTGCACCCTCTGCCCAGCTCAGCAGCTCCTCCCTGCAGCCCCCACCCATGCACCTCCTTCTAACGCCTCTCACATCCCCTGCCCAGCTCAGTAACCCCCACCTCTGCATGACCTTGTTCCCTCCTTCCTGCATCTCCCCCACCCCTGCATTGCCTCCTGCACCCTAATCCCGCATCTTCTCCTCATCCACATCCTTGTCCCCAGCTCCTGCACCCCCTCTGCTGCACCCCCTACCCATGCAGTGCCTCCCACTCCCCCTCCCGCAGCCCCCAGCCCCACCTTGCATGCCGAGAAGACCCCCAGCTTCTCCAGCTTCTTCCCGCGGGGGAACCCCCGCACCTGCGCTTTGCGCTGACTCGCTCTTTGCTGCTGACTTAACCCGGGCCGAGCCGGGTCACTGGATCCCGTTCCCCCTCCTCCTCCCGTTACCGTCCCAGTTCCCGTCGCCCCTGCCGCCGCCGCCGCCGTTCCCGGCCCCGGGCCCGGCGGGGGCCGCCCCGGTTGCGCGGCCTCCGGCTCCGCCATGCCGGGCCCGGCGTGCACGCTAGGCTCACTGCGCCTGCGCACCGGGAACGTCGGGATCGGTAGTCTGGGGGCGGGTTCGGTCTCAACGGTGCCGGTTCACCGCTGTGACTACCGGCGGCGTGAACCGGCCAAGGAGGGTCGAGAACTGACCGGGACCAACCACCCCTAGAGCCCTTCCCGGGGTGCTACCGGCAGTGAGGAGCCATCGCTGCCCGAAAGAGCTCTCCTCCGGTAACCGATACCAGAGCCGGTTAGGTTGGACTGGGCACTTTGTAGCCGTTTCCATGGCTGGACTTTGGTGACGTCCCATCCTCTGTATAGGGTATGGGGAATGCTGGCATGTCTTGGCACAGGCTGGCACAGTTTGGCGTAGCTCATGGCCGTGTAGTGGCACAAGGGAATGTTGCTGCACCGTCCTGAGAAGAGGGGTCGGGTGCGCAAGGGCTGCCCAGGAGGATGCTCAACTCCTTCCCCGCGATGCTGGAGACTCTCAACCAACCTTCTTCACCAAGACAGGGGTGGGGAGAGGTGGCAGGGGTGTGCCCTGTGCCAGCACGACTTGGCTCCCTGGGCAGCCGTCCCGCTGTGTGGGCACGGCTGAGAGGCATCTGAGATCAGCAAGCACAGGAAACAGACAGATAAAAGTCAGGAATATTTATTACATATCAAAACCGCTCGAGGACGTCAACAGAGGCGCTCCCCGGCCCCCCACCCCGCCAGGCCATTGGGCAGCCCCCGGTGCGGTCCTGCTCTGCAGCTGGCAGCTGCTCCGGTAGCCAGGCTCAGCCCAACCCGTGCCGTGCTCCATCACGCCTTGGCCCGCTCGGCTCCGTCTTCGGTGCTGGCTGTCGACTGCGCCACCACCGGCCCCATCTGGATAGGCACATTCCTCTCGGGGGCAGCTGGCAGTGCCAGCCTGGGAGCCTCGATGCGGAGCTGCCCTTCCTTGGTCAGGGAGCAGGTCAGGGCCTCGGCGTCCACCTCCTCGGGCACATCCCACTCGCGCTTCAGCACCTCGTACTTGTAGGAGAAGGAGCCCTTCTCGTCTGTGCTCTGCGTCTCCTTCTGCCCCACCAGCACCACCTTCCTGCCCACCACCTTCACTGACAGCTGCTCGGGCGCAAAGTCCTTCACGTCCTGGCAGACGGAGAAGCCCTCCCCGGACCCTTGGGTCAGGGCTGCGCTGGCAGTTGGGGCTCGCTCTGCAGTGATGCCAATCCGGCTGGCACTGCTGCTGCTGCTGCTGCTGCTCAGGAACTGCTCGAAGCTGCTCATGAACTCCCGGGCTCTCTCCATCTCCAGCCGCAGCTCCCGCTCCAGCTCAGCGAAGATGGTGCCAGGATGTGGCCAGAGGGTGCGGACAGGTCCCAGCCATGGGAAGAGGGAGCTGGACATGGGTGGCATGAAGTGCATGCGGCAAAGCATCTCTGCTCCGGTGCCTGCTCTCGGCGTGTCTGCTGCTCTGCTCGGTGCTGTGCTGTGCAGTGCTCTGCTGGGACTGGGCAGCAGCGGGTTTTATCCTCCCGTGCCCAGGGGTGTGCCCCTTCCAGAACACTCTCTCCCCACGCCGCTCCTGCAGCCATCGCCTATTTTTGAGCCGCTGATTATCTGCCAGCAGAAATAGCAGCGCCAGCCTGCGGGGCAGAGTCACCTGCCCCAAATAGGAGCTGCAGGCACTGCGGCCAGCTCGGGTTTCTGCAGAGCCACCGTGATGCAGCAGCTCTCCTCCCACGGGGGCATGGGCTGGGGGGCTGACAAAGCCCTTCCCATGGCACTCATGCCAGGGGCCAGCCAAGGTCTTCCCATGGCTCTCACACTGCAGATGAGCAAAGCTTTTCCCATGACCCTCGTGCCAAGGGCCAGCGACCTCTGTCCCATGGTCTTTGTGTCAGGGGCTCAATGGAGTGTGGGTTCTGCCATGCCAGTCCCACATCTCTTTGGCAAGCATGGGGACATTCCTGCCCCTAAAGCCTTGTGTTCCTGCACCATCCGGGGCCAGACACCTCCCACACTTTCTAGGCATTCCCTCGACCCAAGGGCTGCCCACGACCCTGTGCTAACCCCTCAGCACCCCGACTGTGCACCCTGCCTGGGGAGAGGGACCCTTGGTCTGGTTTTGGGTTTTGCCTAGCAGCTACAGGTCCTGCAACTGTGGAGGAGACGGGGAGACAGCAGGGCTCTGCTACCTGCAGATGGGAGGGGGGAAATAGTCACAGGTGAGGGGGTGGAAGGCAGGGAGGAGAAGAGCTCAGCCCTGTGCCCTGCCTGGGAAGGAGAAAGGCCACAGATTTTTGGCAAGGATGGCTCAGGCATCCCACTCAGAGGCTGAGGTGATGCTGCTAATTATAAGCGAGGAGAGCAGAGCTGCGAGACTCAGAGTGAAGGAATGCAGGGCACGACGTAAGCGCTGCCTCTCCTCACGGGTGAGTAACAAGAATGAGCTGGAACGGGCTGGAAAGAGCTGAGCTCTTCTCCGGAGGGTGACGTAATGCGCAGGATCAGGCCACTCCTCCCGGGAAGGGACATAAAAGCCACGGGCGGCAGTGCCGGGGCAGAAGCCTGAGCTCCAGAGCCAGCAGAGAAAAAGCAGCAGCATCAGAGCGACAGCTACGAGAGCAGCTCCAGCAGCAACAGCTCCGACAGCCTCTCCAGCAGCGACAGCTCCAGCAGCGACAACTCCAGCAGCGACAACTCCAGCAGCGATGCTTTGCCGAATGCACCTTGCGCCCTTCGCCTCCAGCTCCCTGGCCACTCAGCTGGGCACAGTGAGGACCCTCTGGCCGCACGCAGAGACCATCTTCACCGAGCTGCAGCAGGAGATGGAAAGGGCTCGGCAGTTCATGAGCAGCTTTGAGCAGCTCCTGAGCAGCCAAGTAGCCACTGCCATGGAGCGAGCCCCAACTGCCAGCACAGCTCCAACCCAAGGGTCCGGGGAGGGCTTCTCCATCTGCCAGGACGTGAAGAACTTCACTCCCGAGCAGCTGTCAGTGAAGGTGGTGGGCAGGAAGGTGGTGCTGGTGGGGCAGAAGGAGACGCAGAGCACAGACGAGAAGGGCTCCTTCTCCTACAAGTACGAGGCGCTGAAGCGCGAGTGGGACGTGCCCGAGGAAGTGGACCCCGAGGCCCTGACCTGCTCCCTGACCAAGGAGGGGCAGCTCCGCATCGAGGCTCCCAGGCTGGCACTGCCAGCTGCCCCCGAGAGGAATGTGCCCATCCAGGTCAGCCCTGCAGCCCCTCAGCCTGGACCAGCCTCTGAGGATGCCGGCAGCAAAGCCCAGGTGTAATGGGAGGGAGTTGAAGGCCCACGGCAGGACCGGAGCGGACGGCAGCCAGCCCTAGGTGTTGGCCCCGCTGCTGGCACCAGCAGTGATGTCACTTTTTTCACTCTACTGGAATTGTTTTGTACCCAATAAAAGTTCTTTTGCATAGAACCTGCTTGTGGTCTCCTGGTGTTGACTGATAGGAAGGTTGCACCCTGGTCTGAGCTCTTGCTGCCAGGGGAGCTGGGTGGGCAGAGAGGGAAGAACCTCTCTTGGTGCCTCAGGGTAGCACAAAATGAGGTCAACACTGACCTCACACGGAGGGAAAGGATCTGTGAGCAGGGTGCAGCTCAGGATGGGGGAGGCAGAAAGATGGTCCCACAGCAGGTTAACTCTCCCAGAGCAGGCAGGCTGCCTTGGCTCTTTCCTTGCGCTACCACCAGCATCCCTATCAGCCCCACAGTCCTTCTCACTGCCACTGACAGGGAACACAATGAGGCTGTGTGGTCTGATGGTGTGCAGGAGGCCCTGTTGTGGTCCTCCCATCCCCCTTACAGAGCCTGGGAGGGTGTTGCTGGAGCCCCCTCAGATTCCAACAGCTGAAGCTCATCTCCAGGCTCTGTGTAACCACCACAAGCAGCCATACTCAGGCCTGGGCAGGCAGCAGGTATGTAGCTGGGCACGCCTGTTTGTGCCAGTGCTGCTGCCAGCCCCAGCAGCCCTTCCCTGTGGAAAATCTCCAGCCCCAAGTCTCTCAGAGCCCAGAAGCAGATGTTCAGACACCCCAAAGAGCATCTTGGGCACCTTCCCAGAGACAGAGACCCCTTAGCCTGGAAAGAACCAGAATTGTCACCTTGTAAACTGGGAGCCAAGTGTAAGAGCCAGCAGATGGCAATAGCTCCTCAGCAGCTTGCTCAGAAGACCTCCAGCAGGTCCATCTCTGCTATCTGAGGAAAGCAGCACCAGCCCAAGCCCACCTGGAGCAATGAGGCCTCAGTTGTCTGGAGCTCCTCCAGTAACAAGTGGTCAGTCACAAGCAGCAGCCATGGCCCCAGATGAGCAAAGCCCATCTGGGGCTGGGAGCCCACAGACAGCCTGAGCTCCAGCCAGACATCAGGAACTGCATCCCTGAGTAGCTCCAGATCCTTCCTGTTTACAGGATTTAAACAAAACCCAGCACAAGGCACCAAGCCCTGGGGTGGAGGAAGAAGCCCATGAAAGCTGAGGCTGCTTGGCAAGGTGACTTCATTTGCAGGTAGCCAGCATCGCTCAGACACAGGGAGCAGCTGGTGAAGGCCATAGGTGAGCAGCCTCTGCTCCTCCCGACTAGGTGCTGTACCCACTGCCAGCAGCCGAGGGCAGTCCTCAGCCTCCAGCACAGCTGCCATGTCCTGCTGCACTCCCCTCCTGCTGCCAGCTGAGGAAGAAACTTGAGCCAAGTTCTGATGGCTTCAGAGAAACGATGGAAGTTAATCACACAGAACTTCAGGTGATGATGAAGACCATGGTGACAGCTCCAGCGTGGGTCACACACTGCATCAGGCACTGGGCAGCAGTCAACATCAGTTAGGGTCTGGCATCAGGAGCAATTTCAGTGCCCCCTTGCCAGGCTGGGAGGTTATAGGTGTTTGCAGCACACACTTCTCACCGAGTGCCCCAAGGTTCCCCCACCTCTGTCCATCAGTGACCAGCACAGGGTTAAGAGCAGCAGCGGCATCACAACAGGAGGACACAATTTGCTCAGCTGCTGCACAGGAGCTTTTCTTTTATGTTTCCAAACCCAGGCTTGGTGCCTTAGGAGAGGCTCCAGGGGAAGCCAAGACAAAGACAGACAGCAGGCAGCTCGTGGTAGGTGCTGTATTGACAGATACTGATTGGTTACATGGAGAAACGAACATACAAAATACAGAAGAAACAAACCAGGTTGGCTCCCCTCTGCCCCACCCCCCCCAGCGCTCATTTGGTCAGAAGTGGCCCCACAGCCGCAGCTTCTCACTCTAATGCTACAGTTTAGTGGTTCTAGGTGAATCGTACTGGTCTCAGCCTCAGCTTTAAGTGGGGGTGGTTTGAAGCCTCTTGAGATCCCTTTTGTCTCCAGCAGTGACCTACAGTACAGTGGGACCCAGGTGCCACCGGCCCCGCCCGGGCAGGGCTGAGCTGGGCAGGCGGCGGGTCACGCATCCACCACCACCACCAGAGGGAAGAGCAGAAGTTCATATATTAAAAAAGTGACTTAAGACTTAGAATTGAATTAGTATTGTACAGAAAGGTGCAGGTGGAAGAGCTCCCTCCAGCCTATGATCAGAAAGGGATGGAGAATCACAGCGGCCGCGGCGCAGCCGCCCTACGGTAAGTGCGGTCGTTAGCGGGTTCCAGGCCCGGGGCCACCTCTCAGTTGCTGCAGCACTGGCTCCTGCTGGGCTGGCTGCTCTCCTGCAGGTCCACCACCCGATTCCTGCCGGCACCGCCCGCAGCCGTCTGCGGCTCGTTTTTTGGCAGTTTCTTGGCTAGAAGGGAAGATGGCACAGGGCAGCTCCTCGGGAGCCAGCAGGCAGGCTGGGCACTGCCCTGCCACCCCTCGCCAGGGGCTTGGGGCAGGACAGTGCCAGCAGTATGAGCACAGGCAAACCCACTCCTAGTTCTGGTTTCTGCAATCCCTCTTCTTCCTCACTGACCACCCAAAAGGGACAGAGGGATAAGGCTCTGCAAGGCAAAGGCTCCCAACACTCACAGATAGCATCAGGCTCAAGGGACCCTCTAAGGTCTTGTCCAGCTCCCCGCAGGCATCAGGGACAGCTCCAGCCAGAGCAGGCTGCCCAGGGCCACATCCACTCCAATCTTGAATGTCTCCAGGGATGAGGCCCCGGTCACATCCCAGGGCAGCCTGTGCCAGCGTCTCACCACCCTCATGGTGCAGAACTTCCTCCTGATGTGCAACCCAAACCCACCCTGCTCCATTTTCAAACCATTTCCTCTCATCCTATCACCCCAAGCCCTTCTAAACAGCCCCTCCCCAGCCCCCTTCAGACAGGGCAATGCAGGTCTCAGGTCTCCCCAGAGCCTTCTCTTCTCCAGGATGAACTGCCTCATCTGAGGAATTCTTTCCAGGAGTAACTCTTCCAACACACTGCAGTGGAGCCCCCGGGCCCTGGCTGCCAGGGGAGTTGCCATGGTGCTGGTGCCCAGGTGCTGCAGCCCCTGCAGCAGCTGTTACCTATTGCCATGAAGATTTCGTTCACATTCATCGCTGTCTTGGCAGAGGTCTCCATGAACAGCAAACTGTTGTCATCTGCATACGTCTGTGCATCCTGCAAGCCACCACAGGGCACTGCTGAGGCAGTCCTGCCACGGGCAGGCCCCAGACAGCTGCCACACAAAGCACTGAAGAACTGCCCTGTCCCCTGCCTGGCTGGGGATAGGCACCCCACAGCTGGTGGCACAGCAGCAGAGCAGGGGCACTGCATGGGCTGTGAGCCCAATATGGGCACTCTGTGACCTGAGCAGCACAGCACCTGGCACTCAGGTGAGCTGCAGGGTGGCACACACCAGATGCAGCACAGTAACCCTGGACAGGTCTGAGGAAAAAGCTGCTTCCTGAAGTCTGCCTCAGACCAGGGAGCTGTGAGTGATCCTACTCATGTGCCCTACCCAAACCACGCTGCTCAGGCCCTGCTGCAGGCAGCCCCAGCCATACAAGGCACCAGGAGTGGTTGAAGGCAGCAGCTTGTGCTTGAGGGCTTTGTTCTCCTCAGTTCCAGAACTGCTCCCCACAGGAGCTGCAAGTGCTGGGAAGAGTGCAGGGGCAGGCCACAGGCCACTCCCAAGCAACATCCTAGGGGCCCCAGCACCATGAATCCTGTCTTCACTCTCTCTCAAAGCACTTTTCACACAGCCACCATCTCCCCTACTCCAGCAAAAGCTTTCTGGATGTGCTCAGGCAGGAGCTGAGCTGCTGCCCCCTCACCTGGAAGTCCACAGCTCTCTTGGGGGCCAGGTCTGCCTTGTTTCCTGCGAGTGCGATGACGATGTTGGGGCTGGCCTGCCGCTGCAGCTCCTTCACCCAGTTCTTGGCTCGTACAAATGTGTCCTGCAAGCAAACAGGAGGCAGCACTCAGCAAGGGCAGCCCCTTCCTGACCCGCAGAGATATGACAGGGACAGGTCCTTCCTGCCAGGAGCTTTCTGCCTCTGCAGCACTTTGCAGCAGGACCCTTGATGGGCTCAGCCTCAGGCAGGATGAGGCAGGGGCCATCAGCAGCTCAGTGCCCACCAGCAGGACTCTGCTGTTCTCTGCACCCCAAAACCCTTCCCAGGCACACAGAGTGGTGTACAGCAGCTCCCCAGTCCAGCACTCACTGTGTTGGTGATGTCGTAGACCACGATGGCTGCCTGTGCCCCCCGGTAGTACATGGGGGCCAGGCTGTGGTACCTCTCCTGCCCTGCCGTGTCCCAGATCTCGAACTTGACCGTCGTGTCATCCAGGCAGACTGTCTGTGTGAGGAAGGCAGCTGCAAGGGAAGGGGGGGGTTGGCAGTCCCTGCAGCCACAGCCAGCAGCAGTCCCCACTTTGCCAACTGCTTATTCCCCTGTTGCAGTCAGCAGAGCCCCACAAGTGACCTGATAAAGCTGACCAAAGCTCAGCAGACAGCCCCAGGGCCTCACCCAGAGCCCTGCTCTCTTCTCCCAGGCACCCAGTGACAGAACAAGAGGACACAGTTTCAAACTGCATAAGGGCAGGTTTAGGCTGGACATTAGGAAGAAATTCTTCATGGAAAGAGTGATTGCCCATTGGAATGGGTTGCCCAGGGAAGTGGTGGAGTCCCCATCCCTGGAGGTGTTTAAAAGGAGGCCGGATGAGGCACTTGGTGCCAGGGGTTAACTAGAAGGGTCAGGCAATAGGTTGGACTCAATGATCCTAGAGGTCTTTTCCAACCTGGTTAATTCTGTGATTCTGCTTGCCCAGCAGCTGTACCCCCAGCTAAGGGTATCCTCTGCCTGTGCCACTGCAGGGACAAAGCAGCCTTTTCCCAGCTCACACTGCCCAGTAAAACTGCCCAGAGCACCGGGGACAACTGAGCTGTGGTTGGTGGCACCACACTAATGATTTCAGCTCAACCTGAAAGAGCTGAGAAAGCTGTTGCCAAGATCAGGCCAGACACAACCCCAGCATCCCTGGCCACGGTCTGAGGAGCTCATTAGAGGCCACAAACCAAGCTGAAGGCCTCAGCTCCAATTAGCAGCAGGAACCAAAGGCCTGGCAGCCTTGGAGGCAGCGCAGTTGCCATGGCACCGCTCCCTGCTGCGCCAAGCTCCACACCAACAACAAGTTGTAAAGCAGGAGTTCGGCAGCAGCTGCTGGACTATTTATAGCAACCCCCTCACACCAGGCTGGAGCAGCCCTTGCTGCTTCTGGTACCCACCCCAGGCTGTACTGGGAAGCCCAGCACCTTCTGGCAGCAGGAGCTGGCACTCACCTCCGATGGTGCTCTCCTGGTACTCGTGGAACTGTCCCTTCACGAAGCGCAGCACCAGGCTGGACTTGCCCACCGCTGACTCTCCCAGCAGCACCAGCTTGAACTGGCAGATTTTGTTGCCAGCAGCTGGCCCGTTCGGTCGAGCAGCTCCACCTCGACCTGCCATGGTGGCCTGAGTGCAGGAGCTAAGGCTGCTGCAGGGTCTGCACCGGGGTCCAGCTGGAGGCAGGCTGCAACTGCAAGAGGAGCTCTGAGTCAGCACCAGGCTCCTGAGCCAGCCACAGCAGTTCTGGAGCCCGCAGCTGCTCCTCAGCCACCAGCAGCACAGGCAGGGGCTGCCCAGGTGGATACCACAGCACCACAGGGCAGCTCCTGCCCTTCAGCAGGGTCTGAAGCTGGGACACTGAGTCTAGGCATGGGCACTAGAGACAAAGCTCTCATCCCCACCAGCAGCACCTCCATTCCGTGGGCATCACACACCTCAGTGGGGAGAGGCAGGTCAAGGGCAGCAGAGTTTTGGTGATTAAAGCAATTCCTTGGGTCATGAGGTAACTGAGGGTACTTTTTGGCTGCTTGCACCTTGGGAAGTCACAAAGGGGCAGATTCAGCCTATTAGCATCAGACAGAGCCACACATCAGACACTTTGGGAAGTAGCTCTGTCCGTCATGAGGGCCTGACAAAGGGAGCTCCTGCACTCAGTGCTAGCAGCTCAGGGGCACCCACGCCAAGCCCTTAACTCTGCCTCTGCCAGCTGCAGGCCAGCCAAGGGCAGAGGTCATTTAGGACCAGCCTGTGGGCACATGCTGCATGCCCAGGCCAGCATCACCTCAGGTGGCAGCGGGTAGGAGGCCACAAGGAGCTGCCTCTGCCTGCAGGGGGACCTTCCAGCAGCCCCAGCTGCCAGAACCATGGCTTCAAGTGCCATGCCCAGTCCTAGGTCAAGGCAGTGAAGAAACTGAGTTCAGAGCTGGGTCCTTGCTATTGCCCTGCCAGGCCTTCAGAGCACAAACCCTGCCCTAGCAGGGGGAGAGCTGCAGGGGAAGCAGCTCAGCAGCTGCCTCTGCAGACCCCAAGAAAGCAGCGGTTGGCAGCTCTGACCAGGAGCAGCTTGGCAGGCACTGGGCTCCAGAGGCACATCTGGGACTCCACAGCTCTACCAGCCTGAAAGTTTCCATGTTTTAGTTCCTCCTGTCGGCAGAGTTTGCAGGAAATCAACTTTGGTTTAACCTTGGATCCCTGTGCCAGGGCAGCTGCCAGGCACAGGCTCTGCCACTGCTTTGGACCAACACCACAGGCCACGTGAGCCCTGCCCAGCGGTGCCCTCCTGGCATCCGACAGGGGTGATCCCAGAGCACAGCAAGGAAATGAGCCTGTTGACATCCTCAGTTCTTAGCCTGACCTATATTGCACAGCTCTCCCTTCGTTCTGCCATCTGGCTCTGCTGCCCGGGCACAAACAGCAGGAAGCCAGCAGGGCTCACAGGGAGCCACCAGGCAGAGCAGCTACAGCCTCTGCTCCGAGCCCTGCAGAACCTCATCACCCCGGGGCTGGGCTGCAGGATCACTTCTGCCACAGCTGCCAGACCTTTAGGATGTATGGGAGGACCCTGACTGGCCACACATGAGCCTGGGGATGACCACTTCTGGAGGGCCAAATACCTGAAGGGAGCAACAACCAGAGCTGTAGGCACAGAGAGCTCTCCACTGCAGGAAGGGCACTTTGGCACTGCCAATGTCTTTGAAGATTCCTGCCCAACAGACAACCAAGTGCAGCAGCAGGCAGCTGAGCTACAGCCTGAGCCAGCCCACGCTGCCCAGCAGAGGTGGGTTTGAGAGCCAAGAGTGCTCCCTGCTGAATGGAGCCATTTCTGCTGCTCAGCAAGGCTGCCCACCCCACCTCCTGCAGCACTGGACAGGGCACCAGAACATCAGCACCCGAGGCATGAGTCCCTCAGTGCCACAACAGCCACAGCCAGCAGAAACAGCAGCAGCTGAGGCTGCCCCTACCACATGGACTCAAGCAGCCAGGGCAGGATCTGACAGGATGCTGCTGCAGTCAGCACCAGCAAGGATTCACTTTTCCTACCAGTGTCTTGTAAGCAATGAAACTTGGCAGCCTCTGATGCCAGCAGAGGCAGGAGGAAGGTGCTGGCAGTTTGCTCACCCAGGTGTGTGAGAGCACCAGGGGCTATGGCCAGCTCTGGGGACAGACTCTTGTTGGAGATCAGAAGTGGCAATGCCTGATGCTGTCCTGCAACCAAGAGCTCCAAGTCTGCCCCTCTTGCAGCTCATGCTCCTCTAAGCACCTCAGCCCCTTCCCAGGAGCTGTTGTAGGGTTGGACATCTCCAAGAAGGATGAGCTCAGGGATCCGTGTGCCCTGGGTGAGGAGCTGCAGCCACATCCCCAGCTGAGCCAGGAGTACAGCAGCTCCTCAGGGCTGCTGGAATGCTCCAGAACAGCACAAAGCTCACCTCAAACCAGGCAGCCCAGGCCAGGAGCTCAAATCTCCAGAGAGATCCCCAGATTAACCTCTGCATGGGAACTGCTTTCCCTGGCTGCCTGGCACAGGAAAGATGCCAGATCAAGGTGTCAGAAGCTACAGAACTTGAGAGTTTTGACCTGTGCTGACCTAGCAGTGAGGCCTGCAAAAAGCTGGAGATGTTGGAAACCCAAGCCTGAAGCATCCAGCTCCCCACCAGGGCTGCTGCTCTCAGCTATGCAAGAAGCCATCTCACTTGGGACTGGCTGGCTGAGATCCAAAATCCTCGAGACAAAAGCCCCAGGGCAGCATTTGTCTGGTCCAGGAGCTGACAGCCCTACCCTGACTTCTTGGCAAAGCAAGCCCTGAGGCTACCAAGAAGTTTTGCTTCCCCACTACTGGCAGGAAACTTCTGCCACCCAGAACTCCCACCCAGAACTGGTGATGCAGCCTCAGGACCCTGAGTCACAAGGGACTTCCACCAACAGGGCCAGCAGCAAGCATGGGACCTGCCAGAAGTAGGCTCCAGCAGCCCAGGCTGAGCTGTCAGCCTCATTGCCCAGCACATAGCAGGAGTAGCAAATGCAAAGTGCCAGAGCTGTGCACAGGCTGCACTGAGGGGCAGCAGAGGCAGCTCCCAGCCAGCAGAGGAGCCAGGAAAGGAGCCCAGAGCAGACAGCTCAACCCCTCAGCCCGGTCAGGTTTAACCACTCTGCAGAACATGCACTGCCCTTCACAGACAGCAGCACTCCAGCTCTTGGCCAGCAAGGCTGAAATCTGGAGCACCTGAAACAGCTCTGGACTGGGGGACTAAGCACTGCCCTTGTCTGGGGCTGCCCACAACCTCAGAAAGGAGATTCAGAGCCCTCAGCCAGCTCAGGGCTCTGCAGAGAGCTCCTGTAGCTCCTACAACTCCTCACGCTCCCAGTCCCCCAAAACCTGGGCACAGTCATTTAGCTGGGAGGCAAATTGGACTGACACTGGCAAGAAGCTAACAGAGATGGACAGGGACAACAGAGCCTGCAGCCTCAGCTCCTCCTCACACTCCCCAGGCACGTGTCTGTGACACCTGCAGGGCCACCGCCTCCAGAGCAGACCCAGCAGAGGCTCTTTATCAAAGCAGCTTCTCAAAAACAATTCCACTACCAGCGACCTCAAGGCCATCACCCTGCAGCCACTGCTCAGCACAGAGCTGGGACAGCAAACAGCCACCCCCAGCTAGGCCAGCAGCAGGGCCCCTCCAGCACCCATCTCAGGCACAAGACCTGGTCTCACCACAGCCACCTGCCCAGCACCATACCATCTGCCTTCTGTCACCTCTGCAGCCTTAAAGCAAGGCCTCCTCCTGAGAGGAGACACCATGATGAAGGCCACTTTGCTGCTGCTCAGGCTCCTCTGAAGTTCAGATGGACTCAGAAGGAAGAAAGCTACTGCTCAGGTTGAGACCAGAGCTCATTTGCTGGATGTCAGCTGCAGGGCTGCTGGGGAGCGGCAAACCCAGGAGCAGTTCCTGCACAGCTGACTCTTGGCAGGAGGAGGCAAAGATCAGAGCCTACATGGCTGCGCTTAGTGCAGTGCTTGGGTCAGAGGCAGTTACCCTGCCCCCTCCTGCCCTGCCCTCCTCCAGCCAGAGGGTTTCCCTGGTTTAAGTGGTTGTCCTTTCCCTGGAATCCTTGCCAAAGCCATGGCACTGATGCTGCCTTGGAGCTGCAAGTGTGGGATGCTCGGAGCTGAGCAGCGGGAGCTGGTCACAGCAGCAGCACCAGCAAGTCCCAGGCCTAAAGCAGTGAGGTCTAACTCCATAGAACAGCAGCACCAGAGGCTTCTGCACCTACAGGCAGCGTCCTCAGCAGAGAGACAATGGGGCTGGGGTGAGGGCCAGAGCTTCTGCCTGCTCTTCATGTGCCAGGAAAGCAGCAGGGATAAGCCCAGGCCTCAGCTTCCTAGCAGACCCTGCCAGAAGTGATCCTGTGCCACAGGAGCTGAGGGAATGCATGGCCACAGTCTGCACGTAAGCCCCCAGCTCGGGCTGCTGCAAACAAGGTCCTTCAGCTCCTGCTCTGGATGCTGGCCAAGGCTCAGCACCCGCTCATGACACAGCTTCACCCAGGCCAGCAGCACTATGCCTTTAGCAGCTCCTGCTCTGGGGCAAGGCCATTGAAAGTGCAGAGCAGAGAGCTGCTATGGTCACTGCAAAAGGATCTGTGACCTTCACACTATCTCCTGCAGACAGCACAAAGATCTCTTCCCTCCAGCAGCTCCACCAAACAAAAGCAAACACAAGCATCAGGATTTTCTTATCTGCCTGTGTAGAACTTCTCCAGAGCTGGCTCCTGTGCTCCAGGGGAGGAAGCATTCCCCCTCCCTTCAGACGCAGCCCTGTCCTTCCCCCACACTGTCACCACCAGGCAGGGTCCCTGCTCCCGGCCAGCATCTGCAGCCCTTTCAGTGCTACTCCAACAACTTCACAGGACTTGCATAAGAGGACTTCAAACTTCATACCCCAGGGGCAGCAAACAGCTGACTCCACCATTTCTACATTCTGCCCTCTTCCAAGTGTGCTGACCGAAATACTTTGGGCTACACCCACTGCATAGAAGTGTTCCCATTTCATTTCCTGTGTCTGAGCACTTGGCATTCCCTCCCCTCCCTCTGCTGGATGCCAACCTGCCATCGAACACAGGCAGCTTTGGGAAGCCAGGAGCAGGAGCTGACAACCAGCAGGGCCTGGAGCAATGCTGAGCTGATCCCGCTTTAGCTGCTGTGATGGAGACAACTCCACTTCATCCCCACCCAGCCTGGCCAAGCACATCCAGTGTGAGCTGTTCCAGACACACTGAGCCATTCCTGCTTTCATCAGCACAGCAAAGCTACCTGAGCCCAACCATGCCCAGCAGAACTAGACAAGAAGGTCATTTTGCTGTATTCCTACACACACACACAGCTGCTCCCTGCTGCTGCTCTCCAGGAACTCAAACCTCCCTCAGAAGTCTGTTTCATCCTGCCCAGATTGCTCCCTCACCCAAAGGGGCATCAGCACCTCCTGCAGCTGCCTGAGACCTCACTGCCTGGCACTATCTTAAAACAAACATCCTTTGAGCCAGCCTGCAGTGTCCTAGAGGGAAAGGTTGCCTCTAGAAGGGGATTTCTGCTCTGAAAGCAGCTGCCTGGGCCTACTGTAGAGAGTCAGAAGTTCAAGACAATTTCAGCACCTGGAGCCAGTTACTGACCTGGATCCACCTGGGCTGCTGCCTACCTGCTCTCCTCACTCACACTGCCCACACACTCAGTTCTGAGTTCTTTGCCCTTTCCAGTCATGGTTCTGACATCATCATCCAACATAAAACACTTTAGCCAAGGCTGCAGCAGGTGTCAGCAGACAGTCCAAGGAAGCTCACCCACCAGCAGGGCCCCTCAAGCAAACGGCCAGAGGGATCTTTCTTGGTTTGGCCTCAACTAAGTTTCAGAGTCCTGCCTTCGGAGCAGGCTCAGGATCCTAACTCAGTGCAAAGCAGAACTGATCCCATGCTATAAGCAGGGCAGCTCAGAAGTGGTGACCCACCACACAAAAAGCTAAGAATAGGAGATGGAAGCTGTTCCACAGCAGACTTTAAATAGCACCTGCCCTGTCTGCTTCCCAGGCTCCTGCCGTGCTCGGACACAGCCAAGGTCAGAGCTGCAGCAGCCCCAAGCAGGAGCAACAAGCTAAAGGTCAGCAGAGACCAGGTCAAGGCTGCATTTGGTCTGCCTGGCAGAGCAGTTTACAGTGGTAGTCACAGTTGGCAGAGGAGGTACAACTGTCACAGCTCCCGGTGGCCCTCGGCCAGTCCCAGAAACCTCAGCAGCACCTTCAGCTTCACCAGGAGTCAGGCTGGAGCAGCTCCTGCAGGGCTGGGCACCACAAACCTGTTGCTCACAACCCCACCTGCACCAGCAGCCTCTGCAGGAGCACAGACACACAACCACCATGCACTCAGCTTACAGCCCAGGGTCTCTCCTGCTGAGCTGGAGCTCCATGGCCAGTCATGCCTCAGTGTGCCTGGGTCTCCTTCAGACACCTACAACACTTTGTGCCTCACTCCAGAGCCTGTGGCACCAGATTTATTCCACAGATGCCCCATGAGGAGCACAGGGGCCGTGTTTGTCACCAGCAGCAACCCAAGTGAGCCTCTACTGCATTAGAGCCTTTTTGCAGCAGACAGTCACACCCCTCGCTTCAGCAGCGGTCAGCTTGGGACCCTGCCTGGGTATTCAGGCTTCCAAATCGTCTACTCCCACCTCAGCAGGTGACCAGATCCCGCAGAACATGACAAGGCTCCCATCCCTACGGGTGCCACACCTTCCCCCGGATCCGCTGAGCCTTGTCAGCGCTATAAGAGACAAAGGCGTTGGGAAACAGCAGCCGGGCAGACCCAGCGCACCGGCAGCAGGCACTTGTGTTCGCTGCCGTGGGAGCTTTTCTCCCTTACGAAGGAAAGCAGCCCGAAGCTGGGCCAGAGCCGAGGCTCCGCGCCGCAGACACGACACCCTCCTCGGCTCCTGCGGTGCTCCTCCCGATTAGCACCGCTCCCTTTCCTGGTCACAGCCCCCTACGACAACAGGGCCGCCCTCTGCAAGGCCGGAGATGCCGGTTCGCCGTGACCAGGACACCCGGCAGGCCTGAACAGCCCAGCCCCCGGTACAAGAGACTTAGTTCGCACAACCCGGAGACCGGAGCCTCATCGTTCGCTCCAGAGCCCAGCTCACACTCAGCAGAACGGCTCCTCCCTCTCCGTCTCTACTCCCATCCCGGGGTCTCAGAGCAGCGCGTCCAGCTGGCTGCCTCCCTCCCTCGGTCGGGCTCTCGAGGAACCGGGTCTGCGGCGCACGGGCCCGGTAGTGCTGGGCCCCCCGAGCAGGCACCGCCCGGGACAAAGCTCGGCACTGAGCCGCGCCAGGTCCCTCCTACCCCGGGCCTGCACAGGCCGTGCTGCGGCGGCGCAAGACGAGCAGACGCAGCTGACCCCAGTCCCGGCCGCACTCACCGCCCGGAGCGCCGCTCCCCCCGCCGCCGGTGAGTCTCGCAGGCCCCGGCCCTCACTTCCGCCTTTACCCGTTCCGCTTCCGGACCCGCCCACCTCTTCCTCTCCCAGCCACCAGTCACAGGCCGCAGCAGCTGCCAATTAGCGTCGCCCCACCCCACAGAGAGCCACGCCCCTCGCGGGCGCGTGTGCATCACGTGACTATCGTGCTGTGCCGTCGTCGCGCCCGCCGCGGGGGCCGCTGGGAGCTGTAGTCCATGGGAGCGGGGAGGGGCGGCCCTGGGCAGGTCCCGGGCGGGGGCCGCGGGCAGGCACTGAGCGGAGCCGGAGCTGGAAAAATAGAGCCTTTATTTCCCGTTACGGGTGGAACGGGGCGAGGCGGGGGAAACGAGCTATAGGACAGCCGTGACCCCCGGGCATCCTCCGGGACACCACTCCGACGACACCCTTGGAACACATCACCCGCCTGGAGAGTCCTTCCGAAGACCCCACGGCCGAGCCTCCAAACCGGCCCCGCAAGTCCCGGGAAAGGCAGCGCTGTCTAGCTCCGTTTCACGACCCCGGACACGGAGTGGGAGGTGTCGGGAGGGGCGCTAGGGCCTGGCCTGGTTGTAAAAAAGACCTCGCGAAAGTATAAAACAGTATCAAAATCCCTGCTGGTGTCGGGCCGGGGCCAGCGCTGCACCCGCGAGGCTCCCGTGGGAATAGGCTGCGGGGGTCCCCAGCCGCCGCCCCACTCCAGCAGCCGCCTGCAGGGGACGGCTCGGGCTGGCCAAGTCGGACCCTGTGACCGGGGCGAGGACGGAGCTGGTGTGTTTCGGGCAGCGAGGAGGGCAGCGCGGTGGCGGGTGAGAATTCCCCGGTATCAGGCTCCCCGGAGCGAGGACACCCTAAGGTGGTGACCCCCTCCCGCCGCCATCCCCGTGCCCACGAGGTCAGTGGGAGCTGGTGGAGCTGGAGCGGGGCTGCAAGTGGATGCGGGGCCGGCCACTGGCCGAGCAGCCGGGAAAGGAGTGGGCAGAGCGGGGAGGCAGCGAGAGCGGCGATGAGTCCAAGGCCTGGCGGGGGTCCAGGCTGGGGGTGATCCCCCGCAGTGGGCACAGCCCCTCGATGCCCACCCAGGAGTGCTTGGCGGGGCTGGCAGCGGCGTGGGCCGAGTGGCTGCGAACGGGGCAACGTCTGAGACGGGGACTGCCGGAGGGGGAGCTGTGGGAGCTGTGGAGCATGCGGGGGGGCGAGGGAGGCACTGGGGCGGAGGGTGGCGGGGGCCGAGGGGGCATCGAGGTGACCACAGGCAGACGGTGGGGGCAGGCAGGGGGTGGTGGGGTGCCCAGGCGGCCCTGGAGCAGCTCCATCATACGCTGTAGCTCCCGGCTGAGGTGGGAAACCTCCTGGTTGAGGTGGTTGATCTGCAAGGGAAGGGAAAGCTGTGAGCAAGAGCCGATGCCGCTGGTCAAGCGCTCCCACTTTCCTTAGGGACACTCCTCAGGTTCCCATCACACCTCCTGGTTGAGCCTCCTGATGTTCTGCTTTATTTCCTCTGCTTCCGTTGCTAGGGCTGGGCCACCTGCGTCTGTCCCTGCTGGGGAAGACAGAGCTGGTGACAAAGGTCTCCCTGAGCCCCCTGCCCCCACGGCCTGCGTCCCCAGCTGTGCCTGGCAGCTGCCAGAGGTACCTGACGTGGGGGAGTCCCTCGCTGCGCTCTGCAACAGGGCATCCACGCTGAAGGAGAAGGTTTGCGGCTCTGATGTCCCCCCATTGTCTTCAATCCCATCCACGACTCTAGAGGAGGAAAGGGGTGAGGCCCGTCCCTTGTCACTCTCTTGCCCCTGTGCCACCATTTCCAGTGGCCTCCCGGAGCTGGTACAAACCCACAGCAGTGGCATGTCCAAGCTTTACCTGGGGCTGAGGTCCGGGGGACCATAGGAGTGCAGGGAGGGGATGAGGAGCTTGCCCGGCCGCCTTCCCGCGTTGCTGTCCCGCTCCGGGGTCCGAGTGTCCCTGCGGCACTGCGGAGAGGCGCTGCGGGCACGGCCGCAACGGGCCGGAGAGCGGCAGTTGCGCCGCAGGGCTGAGATCTGGCACAGCTCATCGCCCAGGAGGCTGCTCAAGGAGCCGCGGCGGGCGGGGCTGCCCAGCTGGGGCAGCAGCAGCTTGCGGTGGGAGATGGCAGCGGGCGAGTACTGGAAGACCTCGTCCGGCTCCTCCTCGTCCTCCACGATGGAGGGAAGAGGCTTCTCCAGCGCGGCCCCGCTTTCTGGACGAGGCTGCAGGTGGGCGTGGGGAGGAGGTCAGGGCTGGCCCGGGCACATGTGCCTGGACCAGGCACAGCCACACATGCCCCTTTCTGCCTCCTGCCACTGGTACAAACCTGTGGGCCCTGCGATAGCCGTGGGGACCGGGAGTAGCGGCAGAGCCCCTGCGGAGACAGCACACGGTGCAGGTCAGCAGAAGCCTCACACAGCTCCGTGGGGACTGCTGCGGGCACACAGCTGTCCCTACCTTGGCACGAAGCCTCTCAGTGTTCCCTTGGACAACCAAACCTCTCCTGGCCCCACATATCAGCACCAGCCCCTTCAGCCTCACACGGGACTCTGCAGCCCCTTGCCCACTCTCCTTCCTCTGCTGCTGGCAAGACATCAATGCGCTGCCCGACCTTGGGCTGCATGTACCAGGCTGGAGCTGAGCACTCCAAATCCCAGCCCTGGCTCACATGCCTCAGGAGCATCCCACCAGCCAGGGGAGAGCTACATGGCTCCTGCAGGGCCTGGCAAGCTCTGTCTGTGTTCTCCACCCCTGGTTTATTGAATCCTCTCCTGAGTGATGGACATGTTGGGTTTTGGTAGGGCTGTCTGGGATCTACAATGACCTCCTGTCCCATCTCTGAAGGTTTTGGGGGTAGTAGGTACCAGTAGAGATGCTCTGGAGAAGCAGCAGAGCCGGGGGAGCACAGGTTCTGCAGAGCTATTTCTGCAGCAGAACGTCCCCTTGGCTGCCGGAATCAGCAGCGTGACTAAACTCAGCAGTCCCTCGGCGCTGCCTCCGGCTCACAGGGTGGGGGAGTGTCCCGGCTGCCTGTCCCGCTGCGCCTTCCCATCCTCCTCCACCCCCACTTCCAAACCTTCCATCTGTCTCAGCCTCCTGCACTGCAAATGCTCTTTTTCCCAATGCCGTGGGTTGCATGGAGCTGAAAGCCGGGTTGGGATGTACCCACACAGACAGGGTAGCAGAGCCACAGCCTCTGCCCTGACCTCAGAGCCTGGTCACCATGAGGAAGCAGGGGACAAACTCCCTTTCCATGGCTCTGTGGAGACTCAGCCCTGCTCCGTTCTCTGAGGTCATAAGGACAAGAAGGGACCTGGGGGGAGGATGTGCACCCACCTCCATCTCGCTGCCCTCTCGCAGGTTGAAGGTCAGATCCTGGTGGATGTCAGCCGTGAACTTGCTGGCGTACTCGGGGTAGAGCTGCAGCACCTCGCAGAGCCCCCGCAGCCCGATGTACTGCAGGTCGCAGTAGGTCAGTGCCTTCACATCCGCGTTGGTCTTGATCACCTGGTCCGTGCTGCACAGGTCCGCTCCAATCAAATCCCCTTTGCCTGCAGAAGGGAACCGGGGTGGGCTGCTTGAGCCTCCAGCCTCTCACTAGGCAGGGCAGCAGAAGGGGCTGGGGCAGAGCCCACGCAAACCTATCCTCACCCAGGATGGCCAAGACCACGTTGTCCTTCAGCACCTCGAGGGAGCCGGAGCAGACAAAGTAGTTAGCCTGCAACGCATCGCCCTGGCGCAGCAGGTACTCGCCCGGGGCGCAAAACGAGGTCTTGATGTGGAGCGAGAGGGAGCGCAGGCAGCCCCGGCTGGCCGTCTCGAAGATGGGCAGCTGCAGGATGTCCTTGTTTAGATGCATGGCCACGTCTGCTCGCAGCTCGTCGGGGAAGTCGTGCAGCAGCTGGGGAGAGTGGGGCCAGGATGCTGGGTGTGAGTGGCAAGGAGCATTCTTCCCTCTCCAGAATGGAGCCACTCAGCTGCTCTGGACACAGCAGAGCCCAGTGGTGCCAGCCAGCTAACATGGGACAGCTCTGGCCATGGTAGCTCTGCTCCATGTGCCTATCGCAGCCCCAGTGCTGGCAGGAACCTGCCCCAGACCTGGCAGGAATCTGCCCCAGACCTGGCACACAGCTCTGGTTCCTCCAGCAGCAGAGTACAGATGTGCACATCTGCATACCCATGCATGTACACTCCCAGAGCTGGTCCCACCGGCCCCAGCACCCCCCACACCAGCTAAAGGATGGGGGGCTGGAGCGGGGTTGGCGCAGCCCAGCCAACGTCTCCTACCTCGTTGGCATCGATGCCGTTGTTCACCGACCAGGTGGTCTGGAAGTACTCCAGCATCCTCTGCTTGAGCTGCTGGGGCAGGCGATGGACACGGATGAAGTCCTTGAGGTCCTTCATGCGGGTGTGGTAGAGCGAGCGGCGCGAGTACATGCGCTGGATGATGGCCGTGACGTTGCCGAACACGACGGCGTGCATCAGCGCTGGGGGCCGGGAGGGAAGCATCAGCCCTGCCGAGGGGCTGGCTGCGAGGGGCTGCAGCAGGCAGAGGGCCAGGCAGGGGCTGGGCTCTGTCCCCACCAGCAAAAAGGGGCTGAAGGGTGCAGCATAGGGGTGCTTCTCCCCTAACCCGGCCCCAGGGTTGTCCCAAAGGGCACACGTGTTCATTGGCCTCCCTGCAGTGCCCTGACCCGCCCAGGTGCCTCTGCCCCAGCGGCCGGAGGTGAAGCCCCCCAGGTCGTCCCCCGCTCCTCGCCTCACCCCCGATGAGCATCGTGCAGATAGAGAAGATCTTCTCAGCGTCGGTGTTGGCGCAGACGTTGCCGAAGCCCACACTGGTCAGGCTGCTGAGGGTGAAGTAGAGGGAGGCGATGTAGGCGCTGCGGATGGAGGGGCCCCCCACCGAGTTGTTGATGTAGGGAGCCTCCAGCCTCTTTCCCAGCTCGTGCAGCCATCCTGCCAAGCACAGCCCAGGATTAGCTCTCACCAGGACCCCACTGCCCGGCACGACCCCCAGCTCTGCCTTGGCCTCGCTTTGCAGGCAGGAGCCAGCCAGAAGCGCTGAGGCCCCTGGCACTCTCCACTCCTGGCACTGCCCGCTGCCCCTGCCAGCCCCTCGCAGCAGCTCAGGGGCGTGCCCCTGCTCACCGATCTCCCAGGTGCGGGGGTCGCTGCTCTCCATCTCCTGGCGGCCGATGACATACCAGATGCAGGCCATCCAGTGTGCCAGCAGCGCAAACATGGACATGAGCAGGGTGAGCACCATGGCGCTGTACTGCGAGTACCGGTCCAGCTTCTGCAGCAGCCGCAGCAGCCGCAGCAGCCGCACCGTCTTCAGCAGGTGAACCAGCGAGGTCTGGGGAGCAGGCGGGAGGGTGAACCCCTGCAGGCAGGACCCTTCAGCGCCCCCCAGGTAGGGACTCTTCGCCACCCCCCACAGCTGCCAAGAAGGTTGTGGGCAACCAGAGCAGCTGGGAAGAGTTCATCCCTACGCAGCCTGCAACCAGTTTGCCCAGCATGGAGCTAGGATGACACCATGGCAGGGCAGCAAATCACCCTGGGGAAGATGGAGAGGGGCAGGAATGTGACGGGCAGGAAGGGGCTGTGACTGCTCTGTGCCCTGGGCAGAGCTCAGGGGTGCTGGGCACTGGATATGGGGTGCAGGGCAGGCGGTGCCCTGGCAGTTACTGTCCTTTGTGGCAGCCTCTGGTTAAATTATGTAGAGGCTTCTCGCTGGCAAGTGTGCGAGGAGCAGATCCCAGCGCAAGCGGCCCCTGATGTCCGCTGGCACTCACCACAGTGACGTTGAAGACATAGAGCAGATCGAAGGGCAGCGCAGCGATCAGGTCCACGAAGAACCAGGTGGCCACGTAATGGATGCAGATGGAGCGGGGGTCGTAGATCACCTGCCCCGACTGGCTCACGTAGGTGGTCCGGAAGTTCAGGATGATGTCTGCCCGAGAGAGCAGTGCCAGCCCTCACCACCCCCTGCGCTGAGCAGCTGGGATATGCTCTGTGGCCAGCCTGGCTCCTGCTCCCGGGGTGCTTGGCAACAGCAGTGGGTGGCTAAGCAGTGGGTAAGCAGCGATAGCTCTGCTGTCCATCAACCCCCGGGTCCACATCCCTGCCCCATTCGGCCCTGTCCCCCATGCCAGGTGGGCACTCAGCCTCGGTCAGGACCTACCCACGATAAAGAGCATCTCCACTGCGATGTCACTGACGATGGTGCTGCGGGCAGCCGACAGGCTGTCCTCTGTGCCCGTGAAGCAGACGTTGTAGGGGACAGTGACAGCCACGTAGAAGGTCGCCATGAGGATCAGCCAGTCCCAGAGGGCCTTGAAGATGCTGTAGTGGAGCAGGATGAAGCGAGACTTCTGCACCGAGGCCACTTTGTACTCGGGGATGGAAGGTTTGTTCTCGAACACATTCTGGGGGAGCAAGTGGCAGGGTGGCACAGGGGTGGTGCAGGGGTCATCCTGCAGCCCCGCTCCCCATGAGTCCTGCCAACCTGGCTCACACCTTGATGCCAGGTATTTTTCAGTGGGGTGCATGTGCTGTGCTGAGGCCACCCTCAGAGCTGGACATAGAATGTCTGATTAAGTCACATAAACTAACGCAGTGCTAATGCTGTTATCAGTAATCCACTGACACTGCCAGCTGCTGCCCAGAACCGTCCCAGGTGCTAATTCACGTGCTGGGGCAGAGCTACCTCCGTCCTCTGCAGAGACATGGCGCTGCTGACAACAGTGAGAGCCCACCCTGGGCACAGACAGAATTGGTTCCATTCCACGTAAGCCTCCTCTCAAATTCACACTGAAAGCCTTTGCCCACTTGCCAGCTCTGGGCTTCCCACCAGTGGCAGACCCCTGCCTTGCCTCAACGTCTGCAGGTGGTGGCCATCACTGTGGCCATGCCCAGGGACTGCAGCCACATGAAGGGGCTGGCACAGAGATAATGGAAGTCTCTGCTGCTACCACAGCCTGGTAACAGTGTTCTCTGAGGCTGGCATTGCTGGCACAGCTGGGACGGCTGTGTACACAAGTGGCTGGGTTTTCCTGACAGCGAATGTGTGAGAAGAGACACAGCCCTGTGAGAGCTGCCAGGGGATCTGTTCTCCCTGCAGCAAGCCTGGGCACCTGCTGGTCTCTCTCCTGCTGCCAGTGAACTGTCAGGCTTTGGAACAGGCTGCTCAGGGAGGTGTTGGGATCACCATCCCTGAAGGTGTTCAAAACCCAGGCAGACATGGCACATGGGCCATGGTTCAGCGAGCATGGTGCTGTTGGGTTGAAGGTTGGACCCGATGAGGTCTTTCCAACCTTAGAGATTCTATGAAGCCCATGTTCAGCCTTCACCATGGTGCAGCTGCCAGAAGTGGACAGGTTGGAGGGGACTGAGGAAGTGGTGGGGATTGCGGAGGTGGAAAGGATGGAGGGCGTGGAAAGGATGGAGGCGATGGAAGGGATGGAAGGGACAGAGGGCATTTTGGTGCCTGTGGAGGCCAATGAGATGTGCTCATAGCAGCAGCAGCCCAGGCTGGTCCCAGGGGACCTGCAGTACACCAGCCTGTCGCAGCCTCAGCCCCAGCCCAGGAGGCACTGGGAAAAGCTGAGGCTGCCCCAGGTCCTTACGCGGTTGATTTTCATCTCGCCGCGGTCCCTACGGGCAAACTGGCTGCTGAGCCGGTGCAGCACGGTCCGGCCCTGCCTCCGCGCTGCCTGCAGCCGCGACCTCCCGGGCTTCTTGCTCCTCTGCCTCTCTGCAGCAGGCAAGACATGCGGGGTTAATGAGAGCTCTGAGCCACAGCTGGTGCCACAGAGCAGGGGCCGATCTAGACACTCCTCCTTACACGAGTGCACAAAGGCGGCAGGACCCAGCAGGCAACCTGGAGTCCCTTTGCCAGGTGCTCACTGCACACTGCTTCCCAAATCCCATGCCCGTTCCACAGCCACGGCTCACCTTCCTTCTTGTCACTCGGGAGGCTCCTGCCCCGGCTCTCTGTGATGTCCTTGAAGGAGAAAAGGAAGAGCACCACCTCCCCTTTCTCGTTCTTGATGGGCATGATATCCAGCAGGCACCAGAAGGCAGCTCCTGCAGGGAGGAAAGGGATGGTGAAGGCAGGACAGGTCCCCACTACTCTATGGCTTCACTCCGGGGCTGGCAAGGGGCCGAGTGCCAGACAGAGCCATGGGCAGGGGACCAGCCCCGTGCACCACTCACCACCCTTCTTGTAGAAGCAGACCTCGGTCTGGTACTCCTGCCTGCCGTCCAGCACCTTCTCGATGCGCTGCAGCACAGGCTCGCTGGTCTCGGCCCCGTAGAGGAAGCGGCAGCTGCAGTTCTTCTGCATGACCTCGGTGCGGGCGAAGCCGGTGAGGTCGCAGAAGCCATCGGAGCAGTAGACGATGGGGAAGCCGCGGTGGACCTGTGCGTTGGCCAGGATGAAGTTGCTGTCTGAAAGGAAACACAGGCAGTCTTGAGGGCTTGGGGCCACCCTGGGGGGCTTGACAAGCTGCTCATCCCTCCCAGAGCACCATGCATCCCAGAACACCATGCATCCCTCTGGCACTCAGAGCCAGATTTCCATCCAGCTGCTGCCAGCTGCTCCCAGAGCTCTCTAAGTCCCTGACTTGCTGCCCCTGAGTCTCATCCCAGGCAGGACCCCAGCCCCAAGTGCTGGAAGGGGAAGGGGCCCAGGTCCAGCTCTCTGATCCCATCACCAGAGACGCGATCCTGGGCGAGGTGCCTCACGCCTCCCCCTTGCCATCTGCCGCTCCCACTGCCTGCCGGGGCTCAGGCAGCTTAACGGGAGTGGCAGCAAACCCGTCTGGGCACTGCCAGCTCAGAGGCACTGAGCTGCAGAGCTGAGACCTCCAACCCAGGCACAGCACCACAGTGTCACCCACTGAGAGAAGAGCCACTAACCTAGGTTGAGCGGAGTGCCCATGTAGAGCTGGCACAAAACAGAGGTGAAGGGGAATGTCTTTGGTCTATCACAGCACCACGGAGCCTCACCAGTGTCAGCTGTGACCCCACAGGGAGTTTGCACCAAGAAGAGCATAACCTTTTCCAGCCCCATGCCCAGCCTGGCCACAGAGCAGCTGTTTGTGACCCACAGCCCCTCCAGACATGGGCAGGGGCTATGCCTGGGGTCCTCAGCCACTCCTTGCTGCAGGCTCTGTGCCAGCAGGACAGATGGCTTCATGCTAAGAAGGTGCCAAGGAAGCGGGCGTGTGGCTGGTGCAGGCTGTATTTGCACCCGTTGAGGGCAGACCAGGGTATCCCCAGCCCCAGCATGGGCTCCAGGCTGTGAGTCCCCAGCTGAGCATCCCTGCAACCCCCAGCCCAGGATGCAGGAGCAGGCAGGCATGGTCTGTGGGAGCCCACAACAAATTATGACACTGACAGTGAAGCTGTGCCAGGGTCGTGTGGGCATGACAAGGGCAGAGGATGTTGTGGAAAGGAGGATGGCAGCCTCCAGCAGCCCTGGCGTGATGGGGGTGCAGCGAGGCCACCACAGCACAGCTCAGCCCAGGATTAGCCTGGGGAAGCAAAAATAGCCTGGAGCTGTGACTAAGGCCAGATTTTGGCTCTGGGGAGCCAGGATTATGGCATTGCCCAGGATGTGTTATTAGAAAAGAGGAAAAAAGAGCTGGTATTTGGGAGCAGCTCGACTGGGCAGGGGCATGCAGCCTGCGTGGGCTGGCAGCTCTCTGTCAGGGTGGCCACTCTGCCCGGATGGGCACCCTCGGGCCGAGCAGGCAGCGGTTGCCTGGCAGAGGCAGGGTTAAGTCTCACGGTATCACTGCGGCTAAAGCCCCTCTCCATGGCAGATAAAGCCGATAAGAGACACAGCAAACCTGAAAAGCCAGAGCTGTTTAAAAGTGCCCAGGAGGCTGTTTGGCAGGATGCTGCCAGGGTGCTGTGGGGCAAATCTCATCTCCCTGGGGCAAATTCCAAGAGTTTTGGTCGGGGCATTGCAGGCAGCTCCCCTGGGAACCCTGCTCAGAGAGCCTAATCCAGCCTTGGAAAACCTCTGCTCCTGCAGAGGGATGGTGGCAGGATCACCAGTGCAAGATATACACAGGTCGACCCTGGCATCCCCTGCCCACAGATCGGCCAGAGGCTGGTGCTTCATCACCAGTCACCTTCAGAAGGAACGGTCCAAAGGAGAGCTCCTATGGGCAGGCAGCCCCCTGTGCCATCTGCAATGCTCCAGATCATGCCAGGTCAAGAGCCAACACAGCTTCACAACCAGCACAGCCCTTGGTGCCCCAGTAGTGTTGTGGGAAGTGGTTCTGGGCTCCCAGTGCCATCCTCATGCCAGTCCCTCCCAGCAATGTGAGAGATGTCCAAGCCCGCAGGCTGGCCTGGGAGGCTCAAGCTCCAGATGATTTTGAGGTGCCCTGTGGTGAGCCCTGGGCACAGCCTGTTCCCCGGGTGGATGCGTGGTGCCAGCAGTGCCGGGAGCTGGCACGTGGCATGCCGGCATGATCCCCTCCACAGCGTGCCAGGGCTTTAATCCACCCTGGCCCCAGCACAGGGACATGGAGGGGAGCTCAGCGCCAGGGACACACCAGAAGCACCCCCAGCCGTGGGACATGGCTGCAGAGGGATCAGGGCTGAGACTGTCCCGGGCCCACACCCACCCCCGCCATACCTCACCGCCACCGATGCCCACCTTCCCCGGGGACACCGTCGAACGGGCAGGTGCTTTGCCAACAGGGGAGCTAACGGGGGCTGGCCTACACATCACCAACTATCCCCGAGGGCCCGGTGTCCGTGGCGGCAGATGCGTGACCCAAGAATGACAGGCACGGGCAAAGCCGGGCCCGTTGGGGGTACCCGAGGCAGTCAGGGCGGGGTGAGCCCGGCCGAGACGACTCCCCCCGGGACGCCCCCGGGACCCTCCCCACGCCCCGGCGCCCCCTCGGTGCCTCCCGGGCTCTGTCCCTGGTGCTGAGCGCGGCCGCATACACCCTGACCGGGACCAGGACTGGCAACGGGGAGACGGAGGGACCAGAGCGGGAGCTGACACGGCACGGACACGAGGGGATCACGGAGCACCGGACACGGACAAGAGTGGGTCACGGCACCGACCCCGGACACGGACACTGAGAGTCTCCAGTTCAGCGCGGAGCCAGTCTTCGAGCCCCGGTCCTCCTTCCCGCCGCTCCCGGGGGGGCAGCGCTTCCCCCCGCCCGGGCCCCCGCCGCGCCCAGTGCGGACCCTCCCCCGCTTCCCGCCGCCCCGGCCCCGCTGCCGGCCCTACGAGTGCCATCGAAGCGGGTGGCGATGGTGTCCAAGAAGGTGTTCTGCGGCGCCAGCAGCCCCTTCATCACCGGCATGGTCTTGCCGGGCCTCCCGACGGGGGTTGTGCCTCCGCCCCGGGGCTCTCCGCCGGTGCGGCCCCAGCGCCGCGGGCTGATCCCGGCTCGGCTCGGCCCGGCCCGGCACTCCCGGGGATCCCACCCCGCCCCCGCCCCGCCCCGCTCCGGGCCATGCGCGCCGCCGACACCGGGAGGGGCCTCCGCACGGGCGGCCACCGGCACCCTCTCGGGGGCGGGTGGCTGTGGCACTAGAACCCGCCACACCGAGACTCGCTCCGTACTGGGACTCGCCCCAGCAGCACCTGCTCGGTACCGGTATCGGGAGGCACCAGCAATTCCGGGCCAGGGAGGATGGGGAGGGAGCAGGACCAGGCTTTCCTGAGGGCATCAGCCGTGTGAACCCAGCCCGGCGGTTGAAGGGCGAGGTCGTGCCCTCAAGGACCGCGTAGGGGACACCCAGGGATGCCCGGACCCAGGTAGAGTCCTCCCCAGGACCCTGAGTAGGACCTGCAGCCCCAGGGGGGGCACTAGAGTCTCCCTGGTGCTGAGGTGGGGAACGCTCCGAGTCCTCCAAGGGGGCTTCACACCCCCTCTGCTCCTGTCTCCTGGACAAGACTCGGTTCACCCCAGTGCTGGTCCTATACCCCCTCCGCCAAGCTGTGCCCACGCACACCCCGGGTGCGGGCACCACGGCTGAACCCATGCCAAGGCACCACAGAGCAAGGTGCCAGTCCCGCTCACCCCGCGCCCCCCAGACAGGTGGCAGAGCCAGGTGGTATCGGGCTACCATTTATTGTAAAAGGCCAGCGGTGCCTGCGGTGCCCTGCGCGGGCTCTGCCAGGAGGAGGTACAGAAAAGTGCTATTTACACGGGCCCCGGGATCTGACCCCCCCGGCACCCCCTCCCTGCTCCTGCGGCCCCACCCCACTCAGTAAAAGCTCTCGGCGTCTCCTTGGGCTGGGCTCTTGGGCAGCTCCTTCCCCGAGTGTCCCTGGCACTCCCTGGGGCTGGCAGGGCTGGAATCAGCTCCTCGCAGTGCTGCCGTTGGCTGGGCATCCATGTTCACGGGGCAGCCCGATGCATCGTGACAGGCAGTGCCAGGGTGCTTCCCGCGCTTGCCCATGGTGAGGATGCCTGCAGCGTGGTTGCCGGAGCCGTGCAGCAGGCGATAGAGACGGCTCTGGAAGGCTGGTGGGCCGCTTTTCCTCTTGCCCAGCGTGAGGATACCAGCTGCATGGTTGCCCATGCCATGCAGGAGATCGTAGACACGGCAGGAGCAGGTCTTCTGCCGGCAACACTCAGGCAGACTCTGGCGGGCAGCAGCCAGGGAGCAGAACAGGAGCAGGAGCAGGAGGCAGGCAGCTCGCTGGAGCTGCCAGAGCAACAGGCAGCATTAGTGCCAGGCAGCTGGCAGTACCAAGGAGGAGTTGGGTGCTGCACAGCCCCAGGGCTGCTCCCCATACCTGCCATACCTGCCAGCGTCTCAGGTCCCGTCTGCCCTGGCCACTGCCACTCTGTCTGCTCATGCCCACTGCTGTGGGGGCCCACCTCCATCCCCAGGATGCACCTGGAGCATCACTGTTGGCACAGCCACACCTCCCTCCAGGGGAGCTGCGAGTGCTGCTCCTCACAACCCCCCCAGGCCCAGCCACCACCCATGCTCTGACCGGCAGCTAGGTATGGCTGCCCTCACCAGCCTGCCCTAATCTGACACAGGGCAGCCATGGCAAACACTCTCCCATCATCACCCAGTGCCATGGGAGGAGCAGCAAGAGCACCCATGGGCAGCACCATGGGCACCACGTGCTAGGTCCCCCCCAAGGAGTCCACACAGACTTCCCTGTTGGGGAGGAGATGCACACTGAGGGCTTCCCAAGTACAAGGAACCTTGAGAAGGACCAATGAGACCTCCCCGGACCCCTGGTCCCACATCCCAACCTCCTTCCCATTGCTGCCCTCTAGCCCCCACCTTGATGCTGGGCACCTCCATCCTTCCTTCCTGGGGTCTTCAGGTTGTCGAGTGGTGCTGGGGCATATCCTGCTGGGCAGTCAAGAGCACAGCGCCCTGTGCCATCAACCACAGCCACCTCTTTATAGGGCCTGGCACAATGGTGCTGCCAAAAATACTGTGGGGGCCAGGCGGCAGCAGCCGGTGTCTGGGCGACGCGGGCGCGCGGTGCCTGTAGCTCGGAGACCAGCCCAGGCCTTTCCCCTCATTTGCGTCTCCTCTTTGTGTGGCTGCTCAATGCCAGGCATGGTAGCCAGGCCGTGTGGCACTAATGAGGCTGTAATTGCCCGTGGGCCCCATGGCTGGGCTGGCACAAAGGGGCTGAAGGTCAGTGCTGGGCAGCCTGCTCCGGACAGCACTGGGTCTGCTCTGCATGGCCCCATTAGGCTAATTAAGCTAATTATCTCCCAACAAAGGGGTGCCCACAGCCACACAGCTCCCTGATACAGAGGGAGCTGTCATCCTGCACTTGCTGTCATCCTGTGCTCAGCTGGTGCCAGGGAAGGATGATGCCACTCATTCCTACTGCTTTTGGTGACCCTGTCCTGCCCTAGCCCCACACCAGGAGGGAGCAGCAGGGCACCAGGGTGGGTCTTGCACTCTTTATAACTCTCCACAGCCCAGGTCTGACCCCAGACCAAGCCTTGCCCATTGCTTGCACTGGGACCCCTCACCCTTCAGAACAGAAACCTTGTTCTGGGGGATGAGCTTCTACATTTCTCTGGTGCCAGAAGCCACATCTGCTGCCCAGGCAGTGCCCCCCCACCATGAGCTCACTGCAACCTAGAGCCTCCCATCTCCTTGGCACCCAGGCCCCAGGGACACCAGAGAGGGGAATGGACCCACTGCTCCACAGAGAGGGAACAGGGACCAGCCAGGACCCCTCCTGCCAGGCAGGTTTTCTCTGGGGCTAGTGAAAGCAAAACCCACGGCCTTGGATGGGGGCAGGACCCCAGCCCTGGTCTGGTTTTACAGGTCAAGTCTGGCACAGCAGGCACATGCACACAGGCACCAGGTGCCATCATCCCTGCCAGCCCCACAGCAGGGTGTTTTCTGTTCTCCAGAAGCAGATGGCAGGGGGTGGATTTCCAGGACCCAGGAGTTCAAAGTGGGGCCAGCAGGAGCAGGGTCACCTCTCCCCAACGTCCCTCCTGGTGCCCCTTGTCAGAGCACAGGATCACAGCCCCATGTGTCCCTCCACACACAGAGCCTGCGGGCAGCTGGGTGCCCGTCTGTGGGCAGGCTGGGGCTCCAGCAGCCAAGGGTTGCTCAGTCCAGGTCCCGAAGCCCCCGGATGGGGTCAGCAGGATGCTGTGTCACCACCTCCATCCGCCTCGGGGATGGGCTCCAACGTGGCACGCAGCCGAGAGGACTCCGGCGAGGCCGACCCGTTCCTGCCGATGCCGCAGGACTGTCCCGCGTTGTGGATCTGCCAGAGGTTGTCCAGCGCCTCAGCCTTGGCATGCTTGAGGAGGTCAGCCTGGCCCTACGCAGGGATAGGGCGTCAGTCCCGGGCTGCACCGACCCCCGTGCGGACACCAGCTGCCCCACAGCCACCACCCGCTGATGATGCCACCCCCATGCCCCGGAATGAGTCCGTGTCACCCCCAGCACTCCCACAGCAACCCCGAGGAGGGGGCCGTGGGGCAGGGCAGGGCTGGCAACCGTCGCTCCTCACCTTCAGGACCGTGATGTTCCAGGCGAAGCTCTCCAGCGCCTTCTGCAGTTTGCGACCGCGCAGCCCCTCCTTGGCCTCTATGCGGTGCAGCTCCTTGTGGAAGTCCATACCTGAGCGGAAGGCAGTGGCGCTCAGCACCGGGACGGACATTGCCAGCCACGGACAGGGACCGAGCCAAATGGACTCCCTTTGCCCAGCATGGTGGTGCAGGCTGGCAGGGTCCACCACTGCCACAGCAGCTCCAAGCTCCCTCCATGCCAGGGGCAACGTACCAACGGAGCCCCCACCACACTGGCACCATGCTTGGCCCCAGCCCATGGCGATTTTGGGCGCCAGAGGCTGTAGGGTTCGAAGGGCAGAGATGCAACTCTTACACACCACAGCCCACCCGAGGGGCTCAGAGCAGCCCCCGCAGCGTGTGCCGTGTGACGTGCCTGTGAGCAGGTCTATATTTACCCCTCCTGACGCAGCAGCAGCTCCGGGCCCACGCGTGGGCTCCCACACGAGCCTGCTCACCCATGTGCTGTCAATCAGCACACCCCCAGCCCCGTGCCCACAGCTGTCACCCCCTCTCACCCCCCGAACCTGCCGGCCAGGCATGAGCCATGCTGGGACCGCAGGGACTTGTCTGCAGGACAAACAGGGTCAAAGCAGGGCCAGGCAATGCCCCGGGCATGGGGATCACAGCCCTCAAACCTTGAGTGGCTGGGCAGAGGCAGCAGTGGTAGCCGCATGCCCTAGAGCCCCTCCAGCACGACAGTGGAGCGCCAGCAGTCAGAGTGGCACAGGAGGCTACAAAGCCCACACCCCAGCCCCACAGGCCATGATCCCCACATTGTCACTCCCTCGATGCTGGAAGCAATGGTAGAGCCCAAAGCCAAGAGCTTTGAGGGAGATTTACAGGCTGCAGGGAAGAAAGGGTTGCTGGCAGTGAGGCTGGTACCAGCTGGAGGGACAGAGCAAGGCCCCCTGCTTCCTCTTGCCCCCTCCAGCTCCTGGCTGCATTCCTAGCCCCATGGGAGGTGGCAGTGCCCCGGCTACCCCCACAGTATCCAGCCCGCAGAGGGGCCTGTCCATGCCTGGAGCAAAATGAGGGTCTAGGGCAGCCACCAGGATCAGGGTAGGATTGTGGGGAGCAGGGCAGAGAGCTGGCACCTGCTTGTGTGGGTTCAGCCACGAGTCTTGGAAGTCATAACATTCATTGCCACTTCTGCCGTCAGCCCCAGGCTGTTATTTCTGGTGCTAATTATATTCTGGTGTTTGGCAGCTAATGACTCTTCCCTGCTTCCTCATCAGCCTCCTCCGCTCCTCTGTCTCCTGCATAGCCCCTGAAGCCCACCCACTCCACACCCTGCCCTGACACAGGCAGCCCCATGGTCCAGTGGCACTTGGGCATGGGGCAACCACAGAGCCAGGCTCAGGGCCAGCTGATCCTGGATGCTCTGCTGCTGAACTCTGGCCCCAGCACAAAGGTGCCCTCTTGCCCTCCTCCACACATCATACAGGTGCATGGCCAAAAACGACAGCACTCTTGGCCATGCCTGGGCCCAGCTCTGGAGCCTGGTGCAAGACTCCTGAAGTGATCCCTGCATGCCCCCAGCCCAGGCACAGCACACCCGTACCCAGCTTCCCAGGAATGTACCCGCCCCGATCTGTGGCACAGAGAAGTGCCAGGGCTGTGTCCGTGCCACCAGGACCCACCTGCCTGCTGTGCCTGCATGAGCTTGCCGTACACAGCGTCGGCCGACTCGATCAGCGTCCTGCTGGTCTGGATCATCTGAGGAGAGGAGCAGCGTCAGTGGCTGGTGGGCCGCCCTCAGCAGAGCAGATGGGAGAGGTGCTTCGGGCAGCAGCTGCCCACTGCCCTGGCACAGCAGCTGGCAGCTGGTGCTTGTCACCACAGCACATGTGGCCAGGTGTGGTGTGACCAGTGCCTGACTGGCAGTGGGGTCCCTCCCAGCACAAAAGAAGGAAGTGTCTCCAGCTCTGGCAGTTAATGGGATTTGTGCCACCAGCTGGTCCCAGCAGGCAGTGTGGGAAAGGGGACAGGGGCTGTGAGGTGCCCTGTCCTGGGCAGAGCAGTGTGCCCGGTGCTGCTAACCACACAAGGAGCCAAGCCCCACTTACGGTCTCATAGGCGGTGAGGACCTTGCGCAGCAGGTCGGGGATGGGGCCCTGGGCTTCCATGGGGGGGTACTGCTCTGCCAGGTTGAGGGTGACGCTGGGTGTGTTGTCGCTGTGCAGCAGCCACGTGGCCACTGTCAGGATGCACTGCTTCATGTTGGCAGCCGGCGTCAGCCCACACAGCTCCTTGAAGGAAACCAGAGCGTTCTGCGGGCAGAGACCAGGGTCAGAGACTCAGCTCTGGAGGACCCCCAGGAGCCCCCCTCGCCCCCTCCCTGGAGCATCCCAGTTTTCCCAGGTCTCTCACGCACATCTCACAGGAAGAGGGAGCCCATCCGAGCCCCTGTCTGCTCTGATATTCCCCCCCTTCACAAGCAGGTCGCCCCTGTGCCTTAGCGAGGTCCATACCTGCACATTCTCCCGCAGGTCAGTGGCCTCCCGCAGCGGCTGGGTGGCCGTCCGGAAGACCTCATCGATGGCCTTGATGCCAGTGGCCTTGGTGGAGGTGTACTCCCGCACCCGGCGGCCCCGGCGCCCCGCCAGCCCCCGGCGGTGTCCCTTGCCGCCGCCACGGCGGTCAGTGATAGCCACATGCACAAAGAGGGTGGCGTGGGGCAGGGGCTCCCCAGCCAGTGACTGGAGGGGGACGTGGCGGTAACCGGGCTGCAGGCACTCGAAGGGGATGGTGTACTGGGCAATGAACTCGTCCCCGATGTAGTCGTCGTCCAGCACGACGAAGCGCAGCACAGCCAGCTCGGGCAGGTTTATCTGGAACTCCAGGCTCTCGTCGAACACAGGGTTGTCCCCACTCTGCAGGGCCGTCTTGGTGCGGTGCTCAGCACAGTCCGCCGGAATGCCGTGGATCTCGGCACAGACATAGGGCTCCACCACCTCCCCCTTGGCTCCTGAGCCCTTGGGCTTGGGCAGGTTCTGCCCACTGATGACCTTGAGGTGAAGGAGTTGGGCGGGCACCCCAGGCAAGGAGTCCTTGGCATTGGCACTGAAGTAGGAGACCTCCTCCCGCATGATGGCAGGGCGGAGGACATAGCCACAGGCCCCGTTCTGCTGGAACCAGCCCGCGTTCAGGTCCATCATGAGCCCTGGCGTCTGGTAGTTCATGGCCACCATCTGGCAGCCACACTTCCAGAAGTCCTGGGGGTTCATGTTGCTGGCATCAATGCGCATCGGGCTGGGGTAGATGCGGGAGAGGAACCTCTTGTTGTAGCTGACCAGCTCGGCTGGGCACTCATTGGCAAAGCGCCCTGCCTCCACCTCGCTGAAGGAGCACATCTCCCAGTATCGCTGCCCACGCCGGGAGCTCTCGAAGTCCTGGAAGGGGACAGCCTGGCAGAGGCTTACTAGGTCCGAGAGCTCCCGGCTGAGGCGCACCCGCCGCAGGCCACCTCCTTCCAGAGCCTCCCGGTCCTCCTGGCCCAGCCGCCGTGCCAGCTCCCAGCCTTCCTCCTCATCTGACACCTCCCCCTCACTGTCCTCACAGCCAGGTGGCAGCTTTTTGCCCTTGATGAGGATGCGGCCCTTGAGCTGCTCTGGGGAGGGCAGGTAGGATGCGGTGGGGTTGGGGGGCTCCAGGTACAGCTTCTCTCCCAGTGTCTTGCGCAGGCACTGGGCAGCGAGGCGCTGCTGGGCAGCTGAGCACCGCACCACTAGGCAGAGGATGAGGGGATAGGCGGAGGCGGTGAAGGCGTGCTGGTCAATTAGCCCCACCACAGTGCGGAAGGGCACACAGGAGGCAGCTGAGGGGCTGGTGTAGACCACAGGCTCACCCTCGGGGCCATCCCACAGCACCAGCTCGATGCTGCGGCAGCCCAGGCCCAGGGCACTGATGTAGCCATTGATGTCCGAGCGGCCCCAGAAGTTGTCCTCCAGCAGGCAGGCACTGTGAGCAGAGCTGATGTAGTAGTGGGAGAGAGGCTGTGCCATGTCCTGGCACACCTTGCGGTGCTGCGGGTCAAAGATGGAGCACTCGGTGGACAGCAGGTAGCGTGTGAAGCCGTCAATGGCCAGGTAGCCCTTCTCCCGGCCCTCCTTGGAGGGCTCGTACTTGCCAACGATCTCCAAGCACTTCTCCTCCGTCACCCCCTCCATGCCCTGCTCCACTTCCAGGAACATCAGCAGGTCCTTCAGGCCCAGGTACTCCTTGTTGCTGGAGAACTGCACCAGCAGGAAGAAGATCTCAGGACGGGTGCAGAGCTCACAGTACACCTCCACAAAGAGGTCACAGGCCACCTCGGTGCCAGGGCACTCATTAGCCTTCTGCAGCTCCTTGAACTTCAGCTCGATGGTAGAAGTCTTCATGCCCGGGTTGAGTGCTTTGATCAGCTGCACAGCTCGGGGCACGGGGATGTGGCCAGACTTCTCCAGGTCAGCGAGGTCAAAGACAGAGGAGATCCAGGAGGTCCGGAGGCTGGGGTGGCCAGTCCCAGGTGCCTCGGGGGTGTGCTTCCCGTAGGACACCAGGTACCGGAGCCCCATCACCCAGGCACTCACCACATCGGCCGAGCTGGCCACCAGGTCCAGGGACTCATAGTTGTCACCGTAGATGATGGAGAAGGCGCACTCATCCGGGAACTGGTCCGAGAGGCCATTGCTGCGCAGGATCGGAGTCTTCTTGCCCACACGCACCTCTTTGACCGACTTGATCTCTATCTTGGCCTTCTCCGAGTCCTTCTTGGAGGGCTCCCAGCGCACGCAGCGCATGTCAGCGTCCAGCACGAAGAAGCGGCTGTACATGCGGGAGTTGGAGCGTACCTTCTTCAGCTCGCAGCCCTCCAGCATGACGGAGATGCAGGCGCCAGTGCTGTTGATCTTGCGGTCATTGGGCATGGTGCTGAAGGACACTGTCTTCTTCTTCTGCGTCGGCCGCTGCCGGGAGCCATCCTGCCAGGGTGCGAGAAGGCAGTGCTGAGTTAACTGAGGGACCTGGTGGCCTTAAAGGTCTCTTAAAGGTCTCTTCCAGCCAAGATTGTTCTATGGTTCTAAGAGGGCAGAAGGCAGACAGCTCTTGCCCTGCCAGCTCCTGGCACCTTCCTGCTCTCTCCGCCCCAGCCTCGATGCACAGCATGGTGCCCCAGGCTGTGCCAGCACCACACAAAGCCCAGTTTGCCCCAGTCCGACCCTCTCCCTGGAAGCTGGGGGCCAGCCCCAGCCCTGGCCTCCCCCACGCTTGCTGCCTGGTTTATTTTAACTCTGCTTTCCTTCCTTCCTTCCTGCTCCTGGCCCTACACCGGATCCTTCCCCACTGCTCACCCACCCTTGGAGGCACAGTCACACACGGCAAGCCCAGCATGGTCCCCGGCCTGGTGACACTGGAGGAACACAGGCGCCCTGCAGCACTAGCTTGTGCCCACAGCAGGCCCATCCCTGTAGAGGAGCACAGGTCATGACCCTGGGCACCATGGCTGTGGCATCCTGAGGTGATGCTCCTGGGGAGCTCCGGAGAGAGTGCTCCCCGGCTGCCACATGTTGGGGGTGAGTGAGGCTCCTGGCCCACCCCACAGAGCACAGAACAGAGAGCAGGGTCGCAGCAGGTCCAGGCTGCCCACTGTCTGCACTCCATGCCCACACTCTGCCCATGCCCCCGTGCCAGCCCTGCCACTTGACGGGGAAGGAAGATACTGCAGCCACAGGGCTGGAGGGGGCAGGGGATGAGGAGGAACAGCAGGTCTGGGAGCATATTATGGGATGGATTTCATTAAGCAGTGCAGCAGGAGGGATTTAATCCACTTCTTCAAGATTATGGTGAGTCACCTCTAATCTGTGGTATCTCCAGCAGGGGCAGGTCTTGTCCAGCTGCTCAGGTTGAGGGCGAGGGGGTGACCAGTCCAGCACCCCCAGAGCTTACACACCTCTCACGGTGAGCACAGCCCCATGCTGGAGCCTTAGTGGTCTGGATCTGCCCATGTGGAGCCAGGCAGCCCTGGTCAAGGGCAGTGAGAATGAGTGGCGCAGGCTCAGTGGTGAGTCCCACCAGCAGAGGATTCGGCACCAGCAGAGTCACCTTGCACTTCCTGTGGGCAGCAATCTGAGCACCCCACTGATGGAAGCACCAGGGGGTGATGGTTGGACCCACAGCAGCCTCCTCCTGCCCCGGGCAGGACCCCCACACCTCTGTAGACCTGCTCCCTGCCGCGACACACCCCAGCCCGGCAGCTCGCACCGGGCCCCACAGCCGAAAACAGGAAATCCATCCGGAAAGGAAGCACGGGCGGGGGGGGCTGCACCCAGCACCCGGGGACCTGCCTCCAGCTGCACCCGCCACAGCAGTCCGACTCACCCCTGCGGTGCAGCCTCACCGACGCACCCCAGACCAGGGCAAAGCCCCCAACGCTCTCCCCTCAGACCCCCCACGCGCCCCAGGGTGTGGAAGGGTAGGGGGTTGCCTGCTGCAGTGCTTTGCGGGGTGCAGAAGAACAGCATAGGCCTGTGGCACATGGGCTCTGCTCTCTGGGCACAGGCAAACCTGTGGAGCCTCTTGCCCACAGATGTCTTCTGATTTTACTACCCAGACTGGGCACCAGCAGGGAAAATCCACTGCTCCCTGGCACAGGTGCTTCCCGGGGATCTCTGACCCTGAAAACACACCACAGAGTGCAGGCAGGAGTAGTGCAGGCAGGAGCAACATGGGCAGCCAGCCAACAAAGCTCCATGAAGTGACAAGCAGGCCAAGAGCAGATGCAGGAGGTCGTGGCACCCATGGAGACAGGAGCATGGAGCATCCCTGGTTCCAGGGCAGGGCTCCAGCAGCAGCAGGGCATCCCACTGGCTGTGCCACACAGCTGGCAGAGAGCAAGCAGGGCTCTTGCCAGTGCTGTCACATACATCACAACCACGGAGGGAAGACACACCAACCGTGATGCCAATGCCAACCACAATGCAAATGGCAAGGGTAGGCATCCAGCTGGGCACGGAGGGCACGTCCAAATGCAGCTGCCCGGATCTAGAGCATGTGTTAAGCACCTCTTCAGCCAATTACGCCTGTGATTAGTGCCCTGGTGAGCACAGCCACACTAATCCCAGCCACCACATGACCTCCATTGCTCCTGGCCAAACAACCAGGGATAGGGAAGGGTCCATTGCCCCCTCACCCTTCCCAATACCCTCCAAGGCTGACCAGGGGTTCCCTGCCGCACAGCAGCTCATGACGGCAGCAGACAGAGGAACCAAAAGCTTCTGAGGCTGAAGCGGCTCGGTCTGGCCACAGCTCTGCTGCCCAGTCAGGACAGCAGAAGTGACACCACCCCAGCAACGCCACCCTGCTCCTGAGGTCTCACTCGTGGGCTGCTTGCCAGCCTCACCATGACATGCCATGGTTCTCCCCTCTGCCCCATCCCAGGCTGGGCAGCAGAAGCAGGGGTGCCGGCAGGCAGCAGCAGCCGGCAGCGCTGGAGCGGAGGTAGTGGGAGGCCAGGCACAGCCAGGGCTCTTCTACCATTGCTTGTTCCCTGCCAAGAAGACAGCAGTGACACATCCACTCCCCGCAGCACCAGCTGGCACTACCCAGTGAGTGGTCATGGAGCCAGAGCCCAGCACAGAGGTACCACAGAGTTCCTAGTGTTGGCACAGGATGAGGAAGGGGCACAGGAGACAGGACAGAGGGGTCACCTCCTGCAGCCAGGAGGAACAGCTCCAGTGGTCCCACAGTCCCGTGTCAGCCTCCTCACAGCTCACCAGACCTCCAGTCACCATTGCTTCCAGCCTGGGAAGTGAGCAGGATATGGGTCCTGTAGCCAGGGCACGGGGCCAGCCCTGGGGTGCCCCTGCCCTGGCAGAGCTGGTGGTTCACTTTCAGATTCACTCCTCCAGCCTTTTCTGGAAATCCCAAAAAATAACAGAGCTGCTGCCCATGGCTCGCCATGCCCTCACTCCAACCTGTAGCCAGACTCATGATGCCAAGACCCTTCCCTGCCCCACAGCCACCACATCAGCACTGCAGGCAACAGCCCCCCAACTCCCACCCCTACCAAGCCAAGGGCAGCAAAGCAGCTGCAGACCCCCCCCAGCACAGGAATGGTCTCAGCAGCCCCCAAAGATTAGAGGTTGGGCAGCTCCTCCTCAGGTCCTGATGGGGCTCACTGGGGCCCAGAGCACCGGGGAGTCACCACCCCAGATGCTGTGCAGAGTTAGTAGAAGCCACCTTCCTCCTGCCAGCGAGAGCCCAAGCACAGAGGGGGCTCAGCCAGTGATGGCAGAGAAGCTGGCACAGGATACACTGTCCCCTGTCCCCACTCAGGAACAGGAGAGCTGTGCTGGGAAGGCAGCAGGACATTTGTGAGGGTACGAGAAGCATGGCATGGGTGGTCGATGCCTGCACAGTGCCGTCCGTGGGCGGCAGGTCTGTTCCCTGTGCCTTGATTACCAGATTCAGCCCGCGGAGGTGCTCCCGACCGTCAGGTACAGACAGGCTCACCCCAGGGAACCCATGGCTACAGAATTTGGGACTTCAGCAACCTCCCAGCACCAGGGCAGGATCAAGCCCTTGATGGACTCTAAGATGTAGGATGGACCAGCACAGTCTGGGGACATTGTCCTAGTCTGGCCTCCTCCAGCACCCTCCCCATCAGCACTGGCCCTGGGCCACCCAACCTTCACGTGCAGCCAAATCCCGCGGTGACGCACAGCGGTGACAGGGATGAGCTCAGCCCGGGGTCAAGAGAGGGGTTCGCCTCCAGCCTGCGGTTCCTGGGCAGAGATGGGTGGCGAGCTCTGCTGCCTGGCCCTGGGTGGAGCAGGATACCTCGGCAAGGTCCCCAAGGGAGCCAGGCGCAGATGGTGCACTGGCAGCGGCCTTGGCTGAAAGGGAGCACCGGGAGGTCTCCTCGCTGTCACCGGTCACTCCTCAACAGTTTGCAGTGGGAGCCCAGGAAGGGGCACAAGATTCCCCAGGCCAGGCTGGGGTGGGGCCAACGTCTCTGCCCAGGGACCAGATCCCGGGGACAGAAGATCGCGACTGGGTCGGCACCATGGGAACAGCCCCCCCAGCGGGAAGCAGGCTGCGGGAGCAGGGGGCGGGTCTCTGGCGGACACGACCATTGTGTCAGCGAGCACCGAGCACCGAGCACCGAGCACCGCTGGCGTGAGCGCAACTCGCGGGGCTCATGTAGGAAAGCACAGATGTGACCCCTGCCCATTCGCGTGGGAGACCCCCAGAGACCCTTCATGGCTCACAGCTCCACCGGTGGCCTCCAGCTAGCTCCAGGGGGGGTGGGGAGTAGGTCAGAAGCCGACTGGGCTGGGCCCAGAGCTCGGAGCCTTGGCAGGGAGCACGGGCAAGCAAGAGGTGTCCGGGAGGCAGGAGCAGGCATCTTCTTACTGGCAGCCACGCGTGCCTTGAGCAGGACAGGGCGATGCTGCAGGGTGACTCCCACGGCAGGAGCAGCGTGACCACAGAGGGGACCCGTGGGGACAGTGACGGCTGAATGGGGCCATCAACGGCCATGCAACGAGGACAGGCCCGGCCCAGCCGAGCACGAAACCCGCGCCAGGCTTTGCCCTTGGAGACCAACCGTGCCGGGCAGGGCGAGGGGACGCGGTGCCAGCCCCTGCAAGAGCAGCCCTGGTAAGTGCAGGGCAAACCCCGCGCCTGACCGTGCAGGTGACCCCCGAACACCCACCCGGGGCTGCAGCTGCTCCGTGGCTCTGCAAGCCGGGCCGTGGGCACGGCGGGAGCCCGAGGGACAGAGGGCACAGTGGGCACGGCGAGTCTGGCAGGGCCGGTGGCCGCTGGCTCCGGGGCCGGGGGACGCTCAGCTCCCGAGGAGGGGCACAGCTCGGCGGTCCCAGGGGGCCGGGAGGGGCCGGGACCGATGCGGGACTCTCACCTTCATGATGCTGGCCCGGGGCGCCGCGGGCGCGGGGCTCCGCTCCACCGAGTCCTCGCGGCTGCTGCTGCCCGAGCCCGACCCGGGGCTGCCGCCGCCGCCGCCGCCACCGCGGGGTCCGTTAGGCAGTGGGGCGGCGGGGCGGGGCGAGCCCGGTGGCGGGGCGCCCCGGGGCCCCTCTGCCATTCCCCGCGGCCTCAGGGCAGCGGCCGCCGCGGGGCCCCGGGCGCCCCCGGAGCCTGCGCCCGCCGCCGCTGCGGGTTCAGTGGCGGAGCGGGCGGGAGGCGGCGCGGCCGGGAGAAGGGGACGGGCCGGGCCGGGGGCGGGGACGCGGGTGGGGACGGCCGCGGCCCCCCCGCTTGAGCTGCAGCGGCGGGGAGAAGGACGGACACGGGGAACCGGGAACCGAGCACCGGCACCGACACCTCCCGCCGCTCGGGGTCTCCCGGCTTCCGCCCAGAGCCGCAGCTATGTCTCGGTGGCACCCCGGCCAAGCCAGCACCTCGCAGCCTGGTATCCAGACCGAGCCCACGCCCTTTGGCACCTGCATCCTGGCCATGCCAAGCCGGGCACCCCCCACCCACTGTCCCCAGAGGGTAGGTGCTCAAGCAGGGGCAGGGCTAGGGCCTCTGGTGAAGCCCCAGGGCCAGCCCAGCTCTCCTGGATGGGGGCTTGGGGCTTTCACCGGGCTTCAGGTTTCCGTGGGGGTGCCTGGCACGGGCATGTGCACCAGCAACGCCACTGGGCTCTCCGGGCTGGACCTAGTTCCACGGATCTCTGCCAGTGCAGGGCTGCCCAGAAGCTCCACCTGTACCCCGAGCCCGGATTCGCCACCCCAGCTGGGTATAGCTCCCGCCCTCCTCACCCAACCCCAGCCAGTGTCCCAACAGTGCCAGGTACACCCGATGCCACCTGGCTCAGAACCACTGTCCCCACCACATCAGCAGCCGCTTAAGCTCACAGCCCCCCTGGCAGCCCCCTCGTCAGCTGCAGCCCCCCCACGGGCAGCCCACCACTGCTTTACCGGCAGGGATGGGAGAAGAGGCCTCAGGCTGGTTTCCATCCTCGGCAGGGTTTTGGCGGGGGGGGATGCTTTGTGTGGGCCTTGTTCAAGCATTGTCGCCTGCCAGGAGCCCTGCCCACCCCCGACTCGGAGCAGCTGCCCACTCAGCAGGCTGCCCCTGCAACCCCATTACTGCCCCTCAAATAAATAAGGAGCAGAGGGACCATGGCTGGTCAGTGGCACCGACAGACGCTCCCAGAGCCCCAGCCCCCCGGACTGGTTAAATATTCATGGCTGCCCCTTCTCCAGGACCCCCGAGGAGACAACAGCAGCTCCCCAGCCCCCGGAGCAGAGTCGAGGCTGTCATCTAGAAATGGTTTTAATGAGGATTAAAAATAATGGTATTAAAACCGCTCCTCCCCCAGCTCCTGCCCTTGGCCTTGGAGAGAAGCCTCCTTTAGCTATTTTCTGGGGTTTTAAACATCAAAAGCAGCCCTTGCTGGAGCCTGGCTGAGAGGCTGCTTCACGGCAGCCATCACCTGCCACCACCCTATCTGTGGCATCCCTGCCAGAGGACAAAATGCCACAGGGCCCCAGAGTGCAGTGTGGGACTGAGTTGAGCTCCTGCGTGGGCTCGATGCTCTGCTGCTCCTGCTCCAGGGAGGTCCCTGCTGTCCTCTCCACACCAGCCACAGGCTGTAGTGGCAGAGGTGTGGCATGTGCACTTCCTGTGCTGTGGTTGCCTGCAGGCTGCCAAGGCACTGGGCAACGTGGGGTGAGCCATGGGCACTGGTGATAGGACCCAGCTGCCCCAGGACACTCACCAAGACAGTGGTGAAGGGCCAGAGGCACTGGTGAGTGCCTGGGACAAGCCTCAGGGCTAGGCTGTGCTGCAGGTCCTGCCTCATTCTTGAGGGCACATTCAGCACCCACTGCCACCACGGAGCAGGGACATGGTTGGGCTCACTGGTTCTATCTGCTCTGCTCGGCCACTCTAGGACTGGGCACCCTTGCACTTGTGTTCCCCACCAGGGACTTGGCCTCACTCCCGTGCCAAGCAAAGCCCAAGGTGGGAGGGACGCCCGGGCTGCTCTAGGAGATGACATTGCTCTGCATAAGGTGCAGCAGCCACTCCTCCCGCAGGACCCTGGGCATGGGACGGGGAGCCCCCAGTGCCTCCCGCAGCTGGGTGAAGGCTCCGGCCCCGACCAGGTGCAGACGCAGGGGCCCAATGCTGCCCTTGAAGCGGAAGGATTTGTAAATGGGAAAGTCCTCCTGGAGACATTGGTCCAGCTGCAGAGAGAGGACAGCTGCCCACACTGCTTGGCACCAGCTGCTCCGCAGAGCAGCCAAACCCCTTTGCTGTGCCTAGGGCCCTGCTGGCAGCTGCAGGGGCAGGGCTGGGCTGTGCCCATGCCCCCGCAGCTACCCCCCGCAGTGATGTTCCATCAGCACAGAGACTGCCAGGTCAGCACCATCACGCTGGTGATGCAGGGTAGGCACAGCTCCTGTCCCACTCACCTTGTAGCGCTGCCCCTCTGACAGGTCCCGCAGGCCTCGCAGCTCCACAAACACCTCATAGTGGGGGGCAGAGGCCCCTGAAGATGCACCTGCAGTGGCACCATCAGCCTGTTAAGGCTGTCCCCAGCCCCTGTTTCACCAAGCACAGGTGACACAAGGCCAAGAAAAGCACAGGAGCAGAGCCTGAGCAGTGCTGGTCACACTTTCAGGAGGACTCGTCTGGCTCTGGGGGCACTCACCCAGCAATGCACTCTCCACACAGACATAGTCAACCAGGCGAGCACCCGGCCACATGCCCACGGCACGGCACAGGCTCTGGCAGAACCGCTCCTCAGGGATGTTCTCACCCCGCACGCTCAGCACCTGGCTGTCCCTGCGGTGCAGGGGGCAGGGTGGGTGTTCTGTGCCATGGGTGCCACCAGAACTGTCCCAGCTGGGCCTTACTTGGCACAAGGACCCCTACACAGCCCTCTAAAGTGAGGGGCAGGGGTGTCCTCACCTGCGCACGGGCTCCACCACGGGACACTGCTTGTGGAAGCCAGTCACCCTTAGCACCTCTCCAGCCTGGCATCTGCATGGGGATTGTGAGGGGGGCTGATGCTGGGTGCATGGGGCTTGGGCAGGCAGCCCCCCCAGATCACCACAGCAGGGACAAGGCACCTGTACTCCCCCGGCCGCGCCGTCAGGACCAGCCTGTACTCGCGCCCTTCCCAGAGCTCGCCCAGCAGCACCGTCTGCGTCTCCTCCTTGGCTGGGCAGGGCAGGAACTCACAGAACGCCCAGTCAGGGCACAGCAGGAATCGGGGCGCTGGCTCCTCTGGCCACAGGTTCACACCGAGCAAGGCTGGGCAGAGGGCAGCACAGGTCAGCAGGAGCCCCCCAAGACCTCCCTGCCCTTGCCTATGCAGCCTCACTCCCCTCCAAGGAGGAACTTCTCAGCTGGTGCCAGGATAGAAAGCAGGCATATCCTCCAGGGAGGGATGTGGCACCAAGACGCACTCGCAGCTGCGAGGGCAGGGGCCTTGTGCTGCCATACAGAGGCAGCTGCCCTGCTGCACCCAGGAAGGCTGTGGGGACAGCTCCATGGGGGGACGCTCACCTCCTGCTGCCCAGTAGAAGGGGCAGTAGATGGGCAGCCCCTTGCAGTCAGCCTGGTGGAGGGCATCACGGTAGAGCTTCTCAGCACCATGTGCCATCCCTACCACCACCACCTCCAGCTGCGGCCACAGGCGCTGCACGATGCCCTCGAAGCCATGGGCACACTCGGCCCGGACCTCAGCCGCCCGGACAGCGTCGGGAACTAGCAGCGCCTGCAGCCGGTCCCGCACGTCCTCAGGCAGCCCAGGCTGGGGGCTCAGCCTGCCCAGTGCCAGGTCCTGGGCCAGTGCGGGCCACTCAGAGTGCAGAGTGCCCAAGGCATCGTGAAGCTCAGCTGCCAGCCCGGCCTCCAGCACACGCAGGGCACGCTGCCGCAGAGCGAAGACCAGCTGCACCCTCAGCGCAGCAGCCCGCAAGGGCAGGGTGCCCGCCTCGTCTGGGCTGCAGTACAGGGTGGGCAGGGGCCAGCCCGCCGGGGCACGAAGGCCACTGGGTGCCCAGGAGAGAAGGGCCGTGCCCTGGGGAGCCAGCGCCTGCGGGAAGGTGGTACGGAGGACATCGAGGTAGAGCAGGGACCCCTGTGCAGGGAGAGACAGGGGTCAGGGTGGGCAAGGGAACAGACCCTCCCCGTGTGCAGTACCATGGTCCACGGTCCCGTACCTGCAGAGGGGGGTCCGTACCCCAGCAGCTGCGGAGCAGTGCCCAGGGACGCAGCGAGGCCACCTCCTCCCCCAGTCCCCGCTCAGGGCAGTTCTGCCCCAGCGGCTGCCGCTCCCGAAAAGCCTCCGAGCCTGGGAGAGAGAAGCGCGGTGAAGGGGGAAAGGGATCCCCGGGATACCCTCCCGCCGTGCCCACCCCATTGCCTCCCTCACCGCAGGCCGTGCCGGGGGGCAGCAGCCGCCGCAGACGCCGCTCCTGGCTCAGCCCCACCTCGCTGCCCAGCAGCTCCAGCCGCCGACGGTACCGGCCCGCGGCGCGGTGCAGCGCGGAAAGGACCAGCCGGTGCCGCAGGGCAGGGGCGAGCAGGGTCAGGGCCACAGTCACGACCACGGCCACCGCAACTGCCACTGCCACCGCCACCAGCATCCCGGAGCACAACGCGACCACCGTCCCCGAGCAGCGACTCGGGCACCGGGACCCTCCTCCCCCACCGGGTCCCGGCCCCCGGCTCCGGCTCTCCCCCGGCTATTCCGCCTCCGGTAGAAATGACGAAAAAAGACCGCGACGGCGCCGCTCCCGCCCCCGGCCCCGCCTCGCTTCGTTGTCGTTTTCTCCTTCCCACCAAACCCCCAGCTCGGCCCCGGCCCCGGCCCCGCCGCCAGCGGAGAATTAAACCGCAGTTCGGAGTCCCCCGCTGCCCACGGCCCTGCCTGTTAAAAGCCTCCGCAACTTGGCTGCTCTTCGCTTTTTCCCCAGGGGAAGGCCCCCAGACCCACCCCCCCGGGCCAGCTGCCATGGCCTGTCCTCTACTCGCTCCCCTGCCCTGGGGAGGGGATGTGGAAATGCAGAGCTCCACCCTCCTCATCAGTTCTACATCAACCTCAGATTGGAGAGCATGGAGGCATCCGTGCCCCCGCCCTGGCCCCAAGGTGCTCCTTGCCCCACCACGCTCGCCAGAGCAAGGGCCTGCCCCCTCCCCAAGACACAGGTGAAACCCAGAGCTGTTGTGTTACAAAAATATTCCGTGCTTTATTTACTCTGTGATAGAAAAATAACATGGCCAGGACCCCAGAGCTTCTCGGCCAAGGCGAGGGGAGAGGCTGGGGGGGCAGAGGGCTTCGTTTGCCCCAGCCCACCCGCAGCACCTGCCCGCCCTCGCTGGGTACCCTCACACCCTGTCTCCATCACGCCTGCACCGGCTCCCGAGGGGACGCCACGACTGGGAGCTGAAAGAGCTCCCACGTCCTTGGGGGTGTCACAGGGGGCAAGGTCCAGGAGAGGACCCCACCACCACGGAGCAAAGCACCAGCACGACCTCCTCCTCTGACCCCTAAGGGAGCCGGGTGCAGCCACACACCCCCTGGGCCCGGAGCCACGGGGCAGCACAAGAAGGCGACACGGACATTCTGAGTGACGACTGCAAAAGCGAGCCCGAGGCTGGACCCCGGCCCCCACCCCAGGCAGCCCCTCGGGGAGGACTGGGGGGCTGCAGGGCTGGTGCTTGCAGAAGCAGGAAGCCGAAGCTGGGCCTCTTAAAAGGAACATACAGGAAAACCATGCGACAAATCCGCTGCCGTTTATACAAGGGCATAAACACCAAAGGGCCGGGTGCCAGCCTGCGAGTTGGGGCAGCACAGAGCAAATCTCCGGGGCAGGGCCCACCCACTGCCCGCCCCAGCACAGACACAAACACAGCACAGTCCTGGCAGCGCTGGCGCCGGGGCGAGGGGCAAGGGGCACCCCGTCACGACTGGGCGTGGGGGATCCACTGACTGTCCATGGGACGCCGCAGCAGCTCCTCCACGTGCTGTGCCACGTCCATGGTGTCGTCCAGGTCAAAGTCACCCTCGGGGTCCAGCGCGGTGTCGGGGCTGTGGGAGGCAGGAGGTGAGCGGGGATCTGAGCGTGGCAGGATGGGGGTGGGGGATGCGATACCTACTTCTGGGTGTACATGTTGTAATGTGGCTGCGAGCAGACGGCAGGCGAGGGAACCTGGTCCATGTAGGTGGCCCCTCCGGGGGCAGAATCCCCTGATGCACTGGCAAACCTGCAGGGACAAGGGGTCATGAGCAGTGCCACAGGACGAGACAGGCTCTCCTAGGCTGACTGTGCTGGCAGGGGTTCCAAACCTCACCTAGAAACAGTGACCATAAGTGGGGTCCCAAGCCCCCTGGGTGGCAGCACGGTGAGTGGGGATCATGGCAAAGGGGACATTCACCTTCTTCGGTGCTGCACAGCCCTGAGTCTGTGCTCCTCAGTCTCCAGTGCCAGTGCAGCACCAATGTGGCCACTGCTGGTACCGGAGCCTGGCAGCATTCCTGCCACTGGCCAGCTCACTGGGGACAATCCCATGGGGCCACCCAGGATATGCCTCCAGGGTCAGACTTACTCTGGCACTACTTGCTTGATCTGTGGCTTCACGTATCCATCCACGGCTTTAGCTAGAAGGAAGGAGGCAGTGCTAAGGCCCTGAGCTGCCAGCACATGCTGCAAGCCCACGGCAGGGCTGGGGCACACCATGGGGCCAGCAGCCAATCCCCCAGGGGGTTGGATGCAGCCTAGGGCAGGTGGGTGCCGTGAGCCCCAGCTGGACTCCGGTGGGAGGCACGAAGGAGGGGACCGCGCGAGGGGAAGGGGCAGCGCTACCTGGCGTGGACTCACAGAGAACCGGCGTGTAGTACTTGGAGAAGACCTCGTCCTTGGGCCGGTCGGGGAACACATAGATGAGGTAACTGAGGTCCCCAAGGCGGTCGGCCAGGGAGCGGATGGAGAAGTCCCTGGTGGTGAAAGGCATCAGGTTCCAGAACATCCTCTCCGCTGGAAGAGAAGAGCGAGGAGCACACTGAGGCCCAGAGCCAGCAGCCACTGCGGATGCGGCTGGGAGATACCACGGGACAGCAGAGGGCTGCATCCCTCCCCTGGGCACACCTGGACACAGAACACTGGGTGCCAGTAACAGGATGAGGCAGGAGGCGTGGGGAGCCTGGGCAGCGCTGGCCTCATCCCATCCATGGGGGAAAGCAGCAGGAAGCACCACAGAGTTGCTGCATTTCACACAGCCCCAGGTAGGTTCCCATGGCTGAGTCAGGTCCAGCCCAGTGCCTCCTCCAGGTGGGAGCCAGTACTCGGGCTGGATGCAGCCCTGGCAGCCACAGCAGTCCCACGGGCTCCCATATTCACCCCAGTCCCAAGCAAAGCTCCCACATGCCCAGCCATGGCTGTGCCAGTGCCTTGCCAAGACAGGAGGTGCCAAAGCAGCAGCACCAGCCCCAGGGGAACAAGATGGTCAAGTGCCAGGCTGATACTGGGGACAGCAGTGCCAGGGAGGTGGCAGCTTGCAGTGCACACTTACAGGAGTCAAACTTCCAGGCGATGGTGATGCCACCGATCTCCGAGTCACTGAAGCGCAGCAGGAAGGTCCCATCGGGCTTGTTGATGAGCAGGTCGTGCGCCTGCTGCTTGTTGACAAAGCCCAGGATGGCCCTAGGCAGAGCAGGGCTGTCAGCACCAGGCTCGGGGACGGGCAGCAGGGGGCAGGACGGCTCTTACCCGTCGTTCCAGTGCGGCTTCAGATGCTTCTTCAGCACCTCCATGACACCGTCAAACCACTGCCAGAAGGTGTAGTTCCTCCCGGGCAGGTTTTCCTGTCAAAACCCCCAAAAAATGAGCACTGCTGGCCCCAGCCTCACAGATGCTGTGACACAGCACACTGCCACCTGGACTGCCCCTGCCAGTGCTGCCAAACCAGGTGTGGGTCAGCCCAGCCCCAGGGCAGCACCAGCAATGTCTCTCTGAAGACACAGACCCTGACTGTGGGTCCTGCAGCACCCTGTGTCCCTGCAGGTGAGGAAGGTGACAGCTCCCACCCCAATGCAGTCAATGCTTCGAATCACTCTAGCAAGAAACAGCTTCCTGGGAGGGACGTGCCCCATCCAGCCCCCTGGCACAGGTGCAGCAAAGCCCACCCCATGAGCATGGTGGCACCCTGCAGCTCTTCCAGCACAGAGCCTGGACTGCTCACCCGGTTGAACTGGGACCAGGACACTGTGGTGCTGCTGTAATCCTCCAGGTGGGAGCTGGTGCTGTTGAAGAGTTTCTGTGCCAGGAACACCAAATTCTCCTTGGTCAGCCCACGGCTGCTCTGCACCTCTGCCTTGAACTTCATGTTGAGCGCCTCGCAGAGCTGCGGCCACTGCACCTTGTCAGGGACGGCGAAGGGCACACGGCCCTGGCGGGGCACAGAGCAGGGTCAGCAGCAAGCTCTGCCTGCCACTACCCAGACACATCCCTGCCAGGAGACAGAGCGGAACTTCCGCAGCCCCCTGGGCGGACAGGGCCTGTCCTGCCCGCCTTGGTGCTGCCACTCACAGGCTCGGCAAAGGCATTGTCCCAGAGCACGGTGGCTGTGGCATTGTTGTCCTGGCTCCCATGCACGATCACCACCACGGGCAGGGACAGTGTCTGCCAGGAGAACGGAGACGAGGATGAGCTGTGGGGCAGCATAGCCCCAGCCCAGCCCCACTCCCACGGGCAGGGTGCCTGACAGAGGGGCCATGGCTGGTGTCTTTACCTTCACTTGGAAGACCAGCTCGTTGCCACCCACGCTGAACTGTGACTCGAAGAGGATGGTGAACTTCTCCTCTGTCACTGACTCTGCCCCGCGCCGGTCAGAGCGCTTGATCCGCTTTAGGGACTGCAGGGACACCAGGGGTAAGGGCCCGATAGGGACACCAGGGATTCCGAGGTGAATGCAAGGGAGAGGCAGCAAGGTGGGGACAGGACACAGGGTGACACAGGGTGAAGACAGGACACGAGGGGGCAGGAGTATGGGCAGGGGGCAGCCATCAGTGCTCACCATGTTGCGGAAGTGGGCGCTGAGTGTGCCAGTGGCCTGGTGGTACTCCATTACGCAACAGTTGTTGAGGATCTCCCCACTGCTCTCACTGCCACAGGAACACCCAGGGTCAGGAGACCACCAGGGACCCCACTCCCACCTCTATGTCCTGCTCCCCACTGCCCTGGCACCCCCAGCACACTCCCACCCCTCAGCATTACTTGCGGGTGCTCTCATTCTTCAGCAGGGCCTTGGCCTGCTGCTCGCTGATGATGGTGGCCTTCACCTGGGGGGGGTTCATGTGCACGTTCAGCTTGCCCCCCACCAGCAGCCGGACGGTGGCTGCAAACTTGGTCTGTGTCTTCAGCACCTGCGGGGGCTGCTTCTCGATGATGAAGGTGCTGGTGATGGGGAAAGAGGTGTCACGGACAGGCAGGCCGAGCAGTCCCAACCTGGATCCCCCCATCCCTGCTGGGCACCCAGTGCTACCTGGTGACCAGGGCGGAGATGATGTCGGTGATGGTGCTGTTCAGCTCTGACAGCATCTCCTCCACTGGGCCCGGGATTGGCAGCTGCTGGCACAGGTGCTCTGCCCGCCGGATCTGCTGTCGGTTCTGCCAGATGATCTCTGCCAGCTTCTCGCACCTAGGGGTAGCTAAGATTAGCACCTTGGTGGAGCTCAGCACCCCATCCCACCGGGCACAGCCAGCACCAACCATGTCTGCAACACATCCAGGGTGCCCTCAGGGGGGCCCCCGTTGCCTGCCAGCTGCTGCCGGCGCTTCCACTGGATCAGTTCATCATCCAGGATGGTGGTTTGCTGCTTGCGCAGCAGCTGCAGAGTCTTTTGGTGCTTCTCAGCCAGGTCCTGCAAGGTGGGACAGTGCCATGGGGTACAGGGGTGGTGTTGTGGGGCACTGGGGCGGTGGCATGGGGATGGTGACACAGCCAGCACCGTGGCACTCACCACTCGGTACTGCTGTAGTGTCTGGGCCTCCCGGTGCAGCCAGGCCTCGAGTGATGCCTTCTTCTGCTGCAGTGTTGTCTCTCGCGACAGGCGCTCCTGGGGGCCCAGCTGGGAGAGCTGGGAGAACTGGGCTGGGGGACAGGGCATGGCATTAGGGTTGGCACCACTGGTGACCCAGCCCCAGCACCCTCTTGGCCCTCCCCCTACCTTGGAGGCGCATATTCTCCTGGTACTGGATGATGAAGTACTCCTGCGTCTGCTGCAGCTTCTTGAGCTCGCTCTCCGAGTCCTGCGTGACAAGACGCAGCTCCTCGAAGGTCTGGTTGATCTGCAGGTGCTTCTGGGACATGGCATCCACCAGGGACCCGGCCGGAGAGGGGCTCTGCAGGGCCCACCAAGAGCACTCAGCACGGCGAGGGGACCTTCCCCGTCCCCCCAGGTGCTGCTGGAGGCAGTGGGGACCCAGACCACCCTCTGCCTCAGGGCTGCTCCAAATCACTCCCAACCTCCCTTTACTCCTAGACCCCCACTCACATTGTTTGCCTCCCGCACCAGCCGCTGCTCGTGGTACAGGATGTGCCGGATGCAGCGCACCAGCTCCATGGGGCATCGGTCGTAGGTGTTCTGTAGGGGCAGCGTTGATTGAGGTGCGCACGGGGCAGGGACAGTCCACAGCTTCCAGTCCCTGCCTACAGCCCCCCACTCACCTGCAGCTGTGTGGCATAGTGGCCCAGCTTGATCTTCAGCAGGAATCCATCCTCGCCCACCTGGTGGTCTGCCTTCTTCTGCAGCTCCTGGATCAGTCCCTCCAGCAGCTGTGTCGCCTTCACGTTCTCTTGGGGGTTGTCAAGGTCAATGGAATCCCTGTGTGTGGAGCAGAGCAGCATCAACATCAGGCTGACCCTGGTCCTGCCCCTCAGCAAAGGGGGCACCTCCACCACCTCAGGGACAGGCACTGCCCAGCCGGGCATGCCCCTGGGGATGGGCACCCTGCTGACCTACCAGGCCTGGCTCTCGATCCACTGTGACAGGTAGTGCCGCACCTCGATGGGGAAGTGCTGCCCGTAGAGAGCCTGCATCTGCCGCAGGGCTTCGCCCTGGAGCTGCTGTGCCTGGATCCACACCGCCATGGCTCAGCACCTGCTGGGACACAGCTGCTCAGGGCACCATGCCAGTGATGTGCCACGGATGGGGCTCTGGGCCTGGCAGACTCCCACAAGCCCTCTGCAGGAGCCTCCAGGCTGTCAAAAGACCTTTGGAGGTTCCTCCAGGTCCTCTGGAACTGCCGAAGCTGTCTCCAGCTGCAGAAGGAAGAGATGGGCAGGGGACTCAGTCACCCCTTCCTTTCTAGGAACAGCCCTGGGGGCATGGACGTTGCCTCTGCACATGGAACTCATCATTTCCCCTTGCTCCACCACAGGATCGCAGCCGTCACCGCCACACGAATAAGGAAACAGGGTCAGGGACAGAGCTGGCAAGAAATCCAGGGTGAGGCAGAGTCTGCCCCAGCTCTGCCCACAGTCTGGCAGTGCCAACAGGCAAGGCAGACCCCAGCAGGTCCCTTGGTCCCATGGCCAAACCATGTCCCAGTACCATGAGCATGGAACTTCTTGAAACAAGTTTTGGGGTGGCTCTGGCTCCATTCCACAGCCCCAGCACGCTGGGTGGCACAGGGCAGCCACGGCAGCTGGGAGAAGAGATGCCCAGGGATGGAACCAGTCAAAAGTCAGAGTGTCCCCCACAGCAGCCATGTCTGCAGGCTGGTGGGAGCTGAACCAAGAAGCCGTTTTTTGAATCTTTGAGGGTGGCACAACTGTGAGTGATGAGGGAGAGTCTGGGCAGCTGGTGGCCCCCCTGAGCCAGGGGTGCAGCAACAAAAAGCGCTTACACACACTGCCACTCACACCACCTGGGACTTGGCATGGGCAGAGGTGCTGGGCAGGGCCATGAGACCTCAGCCTGTCTCACAAGGCTGGGTGACCAGAATGGGCTCTGGCGACTGCACCAATCAGTGGCATGCAGAGGGAGGTAGGGAATACATCAGCAAGGGCTTCGCCTCGGTCCCCAGAACACTTTGTCTGGCCTCTAAGTGCCCGAGGGGCTCCAAGAGCAGCTGGTGATGTCCCACCGGCAGGGGCACACGCGGCAGATGGCGGCAGCAGGTCCAAGAGCAGCCATGGCTGCAGCCCCCGAGCCCCAAGTGCCCGCCCAGAGCAGGAAGAGGAACAATAACCAAGGGCTGGCTAAAACCAAATTTTCCTCTACAGAAAAGGAGAACATTTGCAGGCACAGCAATCACAGCTGGCAAGGAAGGGCCTGGACAGGCAAAACCACTCCTGCCAGAAGGGGAAGGAAGGGCAGGATGCCAACAGCAGGACACAGACTGGTAGTTGAGACCTGGGGGCAGTTGGTAATGGTGGACACTGGGCAGAGCAGAGGGGCTGCAGCTGCGCCAGTGCCACCGCACCACTAACAGCCGAAGTGCCCAGAGCTGTGGGGGTGCCTGTGTGGGCACAGAGCAAGCCAGCCCTGCCCTGCCTAGCAAGAAGAGGGTGATGGCTCCCACCCCGCGGTGACGACGCCGCTTCCCACTGCTCTCCAGCCTGTTGTTAAGCAACCAGGTTCTGGCTGCAGTGAGCTGTTAGACACTGTGCTCAGCTGGCACTGGGCTGGCAGCAAGAGCATCACCGCCAGGGCACCTGGTGATGGCGAGCTGGCATCACCTCAGCCTTTACAAAGGGACTGTGCAGTGGCTGGTGGTGGCACGGTTCACCCAACGTGTGCCCTCAGTGAAGGCAGGGCTGTGCCCAGGGCCACCCCAGCAGATAGCATGCCCCAAAAAAACACTGGGACACAACCTCCGCGGGCATCACCAGTGCACCAAAATGAACCTCCCCAAGGGTTATGGGGCACCCCAAGTGCCCCAGCACAAGCCACCAGTGCCACCTGTCATGACCAAACCAGGTTTTCCAACCACAAGACCCAGCAAGGCTGCAGGAACAGCTCTGCTTTGGCAAGAGGGACAGTGCCATGGTTCCACTACGCAGCTGGAGCCACAAGAGAGCTGCCACCCCTTCCAACTGCCCTGCACTCCTGCACCCAGCTGGCTGCTGGCAGCAGTGCCATCACTTAGTCCACATCCAGCACCACACTCCTTGGTGGCATCACAAGGACCTTCTTGAAGCCTGGCAACAATTTTAGTCCTGTGCCCAGGGACCTGCTCATTTCACCTGGCTCAGGAAACTTCTCCAGCGTTGGGCAGGGGCTGTTCTGGGGCTGCCACAATTTACCCAGCCCTGATGATCAGCCAGGGTGCTTGCTGGCATGGCATCAGGTGCTGCCATGGGGCAGACGCCAGCCACCCATGCAGAGCAGCAGCTGCAGCAGACAGAACTGCAGTGGTGAAGCTGCTTTGTGCTGTCTTGCTGGCAGCGAGCTGCAGCAGCGAGCTGCAACCCGCCCGTCGCTGACCACGCTCAGCAGTGACAGTGCTGGCACAGCAGCAGCTTCCCAAAGGTAGGACAGGTGCCATGGAGAGGACCCCAGCCCCACAGGCAGCATGGGCAGGGGAGGCACAGAGGGAGGGGGGTCACCATTGTCACTGCTGCTGCACCCAGCAGCTCTGCTCCCTGCTGCCAATGGGGGAGACACCACCAAACTGGCCACCAAGCAGGTAAAACCCACTCAAATGCATCCCTCAGAGGGCAACAGCAGGACAGAGAAGAAGCAGGGCAAGGCTGGCAGCAGTGTTGGAGTTGAAGGTGGCCAAGGGACCCAGTGTGACCACCTTGAGGAAGGGTCAGAGCAGCAGCCCTGGGGGCAGAAATGGTGGCACCTCCAGGCCCTGGCAGTGGGGTAGATGCTGGGTCAGAACCTGCAGGAAAGTTTGAGCAAAGCAGGAGGGAAATGCCTCACAGGGTGAGACTGGCAGTGCCACCTTACCACATTTCACCAGCATGGCAAAGCCCAAATACAGGCAGTGTTCTCCCAGACACTGCCGTGCGCTCTGTTGAGGGATGCTCAAAGGATGCTCACATGCAGCCACCCTGGGGACCTCCTTGTGGGCAGGACACCCCTGCCCTGGCACTGCCCTGACTGTAGCCCCTTGCCCAGTCCCATACTATGGAAGGCTGAGAGCCTGGCAAAGCCCAGAGAGGTCACGGCAAATGGCTCTGGCCGTGACCTCCCTGCTCCCACAGGCCTGTCCTGTGCAGCCCCTCGGTTGTGGCTCCTGCACTGCTCTCTGCCCGCTGCTCTCCTGGCCCGAGGGCCTCCGGAGCGGTGCCCTCCGCTGGGCAGGGACACGGTGCTGGGCAGCCCCCGTGCCCGCTGCCGCCTCCCGCCGCCGTAAACAGGCGGGCACGTGGTGCTGTTCCGGCACCTCCGGAGCCTGCGATCGCTTCCAGGTCACGGCTGCGGGCCGTACCCTGCGCACCGGCGGGGGCTCCGCTCCTGTCCCGCCAGCGCTGCCCCTACACTCCCGCAGAGGGTGCGGTCGTGTGTCCTCCACGCAAGGCAGCCCCAAGGGGGTTCCCTCCGGGGCAGGACCCAGACCCCGGGCGGCGCTGGCGGAGGGGCTCCGTTTCCCCGGCAAACGCCTCCCGCTCTGCCTGCACCAGCTCGCCCCGGGGACCTGCTGCAGCCCCGGGCAGCCTTCGGTGGCCCCGCTCGACCCTCGCCAAGCGCTGCCCCAGCTCGACCCCCCTCGACCTCGAGTCTGCCCGTGCTGCCCCACAGCCGCGGGCACAGCGGGCTACGCGCCCATCCGAAGGGTCCCGCAGCCCCGGACCCGTTTCACCGAGGACTGCCCCAGGGGCGGGCTCGGCGGAGCCCCGGAGCTCGGCGTCGCTCCCAGCTCCTCCGGGCACGGGAGCCGCAGCCCCGGCTTGGCACAGGGTGCCGCGTTCCACGGCTGCACTCACCGGGGTCGGGCACGGCTCTGTCTCACGCACTCCTCCGGTGTCCCGATGCCGGGGCAGCCCGGCCGCGGCTCCGAACGGCGCTGCCGGTGCCGGCGGGCTCCGGGGGCCGCTCCGCGCTACAGGAAGGAGCGGAGAGCAGCTATTTCCTTCCAAAATGTCAGCTGCTGCGCAGGGCAGCCAGCCCCGGGCCGCCGCCAGCTTCCTCCAGCGCCGCTGCCAGGGCGTGGGGCTGGCACCCCTCCGGCTCTGCCCCGTTCCGCTTCCTACTGCAGGAGCTGGGCACAGCCTCTGCCATCGAGGGGTTGGTGGGGCTGAGCCTCTCAAGCCTCCATCAGACAGGGATGAGACCCCAGGGACCGATGTGGGAGTTCAGCATGGGGGGAGATGGGACAGGGTCCCCTGTACCCTTGACTCCACTCACACTCCCCTGGCACTCAGGGAACACCAAAGTGCCAGTAAGCAGTCCCCAGACGCTCTGGCCCCACTCAGAGCAGCCAGTCGGGGCTGGTGCAGAGGGCTTGGTGCTGATCACCTGCCCATCTGATGCCTGCCTGAGGTTTCCAGCTTTCGGCTGGGAGATGGCAGTGCCTACCCGGTGTGGGAGGTGAGCTCCTTCCACAAGATCCGTGTTTTGATGGGGTTTGTCTCCCACAGAAGAGCAGCAGCCAATGGGCTCGCCCTAGTGGCACCAGGGAAGAGGCATCCAACAGCCTTGGCCCATCCCAGAAACCACTGGTGCCAGAAGCCATGGGGCTCACTTATCCCACCACGGGCAGAGGTGTCAGCCCTGCAGCCAGCAAGCCCATCCAGGACAGGCACTGGCAGGACTGTTTGGACACCCTGGCAACACAGGGAGTTAAAGATGGAGAACTCACCCCACTAGAGGAACAAGGAAACACCATGCATGGCCTGGCACTGCCCAGGGAGAAGATGGCCCTGCATGCAGACAGGAATGCCACAGATGGGACCAACACTGCCACCCAAGTGCCCAGCAGAGGCTCAGGGCTAGGGGCTGCCTGCGGCACGGCTCCTGCCGTGGCTTGGGGCTGTTATCTGTCCACTGGCATTTGCTGCCCATGGGAATGTTTTTTCTCCCTGCTTCAAATTTTCCCTTCCAACCACAGAGGCTCAGAAACCTGCATCAGGACAAAACCACCAAAACACCTAATGAAAGCAAAATCCCTGGAGCCCAGGGCTGGCACCTCAAGAGAAAACCACCCTGGTGCACCAACAGCCACCAGCACTGGCAGGACCTGGGGCCTTGTGTCAGAGCAGGGGCCATGGCCATGCTGCCACCCCCTCAGTTGAGATCACTGCAGGACGCACAGGAGGACCAGTCCCAGCCCTAGCTCTCAGGGTCACCCTGGCAAGGCTGCCCCACCACACCAGGTGCCCAGGACCACCTGCTGGGCCCCGGTACAATGAGCCAGCTGTGCCACAACTGCATGGGCTGGGCAGGCAACTGCAACAGCCTGGGAACAAGGGGAGCCTGTCTGGGCACCAGGGGCTATGCAGGGCAGGGCAGCATGGTGTGGACAGACAGAGGCAGACAGGGCTGCAGCAGGAGTCAGGCACTGGTAGGTAGGACCCACACTGCAGCCACATTGGCAAAGCTGAGTGGTCACCTGCCCCCGCTGGCACGAGACCATGGTGGATCCTACAGGGCACGCCGCGGGGAGCCCAGTCCCCACTGTAACCCACAGACAGGATTAGAGAGGCCTGGGCAGAGCTTTAATTAATCCTGTCTCCAAGCAGCCAAATGAATCAACTGTGGGGCTGACACAGCAGGGAGCTGCCAGCTCCGACACCAAGGGGTCCTGGGGCTTCCCCTGGGCTCAGTGGGGGAATCCCAGGGCCAGCGGGGAGCCAGTGCCCATCACAGCACCCTGGTTCTAGGAAGGGCACGGAGGTGACAGGATCCAAATAATCCCCATAGGCCAGGCAGATCCAGGACAAGGGAGAACCCTCACATCCATGCCAGCCAATTTACCCTTCCAACAAACCAGTCAAGTAGAAGAGTCACCACCTGGGACCCCACAAATGCCCTGTCAGAGCCCCAAGGTCCTTAGGCCCTGCACCAGTCCCTGGCATTAAGGTCGCCCCCAGCACAGACCCCAGCTCACTGCTAATCCCTGCTCAGAGCAGCCCCAGCCAGGAGGGAAGGGCTGGGCAGAGGCACCTGAGGATTAAATTCATTTCAGGATGGAATTAGTCCCGCCTGGGCCTGCAGACACAATTCCATTTCAGCTGGCACTCGGTGAGCACACACAGCAGCACTAATCCGGTCCCTGGCCAGGCAGGATTTGCAGAGCAGGACCTGGGTGGGTAGCACAGCAGCAGCTGCATCCAGCCTGCTCTGCCATGCTCTTGCTCTCTGCAAGGCAGACAGTGCAGAAGCCTTCCCTGCCGCTGGCATAGCAAGCCTGGCCCACATGCCATGGCACAGGCACACCATGGCACAGAGAGAGACAGTGAGCAGGGACAGCCATAGGGACACCAGCATCTGGAGGGCACCTGTGTCCTGCTCAGCCACCCTGCCAGAGGATGAGGCTGCAAGACAAGCACAAGGTCTGTGCAGCACCTGTGATGCCAACCCTCACATCCCTGCTTTTGGGAGCAAACACCAAACATGAACACCTGGGCAATGGGGGATGCTGGGTGCTGCACTGTGCCCACTGCCAACAGCAGCTGGTGTGAATGGAGCCTGAGTGGTGTCTGAAAAAAAGGCTGGCACTGCTCTGCCTCAACAGCCTTGCAGACTTCCCAGCCCAGCAGCGCACTCACCCCTGCCCAAGCAGCGATGCTGCGGCATGGTGCCAATAGTTTCTGCAATGAAATTGTCATTCAAGGCAGGCAAACCTCACGGTCAGACCTGCCAGGGATTAAGTTCAGTGTTCATCCCTGATGCCCATCAACTGGTCTGGGTGGGAGAGCTGGCTCATGGTGCTCCCTGGTGTGGGAAATGCTCCACAGCCCTGGGAGCAGCAGCTACTGGCAGTGCCAGGACAGAGTTGAGCCCTGAGCAAGGGCCCTCTTCAGTGGTTCCAGAAGGCTGAGGTGAGTAACTGGGTTATAAAGGAAATGTGCCAGGCAGGGACAGCTGTGCCACCCGAGGCTGCAGCCCAAAAAGTGCCAGGGCTGCATGTTAACACCACCAAACAGGGTGGAGATCATTTCATAGTGCAAGGGGCTCGGATATGCTGCCAGCAAGAGCTACCTCTCCCTGGTGAAAGCTTTGCAGCCATGGAGCATGAGGGACAAAACCCCAGAGCCAGCATCCAGCACCCAGCTGCTCGGTGGCCAGAGCTGTGCCAGTGCTACGCTGGCTCTTCAGGCTCTGCCCCAGCTCCAGCCTTTTCCCCAGTTCCTTCCCTGGCAGAGCTGAGCCATAACCCAGCATCTGCAGCTCAGAACAGGAAGACAGAAAGTTGCAGCAAAAATGAGGGATTGCAAAACTCACCAGCGACTGTTCAAGCGGGGAGTGAGTCGTGATCATGTCACGGCGTGGCTACAGCACTGCGGCTACCCTAGCCCGGCCAGAGACCTCCCGGCAGCAGCGCATCGTTGCGGGGCCCGGAGGAAAGCAGGAGCCGGCAGGAGGGGAAGAGCGGGACACGAGGCGGCCGCCTGCGCTCCGCCGGGGCAGCCAGATGGGTGGATTCTGCTTTATCAGCAAGTTGGCTCAGGCCTATCGGCCAGGAAGCTGCACTCGCCTGCCTGCCTCCCCCTCGACGTTTCCCAGCGCAGCGGGAGCGGCGGCTCGCAGCCTCCTACCTTGTAGCAGCCAGCAGATGTTGCTAGAACCGCTGTTGCGTGCAGCACCCGGGCATGCCCAGCACTGCCTGGATCCCTGCGCCGGCCACGCGGTGCCAGGGTAAACACCCCCGCCCCCTTCCTCCCGGGATCAAAACACTTGGGGGTTGCAAAATAGATACCCCATGAAAGGAAAGGCACGCCACAAAAGCACCACAGCTGTCGAGGCGACTTCTCCCGGAACACGACAGAGCCCCAGCAACAGCAGCCAGCGCAGCCTCCCGGGCCGGAGCTGCCTGTGGCACCGCGGAGCCCTTACCTATGCCGATGAGCCCCAGGCTCCGACCTCCAGCACACGCAGCCCTGTGCCAGCCCCCCCACGACAGGCACCTCCACGGTGCATTTGGTGTCAGAACATGGAGGCTGCTCTGAGGGCAGTGCCCATGGCCACGCAGTGAGAAGCTGTCAGCCACTGCAACCCTTCAAGAGAGGAGGGCACCAGACCCCAGGATGCTGACGGAGGGGAGGTCCTGCCATGCCCGGGCTCCCCGGGGACGCCACAAAGCCCGCCGAGCACAGCCCGGTTTACTGTAATTCCTTGCAACCCAGCAGGCATTTCCCAGCTGCCGGGGCCACTTTCCTGTACTCAGCACAGCACAGTCACCGCTCGCCGCCTCACCACCCACGCCGTGCAGGAGCACAAGGAGCAGGGATTTTTCGTGAGCTGAGTATTTGGGTTTTGCTATCAGTCGAGAGAGAGCTGGGAAACCCCACGGCGAAGCTGCCACAGGCGCTTTGGAGTCAGCACTTCCCCTACAGCCAGAGGGTAAGGTCCCTCCTGAGGTTCTGTGCAATCCTGTGTCGTGGTTTGTAGTTTTTTTGGGAAATCCGGGATAACCTGGAACCCCTCACGCCATGACACTGCACCAAGCTCCCCGTCCCCAGCGCCAGCATCCCTTGTCCTGCCCCAAAGCATCAGCCGCGGGACGAGGTGGGTGCGCCAAGGCCGGTAAAATGACTCTAGAGACAACTGCCAGGGGCAAACACCTCCTCATTGTCAAAGTGGGACCAAATGCAGAGCGAGTGACAGGTGCCCATCTCGTCCTGTTACCAGCTGGGCTCTCCCATGCTGTTGGCACCTCTCAGCCTGTACCTGAGCTCCTCCTCCAGGTGGCTGCCCACACGTCACAGCATGGCACAGCCCTCTCCAGCCCCGGGGACAAGCCCCGCTCTCCAGGGATGGCTACGAAATCCAAGAGCATGTTGCCATCCTCACATCCAACACCTTGGAGACCTGTAAGCCACACCAGGGATTGCTGTGATCCCGGTGGTTTCGGAAACACCAGGGCTTGCTGCAGCTGCCCTGACCCTCAAAGCCTCCTCCCTGAGCGGAACCATGCACAGGGCAGAATCCAGCTCAGTGCCAGGTCACAGGCAAACTCCCGTTCAGCATGGGATTGCAAGCAGGTTGGAGCATGATGGCAAACTCTGGCTTGAAACTGCCACCAAGAGAGCATCCCAGCAGCAGCTCCACATGGTCCTGCCACAACAAGGTGGCCTGTGCCATGCCCTGCCATGGGTAAGCCGCACGGTCCTGTCCCATCACAGCAGCGTCAAGCCCTGCACCGCTCAGCATCGCACCCCAAACATCACCAATAAACCACTTTGCTGTCACTGCCTGTCCCCCGCCTGCTGCCCTGGGGCGCTCCGAGCGGCGAGCTCCCGCCAGCCGCTGTCCCAGCTCTGCGCTGCGATGGTGCCGGAGGTGTTACCACCGTTAGCAGGTCTGGTGGCAGCAGAGTCGAGGAGCCCTCAGCAGTCCCAGGCCCCACACCCCACTGCCAACGCGAGCTGGACACCAGTGTCCCGGAATCGTGGCGAGAAGCTGCCGAGAGCGTGGCCTGGCACAAGCGCGGCAGGCAGCCGGGCACCGAGCCCTGACAGCTCCCGTATCCCGCCGGACAGGTGGCCGCCACTCCCGGGACTTGCAGTCACCCAGTCGACAACGAGCTGGGTGAAAGGCCACCGGGCGCTGCTGTCCCCGCCGTGTCACCGCTCCTGCCTTGCACGGGGAACGTTTCCCATCCGCCTTCGGCTGGCCGGCAGCGCTCAGCCCCCTGCTCCCCGTCGGCGGGCAGGAGCCGCTCCCGCCGCTGAGCCTCGGCCCGGGACTGGGGTTCGGGACCAAGCCCGCCAGGGCGGCTGCTGATCGGGCAGGGCCTGGCCCGGGGACTGGCCCCGCTGCGCCGGGGAACGAGCGCCCCCGTCTCGGGATGCGCCGCGGCCCCAGGACCAAGACCGGGAGCGGGACCGGCCCGCGCAAAGTCCGCGCCCCCCGGGGGCGGCCCCGCTCCCGCAGTCCCTGCCCGCGCCGACCCGCCGAGAGGTTACGAAACACCGCAAACCTTTCCGGCGGGCGGGAGCAGGGTCAGGCCGCGCCCCGAGCCCCGGCCCCAGCCCCGGCGCCGGCGCCGCAGGTGCCCCGGGCCCCACCACCCCGCGTCGGCTGCGGCCGCGAACAGTGCGGCCCCGGTGCCGGCCCAGCGCCAGCCCAAGACTCAACACCGGTCCGGGTCCCGATAGCCATAGCGACCCCGCGCCCGGCCCTACCTGCGGCCGCGGCGGCGGCGGCTCCGCTGTTCCGGCGGTCTCGGCGCTGGCTCCGCCGCCGCTCTGCCCCCTCCGGCCGCTGCCGCCTGGCACCGCCCCCTCGGCACCGCCCCCCGCCCGCCCCCGCCGCGCCACCGGCTCCGGGTAACGGCACCGGGCAGCGGCAGTTGCAGGATTCGGCACCGGCTACGACGGGGCACAAACCAGCGACGGAGTTTGGCACCGAGTACCGGGGAAACTTAAAGCAGCACCGGACATTGCTGCTGTGCACGGGGCTGCCCAAACTGGTACCAGGCATTGCAGCTGCAGGAAGTGGCACCGCCACTCGCTACGGGCACCACGGGTGGAGGATCCTGCTCCAACACCAGCACTGGCACCGGGGGTGACCCACTGCAGCACCAGGCCATTGCAGAGAGGGGTCACTGGGCTGGTGCCTCAGGCTCCATGGGGTTTATCAGCTCCGAGCACCCCCTGTGCCAGACCTGGGGCCCCACATGCCCTTGACTGAGATTCTCTAGGTCCCAGTGTCCTGTTTCGCCACCGTGGTGGTGTCAGATGGGCACGTATGTGGCTGCAGGGCTGCCTGGTGCTGACTGTGACCAGGGACCATGCTGGGGCCTCCTCATGGAATGAGCTGGGCTTCCCGTTAGGGCCTGGCTGCTCTCTCCTGCTGCAAGCCCTGGGCTGACGCCATGGGGCCACAACGCTTGGCTGAGGTCTCCAGCACTGCCACAGCCTTCTGCAGCAATGGGATGAGGATGCCTGGAGCGAAGACAGCAGGAACGGGCACCAAGCACATCTCCCTTTCCTGAGCTGCTGTGTCCTCTGCGAGCTGTGAGGGGACCCAAGGCACTGCCTCCTCCTCTGGCAGCCCTTACACCGGGAGACGTGGTACCATCCAACACAAACCCAGCTTGAGGGGCTCCTGCACAGCTGCCCACCCATAGCAAAGCCTCCTGGACAGCACTGGCATGTCGGGGTGATGGGCACCGCAGGCAGCTGCGCGGTGGCAGGCAGGAAGCAATGCTGGGTGTGCTCGTTTCTGCCCGAGCGCTGCCGCTGCCGCATGGGAGCTCCTGGGCTTTCACTTTCAGTACCAGTTCATCTTCTGCGGCCTGAAAAACCCTGGAAGGAAATTCAGTGGGCTTAGGGCACCTTCCTGCTCCAGCCTGGGAGAAGCATGGGGAGCCCTGTCCAGGGCTAGCAAGCACCCAGTGCCAGCACCAGGAAGCCGTGAGGGAAGGGCTGGGCTCTCCTTGCTCCAAGGCTGGGACAGGATGGTTTTTAAAATGGTTCATGTGCTGGCAGCTGCAGATCACTTGGCTCCGTGTAAAGACAGGGTCTAAGTTCTCACATCTCCCTTTTTTTCCTCTCTTGTTTTTTTATGAGTCCTTCTCTTCCCCTTGGCACTGTGCTGCTGTAGGAGCTGCCTGGTGAGGAGCGAGCCCAGGGGACAGCGTGGTTAGGCCCAAGAGCTAGGGCCACAGCAGGAACACGGCAGGGTGCCCAGAGACCCTTGTCCAGTTGGCAAAGTCACAGCTTGCCCAGGGTGCTATGGACATCAACGCTCTACTGCCAAGGCTGAAAGTCAGACAGCTTCAGCTCCTGTTCCTGCTCCAGCTCCTCACCCCCAAGCCCAGCCCCATGTGTCCGTGGGCTGGGTGCCACCCCAGCACCTGCTCCCATGCAAACGTCAGCCACAAACTAGTGCGTTTCTACTCACCACCTCCCTGCCAGCACTCCCTACGTGCCCTGAGCAGCCCAGGAGGATCAGGACAGCCCAGGGGGATGAGTGACTACAGCTTCAGCAGCTCCTAGCTCCCACCACATGATTCGTCGCCTGCACTCGGGAGGCATCTCACGCACACGGGTGACACATTGCCGCGGAGCTGCTGTCAGCAGAGTCCTGGCTGATGTTCCCAGCGCTCTCCCTGCACTCCAGACCTCGCAGGGGGTGAGCTGGGAGCCCAGCGAGCTGCGCCCAGCATGGGGCCAGCATCTCCCAGGCCGTCGTTTTCCACTAAGACAAAGGAAAGGAATGGGGAAATGGGCGCCAGGACAGCCCTGCCTACCCTCCCTGCCTTAGCTGGGAACTCTCCCGCTCCAGAGAGTTGCATCACGGACAGGAGGCTTTCACAATCCTGGCCCACATCAGCCACCGGCACAGCCATCCAGGCTCCGGCTGCTCCAGCCCAGAAAATCAAGGTCACACGCAACGGCTGCGGCTGCGGCCTCGGAACGGGCACAGCGGGGCCAGGTGGATCCAAGGGGAGTTCCTGGGCACGGCCAGTGCTCCCCTTTCCACCATCTCCCCTGGCCCAGCTTCACTGCAGAGCAGCCAGACCCTGCCATGGGGAGCAGGTGCTGGTGCATCAGCATCCGACGGACAGCATCAGCCCCTCTGGGCAGGGCAGGAGAGGCGGATCCTGCAGCACAGCCTGCTCCAAACCCAGCAAGCTCCATGAGGATCTCTCTTACACTGCTCCTCAGAAACTCTCACAAAGCTGCTAGGAAGGTAAACAGTGTCCGGGCTGAGCTGTGGCCAAACACGTTGTCATCTCTGATGAGCTCAACAGGATGCTGAGTGACGCTGTGCACTCAGGGCAGAGAGGGAGCAGGGTCTTCATAATGGATTTCCTAGAAAATTGCCTCTGTGTTTGGAGCTGGAGCGTGAGGAGCGCAGGCAGTGCAGCCTTCCTCTCTAAGTGGCATCTCGAAGGTCTTAATCATTTCTCAGGAGTGGAAGCATTTATTTAAGCAGCTTCTGGAGAGGTCCCAAGGCTTCTGGCCCTCCCTCCCCCAAAGCCCTTCCAGCACATCCCATACACGAGGCTCCTCCGTATCCCTCCCTGCAGCTCCTGGGACAAGCTGGGTGCAGGGCACAGGGCTTGACCAAAGCGCCAACATGTGACCACATCACCCATAAGCAGGGCACAGCCTCTGCTCCGTCCTCTCAAGCTTCTCAATGGGCTGAGAGGTCCTGCCAGGGACCCAGCCTCAACCTAGCCCTGCTTTGGGTCCCACAAGGTCCCAGGTCTGCGCTGAGGCCACAAAGCCCCATTGTGATCATCCAACCCAGCTAATGAGAACCAGATGAAGCCCAAAATTAGTCACAGCCTCATGTTTTTCCCACTCAGTTTCAAACACTGAGGGTGAAGCTTTGGCAGGGCTGTGCTGGCACCGCAGGCCCAGCACAGCACCATCCTGCCCCACCCCAGCCCCGAGCACCTTCTGCTCTCAGTGCAGTGCCTGTGGGCAGGAACCACAGCTCAGGCTTGGCCACACCATCTCAGCCAGCTGTAGCCATCCTCCCATGCCACCCCCAGGGCTCTGGCCAGTATTGTTCCTGGCTTCTTGTGGCATTTCTTCCCTGTGCTCTCTGTGGAGAACTGAGACCACAGCCCTGCAGTTCTGTTTCCCAGGGCAGCCATGGCACTGTCCCCATCCCAGCTGCCCTGGAGAAAGGGGCTGTCCTACTGCCCTGGCACAGCATGTCCAAATTTCCCTGACATGGGCCATAAATCCACCCAGTGCAGGCAAATCTTGGGCAGTTGCTGGGCACAGGGACCAGCTTGCCTGTGCCACAATGACCCTGGCATCTGGGCATGACACAGAGGGGTCATCCCAGAGCTATTTCTGCTGCAGCTGAGGAATGTGATGTAAGCTCCTATGGAAGAGTCAGCCTGGATGGGCCGCACAGGGTCTGACCCTCCCAGCAGGGAGAAGATGCAACCCCTGGGAATGGTGCAGCTGGTCCTAGGGGCTGCAGAGAGCAGGGTGCAGGCAGCATTAATGTACCAGCGGGCAGACGGGACAGCATGGACCTGCCAGGGCCCAGCCAGCCCATGGGCAGCACGTGGCTTGGAGTGGACAGGCAGGGCCAAGCCGAGGGCACCTGGGAAGCTCCGGCCCTGCAGTGCTGCGTGCCAGCAGGAAGGATCAGCTCCAGCAAACCCTTAGAAATGGCAGCTCATCCAAGGGGGAATTTCCACAGGAAGCCTCAGCTTCCAGCCACTCAGACAGGGCTGGGAACAGCCTCAGCGAACACTTGGGCTCGGCTGCCCACGGGCGTTGTTGCCTGGAAGAGAGTCTTTGTTCATCCACTTGGGAAGAACACCCAGCGCTGAGAGACGCAGGGCAGCGACTGCCTGGCCGGGACTGCGCTGGGGACTGGAGCCCCTCATCGCCCTGTGGAACCCAGCCAGCACCCACAGCCCAGATGCGACCGAGGGTGCGAGCACCGCGGGGAGGGCAGCTGGCTGGCAGGAGGAGCAGGGGCACCGGGCAGTACCTGGTCCTCAGCCCTGCGCTGGTGCAGCCGCGCATCCCCGCGCCGCAGAACCCAGGTTGCCACAGTAACCGCTCGGCGCCGGGCAGCGCTGCCATAAACATACAGCTGCAGGGCAGGCAGTTCAGTGCTGGTTGCACAAGGGCCGGCAACATTTGGGACTGCAGCCACCCCACGGGGATCAAAGCCCCACAGTGCATCTCTGACCAGAGCAGGATCTGTGCTTTCTGGTGCAGGCTGCAGGCACAGTGCAGCATGGCACAGCACAGCATTGGTGCAGCTTAGTGTCTGTCCAAGGTCCAGCCAGGCAGCAGGAACAGAAAGCAGCAGCCAAGGGGGAAGCACAAGGAGATTGAAATCAGGAACCTGAAAGTGAGAACAACCTTGAAGCCCATCCCCAGCAGCAACTGGAACAAGAGGAGGTGGCAACTAGGCAGCTCCAAGGGGCATGGTGATGATTCACAGGCCTCCTGGTATGCTGATGGACACGGAGGAAGCTGCACCCCTGAAAGGAAAACAGCAGAAAAAAAACACCCGAGGCTCCCTCCGCAGCAGCTGTTGGCTCCAAGCATGCAGGGCTTAGTGCTGGGCAAACTCCAGAAGCCTCCTGAACAGCTGAGCCTGGGAGTGGTGTTGGTCTGTGGGAATGGTCAGGAGCCATGGCACATCCAGCCTGAGGCCCTTTGTGCTGGGGTGAAGTGAGCCCTTGGCACTGGTGCTGGCACAGCCAAATGCCATGCTCTGAGCCAGGAGAACAGGCAAGTCACATCTCTCTGCCATGGCAGCCTCTTGGCATGGCTGGCAGGTGGTGGCACTTGGGGACTGTGTTAAACTGCGGCTCCAGGACTGACCTCTGCCACACCTGGCAGCCAGCACTGTCGCCAAGACCTTGCTTGGCTCAGCTCTGCTGTGTATGAAAGTTTGAGAGTGAGGCAATGTTTGACTGTTAGTTTAGAGTGCTGGGAGGCAGAGGCAGTGCCCAGCCTGGGTAGCAGCAGCCCCTGCTCTGCAGCTCAGCTCAGAGCCATGCTCGAGATGGAGGCTCAGACTGGAATTTAGAGCAGAGCTCGGTGCCATGGGGTGTTCAGAGCTGTGTCCCTGTGAGAACCTTGGGGAGCACCTGGGACAATGGAGAGGAACCTCTGGCAGGTCCCCACACAGCAGGAGGATGAGCCCCCGGAGGTCTCTCCTTCTCCCTGCACCTCACAGCACTGCTGGTTCAGTCGCTGGACCTGCAGAGCTGGGGCTGTAATCGCAGCTGTACCATGGCCTCACTAATCCCCATCTGCAGGTTTATCCCCAAGGAATTGTCATTGCCCAGGCCGGACTTGCCTGGGGCCAGCAGGACCCTGGGGCTCAGCTCCACGAGAGCTGCTGGCTCTCCAGTGCCACCTGCTCTGGGCTCCCTGGGGCACAGGTCACCCTGGCAGCTGGCTGCCTGTCCCCATGGGGCCACCCCAACCTCGTCACGCAAGCGTCTGTGGTCCAAGCAGCTTAACTGCATTTGGAAACCCCTAATCCCTTGGCACGTTTGGCTCAGACACGGACCCTGCTGTGCTGCTGGGAGGGGGTGGCCACGGCCCTGGGGAAGGGGCAAAGCCACCCCTGTGACCTCCTTTTGGAGCAAACAATCCAGCACCAGTGCCTCCTGCAGCACCTAGCACAGGGAGAAAGTGAGGGGCACAGCTCCCCCAGCAATCACAGCCCCTCAGGGCTGGGCAGTGGCAGGGGCACAGGCTGCTGTACCCAGTGCCATAGGGGTCCCCTGCCCGGCCCAGGGCCCTTCCCCAGGCTCTTTGTTCTGCTGCAGATGAGGCTGCCCAGCAGCACTAAGACCCCTAGGTCAGGTCGGTGGCTAAGTAACCCAGGGCTGGGGCCCCCTGTCCAGAGCCGGGGAACAGGGCAGGGTCTGACAGGGACAGAGCAGGGCCTGTGGGTGGGGGGAGATAAGGAGCCCTTATCACGGCACAGCGCGTTCCTGACAGCAAACGGCTGTGGCACCCACACGCTTTGCCCACCGGTAGCAGAATTCCTTGTTCCAGGGTTTTCCAGCACATCCAGCAGCCGACAGAGGGGAGCTGGGAAGGGCCTGGGGAGGAGGTGAGGGTCGCTGGTCCCAGTTCTTGGTTGAGCCACCCCACAGTGCTTCCCTGCGGCTGCCCCGGGACAGGAATGAGTTTGCCAGTGCCACACAGAGCCTGGTTTGGTTCAAGAGTGAAATGAAGGATCCTGGTGGGGCTGGATCCCAGAGCAGGGACATGCCACAGCCTCAGGGTTTAGCCCAAGCAGGAGGCTCCAGGGCCAGCTCCAGCACCTCGAAGCAGCCCAGCCAGTCCCACAGGGGCCATGGGGATTTATTGATCATGGCTTGCACAAACTCCCCCTGCTAATCCTGCTCTGAGAGCAATTATTTCTGCTTCTCGGCCTCATCTGAGCCCAAACCCTGCAACGCCCCCGCCTCGCACTGTGGCTTTGCAGGGGGCTGCAGGCAGCAAGTGCTGGGGGGGTGTGGGTCCCACTGTGCCCCAACGGACAGCACATCCCAGTCTGCTCCCGGCCAGCCCCACCACACAACCAAGAGGCCGCACCTGGTCCTGCAGAGCCTGGGACCTGCCACCCCCAGCTCCAGCACGGGGCAGCAGCACAGGGCAAGGCTGGAGACACCAGACCGTCCCTATGGAAGGCAGCGCTGCAGACAGGTGCTCCGGACAGCCACTTCTCAACACATAGCCCAGGGCACCACCCGAAGATGAGCAGTGGGCAAGACCACCCCCAGCCCGGGGGCAGAGGCAGGCGCAGGGGGAGCAGCCAGAGCAGGGCTCTGGCGCAGTGCCGCCCGCCTACGCTGGCACCCAAAGTTTCCTTTACGCAAGCGGAGGAGCCCCAGCGGCTGCGAGAAGGCAGCGCGGGGCTGCGGCACCCCCGCGCCGTGCCCCGGGAAGGGCCCCGCCGCGCCCCGGTAAGGCAGGCGGGCGGCGGGTAGCGGCGTGCCCACGCGAGGCGGGCAGGGGCGTGGGCCAGCAGCTGGCAGCGGCGGGGCTGGTTTGCGCTCAACAAGCCGCGGGCCCGGCGGCAGGAGGGCGAAAGGTCCCAGGCCCCGCGGCGGGGTGAGGGGCGCAGGGCGCAGAGCAGGTCGCTTCAGAGCCTTTATTGTGCAGCAGGTTCAAGCCCGTAGGTACAGCACGAAAATATACAAAAAGTAAAACTCTGTACAGAGCCTGGCACTGCCCGGGGCTGCAGCCGCACGGGCGGGGGGCAAAGGGCCCCTGGCCCCTCCAAGCACCTCCCAGCAGCAAAGGGCAACTCCTGTCCGCAGCGCCAGCCGCAGGCCTGGCCTGGAGCCCGCTGCTGCCTCTTCCTTCCCCTGGGGAGCTCACCCCTAGCCCTGCCCCCTGCCAGCAGGCTGTGATGGCACAGCCCACAGCTGGGGGGCTGGGCACCGAGCCACAATCTTCCTGGGGCAGAAAAGGCAGAGCCGCATAATGGACTCCCCCTGTGCCACCGCAGCGTCAATGGCACGGCTGCCTGCGGGGTTCCCTCCACCAGGAGCTACATCAAGACATCAGAGACCTGCAAGGCTCCAGGCTCCACTGAGACATTTCCCTGCTGATGCACTGGCCCTGGCTGAGCACAGCCCCTCCTGTCACCCTCCCCTTCCACGCTTATCGGGCAGAGAGCAGGCAGGGGGCACCCCTGCTTTGGGGTAAACACAGAACAACAACCGTTGACCAGCAGAGCTGCCCCCCTCTGCTGCCCCCACACAAGGAAACTTGCCCTGGCAGTGCCTGCAGCTGCCACCTGCCACCAGCTCCATCCCCCTCCCTACCTGCAGCCTGCTCCCCCCTCCTGTCCCAACAGCAGCCGCCAATGAAAGTGCCACACAATGTCCCCTAGAAACTGCCAATCTAGTGCCTGGGCCACCACTAGCCCAACAAGAGGGAAAAGGGCAAGGCCAGGACAGGTCCCTGCAGGTGACACAGGACCCAGCAGCCTCCTGTGGGGCCCAAGGGATCTAAACCTCACCCAGGGATGGAGGCGCAGCCCTGCTCCTGGCACCAGCCTGGCCCTGGGGTGAGCCATGGCTGGGGCAGCCTCTGTGGTCATACCTAGGTCCCAAAACAGACCCAAGGCACAGATGCTAGTGTGGGGACATGTCCTGCCCTAGGGCTGCTGAGGACAGCCAGATCTGTGCCCACAGCAGGAGCAAGGAGTGAGTGCAGGCAGCACCAAAATCCCTGCTTCCAGCACAGTGCCCAGGACCCCTCAGCACAACTCCAAGCTGCCTGCTTCTCCTGGCCTAAGGCAGAAGAGAGGCCTCAGCCCTCCCCGAGGGTGCAGAACCAGGAGCAGCCAAACCCCTCAAGTATCTGGAGGCAAACCTGGGCTTGTAGGAGCCCCATGGGCCATGGGGCCCTGGCAGGCAGGGAGCCAGCAGCGGGGGCTGCAGAAGCATTGGCAGTGAGCGGGGCTGTGGCCAGAGCCAGCAGGCACTTGGATGAACAACACAAGAATAAAAAACCCTTATGGAAGGAAATAGAAAAAGGTTCATCCCCCCTCCCCCAAGAGCCAAGTGGCACTACCCTGGAGGTGGGGAGGTTGGTTTAGGTCAGACAAGGAACCAGGAGCACGGAGCTGCCCAGCGCAGCCAGCCTGGGGAGCCCTTTGGCGGTGCGAGGCCAGGTGCTGGCACAGCTCCTCACATGGGGGACGAGGCACACTCTGGGGTCTGCTCCATGTCGAAGGTCAGCGACTCTGTGGGGAGACAAAAATGGGGGTTGCAGGGCCCAAGCGTGGCTACAACCAGGATTCCCTGGGTGCTGCAGCCCCAAACTCACCAAACTGCCCTCCAGCCTTGGCATCTGCACCGTCGCCGCTGCCAAACTGCATGAGCGAGTCCAGGGTGCGCGGGGACATGGGCAGGTCGATGGTGCTGCTGAAGGTGGTGCTGTCCGAGGGGGAAGCACAGAACACTCTGGGGTCAGGGCCTGGCTAGGCACCCCCTGCTCCCCACCACCGGGCCCCAGGCTGGGTACAGCCTCTCCCGAGAGCTTTCCAGAGGAAAGGGGCCCCAGGAAGGGGAGAGCAGCTGCAGCCAGGGCACAAGCTGGAGCCTGGTTCAGCCCCGTGGTTGCCCCATGCCTCGAACCCAGGCGGTGGGAAGGAATTCTCCACTTAAAGTGAGGCTGAACACAAAAATGCCCCTCCCCAGCACCCCCAAGCAGCCCAGGGACACTCACGGGGTGACACAGATGAACTTGGTCTTCAGATACGGAGCAGCACCTGCAGAGCCCGAGGGAGCAGCCCTGTCAGCAGCCGCAGGGGAGGAGCCCCACAGAGCACTCATCCTCCCTGCCTAACCTCGTGGGACCCCAGCACCATGCGGTGGCTGTGCCCTCCAGGACTGGCACAGGACTGTGCCTGCTGACAGCTCTCCCATCAGTGCTGTGCCCAGAGCTTCCCCAGGGCACAGGAGCACAGAAAGCCAACAACTACCTGAGTCAGTGGGTTCCGAGTGCTCCTGGCTCTCGGAGCGGCAGTACTTCCCGAAGGCCTCCTCCTTGGGGATGTCTGGGTACAGGTACACCAGGGGTGACACCAGGATGTTGGTGGCATCCATGATCTTGTAGCCCATAATAATCTCGGCGAAGGACATGCTGTTGAGCTGCTGCTTGGTGTAGGGCTCCACCGACTGGATCTGTGTCTTCCCTGTATGAGCAGACTTCAGACCCAGGGCAGGGCAAAGGCATTCCCCAAACACCTCAGCACCAGCAAGGCTGAGACTGGCATGGGGCTGTGCCTCAGTAAACACCTGGCAGACCAGGGGGCAGAATGGGGACCAGCTGGGTAGCTTCAATGCCACATGGGCAGCAAATGGGCAAGGACAGCCAGAGGCAGAGACCAGCAAAGGGCAGCCAGGCTCTGCCTCTCTGAGGGCTTGGCAGAACAAGGACCAAGCATCCTGCCAGGGAGTTCCAAGCCCCTTTGGAGCCAGCAGCAGGGAGCCTGGCAGCGTGCCCAGGCAGCACAGGACTTACCGCTGATGTCCTTCTCCACCCAGGTGAAGGTGATGCCACCCTCCTTGCTGCTCTCACTGAAGCGCAGCAGGAATGTGCCTGGGGGCTTGGTGCTGAGGATGGCTCTCTCCCGGTCCTTACTGATGAAGCCCATGATGTACCTGGAGAGAGGGGCAGGAGAGCCCAGGATGGCAACGTGCAGCTCCCTGCACAGCAGCAGGGCCTGGCCTGGCTGCCAGTTTAGCTTCCCAGGGAGCTTCTTCACTCTGAACACCCAAAAGGGCCCAGGCAGCAAAAGCATCCCAGGACCCATCTGCCTCTGGACCAGGCACCTGCTCTGTCAGGATAGGACTCAGGGAATCCCACCCCAGGCCCAGCCCAACCAAGAGTCACTGTCCAAGGCTCACCCTTCATTCCACAGTGCCAGGATGTACTTCTTCACCAGGTCAATGATGTTGTCCAGCCAGACCCAGAAGGAGAAGCCTTTGCCAGCCATATTCTCCTGAGGAAGAAAGAGGACAGAACTATGAGCATGGCTAAGGGGAAGGGAAGAGCCAAGGGAAGGTGCTGGGGGAGGAGGGGAAGTTGTACCTTGCAGAACTTGGCCCAGGTGATCTGACAGCCTGAGTAGTTCACACCCGGCCCTGGCAGAGGACAGCAGCGTTCAGAGCTCTTCTCCCAGAGACACCACCCGCAGGGGCAGCCCCAGGTTTGTGTTGGTTGGGGCACCACTAAGTGGCTGCAAACCTCCCTCCCAAACCATATGGTCCTGCTGCTGCCCAGGGGACAGCAGGGACGGGCAGGGCCCTGGCACCAGCTTACCCAGGAGTTTCTCTGCCAGAGTGGTCAGCTGCTCAATGCTGAGGCCACGCTTCGTGGTGGAGGAGAACTGCCAGCTCAGCACCTCTGCCACCTGGTCCCAGGTCCCGATGGGGGGCTTGGTGAAGAAGTTCACGTTCTGCACGAGGGAGAAGACAGCCCTGAGCAGGGCACAGGGCAGAAGAAGGGCCAGGGCCTGCACAGCCCTGCTCCCCTCTGCCTGCCTGACCCCAAAGCTGGAGCTGCTGCCCCAGTGCCAGGCCCTACCTTGGGGTTGTTGGTCAGCATGTTGTACCACAGGATGGATGCCCAGGCATTGGGCATCTGGCAGATGTTGGAGATGACCACCACAGGCAGCGAGTGAGTCTGCAAAGACAGGGTGTGGCCAAAGGCTGGGACAGCTCTTGGTGCCCCTCCACCCCCAGGCCTGTGGCAGTGACAGCAGCCCACAGCTCACCTCCAGGTCGATCTTCAGCCCCTGGTGATACACTTCTGTCTCAAAGGTGATGAGGTGCAGCTCCTCGGTGACAATCAGTGAGGCCTGGGGTGGCACAGAACCCACTTGAGCAGGCAGCAGACACGAGGCTACCAGGCCCAGCACTGTTGCTCAAGCTCTGTGTGGCCAGGACTGGTCTGGCAGCTGCCAGCAATGCCAGGGTGGTCCTTGGACAGCACCCTCTTGGCTCAGCAGGAACAGAGCTGCCAGCAAAGGGCTCTGCCACCCCTGGCCCCAGCACTCACGTCGCAGTTGGCTCTGCCGCCGTTACCACAGCGCTGCTCCCGCAGGGTCTGCAAGGACAAGGAGGGGGCTGCAGCAACACCAGGAGGGTCACAGCCCCAACAGGAGCAGCCCCAGAGCACAGGGACCTACCAGGTGCTTGAACTCTGCCGAGAGGCTGCCATTGTTCGACTCCTCCATGTTCATCACCTTGGTGTTTGTCCCCAGGATGTTAAACTTCCGGGACCTTGGAAGAGCAGACAGAAGGGGCTGACAGGGTCCTCTTGGAGCCAACAAGCAGTGGGATGTTTGCCAGGATTAAGAGCAGAAGCACGAAAACCCCCAGAACGTGGCACTTACCCTCTAAGTGCTGCAATGTCCCCAGAGTCCCTAGGAAAAGGAGAGACAAGGTCATGGCTGCAGCTTCCCCATCCCCCCCTGCAGGCAGCTGGGGATTGGGGCTGGCTGCATCACATCAAGTGCCACAAGCCCCCACGGCTGTTCCACCCCGGGAACAAACGCTTGGGAACCCAGCATCGCCCTTGCACCCTCCTCTTGGGAGTGCTCTCAGAGCAGGGCTGGAGCCTGACCCGAGAGCAGAGGAGCAGGTCCCAGCGCAGTGCCCCCAGCACGCAGCACTCACTTGTCGATGCAGACTTTGATCTTCAGCTGGTAGTTGAGCTCTGGAAACTTGACTAACAGCCTGCAAAGGGTCAACAAATGCAGAGCATGAACGTCCCATACTCACCACAAGGCAGCAGCTGGCACAGAGCACAGCTGGAGGAACAGCAGTGCTGCCCACGTGCCCCACACCACGGGGCTCAAGGGGACGTGGCCTCACCCAGCTCCTCTGGCTGGACTAGGTCCACCCCTGCCCAGCACCAGGACTCCCCAGGTAAGCTGGGAGCTGGATCCACATCAGCACTCCTCAGGAGCAGGATCCCACTGTGCCACCCCTGTGCTGCAGCAGGACCAGGGGGCAGTGACCCACCTGACTTTGGTGGTGAACTGGACGCCAGTTTTGATGACCAGAGGCCGGTCGGGGTGCATGGGCATGCAGGGCTGCCTCTCCACCACGAAAGCACTGCAGGGAAGGGCACAAGAACCAGAGTCAAGCCTCAGGCCTGGCCCAGCATGCTCAGTGCCCACCCTGGTGACCAGGGCACAACCACGGCTCCCTCCCAGCCCTCAGCACCTTTTCATCAGGTTGCGGAACAGCTCCACGATCCTCTCCTCCAGCATGGGTCGGTGCTGCACAATTGGGTCGCCCTTGTAGGACACCTTCTGCTGCAGCTCTTCCAGCTTCTTGATCTGCTGCCGGGTCTGCAGCTGTGACTCAGCCAGGGAGGTTATCCTAGGGGAGCAGAAGAGGCAGGGCCAGCTCTGGCTGCCAAGTCCACAGAGGCCTCTTAAGCTCTCATCAGCACGAGTGGAGGCTGCTTTGTGCCAAACTGGCAGAGCACAGGAGGTCTGTGGTGCCTGGCCCCAGGTGTTTTCCTGGGCCACATTCTAAAAGAAGCCTGCAGGCTCTGCAGGGGTGCAGTAGGAACCCAAACTTCTTTACCACAACCTCAAATCCCCACTGGCCTGCAGTCAGCCACCCCACCAGCAGTGCCAGTAGCCCAGCTCGTGGCTTCTGTTCATGCTTGCAAGGCATCAGAAGCTGTTTTCAAGGAGGTTTCCAGAGGCAAAGACCTTGCCCTCAGTGCAGGTGCCCAGCTGCCACCTCTTCAGGGCCTGCTGCAGCCCCCAGCCAGCCCCTACCAGTTCTCCAGCCGGTCCAAGCAGATGTTTGGAGGACCACCAATGCAGGCAATCTGCTGCCGCCTCTTCCAGTCTGCCAGCTCCTCATCTGCCAGCATCTTCTGCACATACTCCATGGCAGACAGCAGCCCTGCCAGCTCGCTCACAATGCCCTGCCAAATGCGAAAGCAGAACCTTCACCACCCTCCGAGATCTCCAAGTTTCACATTCACAGAGAAGAAAGAAGCAGCCCAGGGCTGTGTTCCCAGCTCTGCTCTCGGTTCTGGCCATGCAGGAACCCCAGAACCACATCCAGGGGGCACCCAAGGGTGTGAGGCAGCTGCAGGACGCACCCTCCGCATCTGGTCCAGCGCCGTCAGCATCTGCTCAAGCTGCTGCATCTTCTGTCGGGTCACAGCCTGGTTGTTGCCGTTCAGGTCCTGCATGTCTGTGCAGAGGGGAGGGCCTCAGCCACGCACAAGGACCCCGGGGCCCCTCCCACCCTCCCCAGCATTGTGCAGACAGAACAGTGCAAAGCAGCAGCCCCTTGGAAAGTCACCACCTCACACAGCCCCCAAAGCCCTGCCTGGCTGTGCCCTGTGCCCAGCACTGCCATCCACGCACCCTCTCCCTGTCCCAGGCAGAACTCTGCCTCAGCTCCCCTGGAGGAAGCAGCAGTGTCAGAAATGCTCTCAGCCTGAGCCACCCTGCTGGTGGGGAGGAAGCAGCAGGAGGGCAGGAACATGCCCTGAAGGCATACCCATTGCTTTGCAAGATGCTAAAGAGCTGCCATTACCTCCCTGGCTTTTCAAAGTCTTGTAGTTAAAATCAAAGTCATCCTGGAGGTTCTCCACCACTTTCATCTTCTGCTCTAGATCCTGCAAGGCAAGAGATGTGGATCCACCCCCGGGACTAAATCAGCATGGGTCGGGGAAAGGCAAAGGTGTCCAGCAGACATCTACCTGCACCCTTTTCCTCACATCCTGCAGGTGCTGCTCCAGCATCTGCTGCTTCTCTGTCACCACCGCTGCTGTGGGATGTGTTGCCTGTCCCCCTTGCTGCAAAGGGGACAAGGAGGGCATCAGAGCAGGGTTACAACCCAAGGGTGCTCCCCCTGGCCCGAGGGGATTTAGCAGGAAGGGTCTTCACCATCTCACTACCAAATGACCACAGCTAGCTGCTGGCAGCACCAGTGCAGGGTGCAGGGCACAGCCCACACAAGGGCTAAGAGAAGGGACAGATGCACCAAGAGAATGTCACCCTGAGCAGGGGGCACCAAGGCCATATCCTGTCAGGAAGCAGCTGCTGCCCAGAGAGCAGAAGTTACTGACCACTGCAGCTGGACTCCAGCAAAAGCAGTTGAAGGAAGTGAGTGGGGGGCTTGGGACTGCACCTGCACTACAGCCCCCAGCACGCTGCCAGGCAGGTGGGGACAGTGACTGCAGAGCGCCCAAAGCCACTGACCTGAGCTGCAGTGGCAGCTGTCTGCAGGAGCCGGGACTCTTCCCACAGGCAGCGTGCCACGATGCGCGCGATCTCCATCGGCTTCTCCAGGTACCTGCTCTGTGAAAGGGGCAGAGCCCCACGGTCAGCAGGCACCATGGAGCTCTGGGGACCGCTTACCTCACAGGGCTGCAGGTCCCGAGCTGTGCCCAGGAGCTGCTGGAGCTCCACTGGCTCCCAGCCTCACCTGCAGGAACTGCTTGATGCGGCGCAGGTTGTGCTGGTAGAGGACGTTGGACTCCTGCAGGAAGCGGCTGTACTGCTGATCGATCTCCCCGAGCAGGTTGTGGAACACCAGCGTGGCATGGGACTCCTTGCTGGCAGCATATGCCCTGCGCCAAGGAGGCACAAGCCTGGGTCCTGGCACGGGGCAGGGCAGCTCATGCCCACTGTCCCCCTGTGCAGTTTGATGTGGCAGCCACCTTCCTACCCCGCACCACAGCAGGCCTGACCTGCTTCATGCCAGTGAATGAGCTCTTGGACTGCACCCGCAGGGGCAGGGCACAGAGAGGTTTGGAACTCAGGCACTAAGCCTGGCATTCAGCCAGGCAGAGCATGCCAGTACTTCACCAGCCCCACATGCTCTCTGGACAGGATCCAGGAAGAGGATCTCCATGTCAGCCTCCTTTACAACAGAGGCAAGCGTGGGCCAGCCCTGGATGGAAACCCCTCTGCTCTGGAGCACCCCATTCCCTGGTTGGGCATCTGACTGCCACAGGAGATCAGCCCCACCACACCAAGAGCCCAGGGAGCATGGCAGAGCTTCTCCAGACCCACTCCCCCCCAGGTACCCCAAGCAAAGTCCCCACACTGGCATCTCACAAGGTCTTACCAGTCCTGGCTCTCAATCCATGGGGCCAGGAACTGCCGCAGCTCCATGGGGAAGCTGTCACTGTAGAGCTGGTGGAGCTGCTCCAGGTACCTTGTGTCGAGCTGCTGCAGCTGGTTCCACTGTGCCATCCTGGCCAGCTCCGGACACCTGGCAGATGGCGAAGGGGTTGCTCAGGGCTGGCACCCAGCAGTCCCTCCTGCCAGCTGCTCTGCAGGACCCAGCTATGACCTTTGGTGCCAACATCTTCCAACCCTCTCAGGCCGGGCAGCCCCAGCCCACCTGTGCTGCTGGAGGCAGGGAAGCAGCAGAGCTGATGGCAAGCGCAGAAGGCGGAGACTGCCAGGAAGCAGCAGAGAGAAGGAAGGAGGGAGCTGAGCTCAGGCCTCTCCTGTCAATGGGAATCGACCTGGTGCTAGGTGGGGGGGCAGCTGCAAGGCACAGAGTTTTGCACTGGCAGAATTGGTCCCTGCAGGGAGCTTTGCTTTTCTCAGAGGTCACTGCATGGAGCAAGACAGTGGTGCCAGCTGGGCTGTGGAGACAGATAGGCAGCCATTGTGCCAGCAGCCAGCATGGACAATGCCACTGGAACAGGCAAGGGGGAAGGGGCTGGCAGTAGCCACCAGTCCCAGGCAGGTCCTGAGCTCCATCCTGCACAACACCAGTACTAGAGCCAGTGGGGAACAAACCATCACTGGGGCAGCCCTGAGGAGCCAGCACCTGCAGCTCCTCCACCACGGCCCCACACCAGAGCACTGCCACCCCAGGCCTTCAGCATCCCTCTGTGTTGTGCTCTCCTTAGCTCTGCTGCGCCTGAGCCTTCCCCATGTCTTTGGATGCTTTTCGTAAGAGGGAAAAGGACAGCAACCTGCTGTGGGCTGGGACACAGCAAGGGACAGACACTGGCACCAGACATGGAGTCAAAGAGGCTTTTAGAACTTCACAGCACTGAACAGTCCCAGAGACAGAAGCAATGTCCCCAGAGCTGAACCTTGAACACCAACCCTCTGGTGCAGCCCGCAGACACCACGTGAGCTGAGCCCGTTATCAGAGCAGGGAGGAGACAGACACCAGCCCAGCCTGTACACAACAGGTTCCAACCTGGCAGCTGGCTGTGACAAGGCCACTGCCACTTCAGAGCTCTTGCTGCAGCTGCAGGCCAGGCCGGGCTGGGCTGTTAGCCACAGCTCAGGGCATCACATCAGAGCCATTTCACAGCAGCCTCAGTTCTTCACTGCCCACATGTCCAGATGCAGTGGCCTAGGGATCCCTTCCTCCACACAGGCAGCTGTAAGTGTGCCCAAGCCTGGTCCTGGAGGCTGCTGCATCTGGGGGAAATCCTAATAAACAGACGGGACAGGCAAGAGCTGAGAAGCTCCAGGCCACCAGAGTCCCCTGCCTGCAGTGAGCTCAGCCACCTCACTTCCTCTTGCACCACCGTAACGGCAGGCCCAGGGTGCTCCACCAACCTCCCCGGAAACTGCAGCCGCTGCCCCGGCCCCTGCCAGCGCAGCGTCCGCAGCCCTGGGGTGGGAGCCAGGAACAGATGTTGCAGGGTCGCTGCTGCGGTGTCACCATCGCACAGGAGCCAGCTGCCGGGGCAGCGCGGAGGCACCAGTGTGGGGTGCTTCAGGGACAAACTGTGCCCGCTAGGCTGCAGCAGCTGAGCCCCTTGCCCGGCCCCTGATCCGAGCGGATCTGCCACAGGAAAGCCACAGCCCAGGCGGTCCGGGGCAGTGCTGGACCCCAGTCTACAGAGCACCAAAAGGCGGAATACGAAGATCCTAGGCTGCCGTGAGGCGGCGGCGGCACCTGGACGGGGATCGGCCGCTCCGCGCTGCCTCCAACAGCTGCGGGACGAGCCACGGTGGCAGCCCAAGCTGCAGCGCCAGATCCTCCCCGCCGCGGCGCATGCTCCACGGCCGCAGGAAGCCAGCGCCCCACCGGGGCCCCGCACCGCACACCGGTGACCGGACCCCTCTGGCTCCGCACCCGGCTCTAGCTCCTCCAGCAGCAGCTTCTGCAGCCCAAAGCAGCGCCTGTCCTGGAGGGAAGGAGTCCTTCCAGCACTCTGCGCTGTCACAGTCACCGTGTTGAGGGCACTCTGACCTCACCCCCACAGCCCCAAAACCCCACACAGGGGCCCCTCCCCAGCTGGCCCCGCCGCCAGGATCCTCTTAGCCGGGTTTAAAGATCCGAGGGCTGAACCTTTCCGACTGCGCCAGACTCGCTCATCCCTGCAGTTCCCCTCTGCTCCCGCCGCTGGAACGCAGCCAGAGAGCAAGCGAAGCAGCCAGGGCCGGGCACGGCATGATGCAAGCCCGGGGGTAAACATGCTGGGAGCAAAGCTGCTAAAAGTAGCTGAGAGCTAAAGTTCATCTTTCTTTAGCTCCCCTGCAAGGGCAGAGCTCAAGAACCGAGACGAGCTCTGCGGTAAGGCTGGCAGCTCGGCAAAGCCCAGGGAGCTGCTGCCCTGCAGCAATCCCGCAGGTCCCTCCTGGCTGCCTCCCACTTCTGGGGTGCACCTGGGAACATCTCTCAGCTGTGGCCCCACAAGGAGCAGCAATGACCTCTGGCACAGTGTATACAAGAGGGCCCTGAAAGGCCTGTGACACTCCTGTCCCTGCAAGGCCACAGCAGGAGGAGGCTCTGTTACTGGCAGCGTCGCACAGGTCACATTAAGGGAGCCGTCAGCAGCGGGAGCATCACAGCTGCACAGCAGATGCCATCATCAAGCCACAGGAGCCGCTGCCCCTTGCTTCCACATAGATACCAACAGGCTGATGAAAAACTGCTCCACAGCAACTGAGCAGCTTCACGGCTGCAGGCAAAGAGCGAGCTCTGGGGAGGGCTCAGCTGGGCTCCTAGGGAGCGTGTTCAGAGCCGAGCCTGCGGCTGGGAGCAGTGCTGCAGAGCTCGCGGCAGCAGTGGGGACAGCGTGGGGCAGAGGGAGGCTCCGAGCAACCTCGCAGCCACAGCATCGGGTTCCCCAACAACCCACATCACATCTCAGCCACTCTCCAGGGTCCATCCAACATCTAACGCTGGCACCACCAACCTGGGCACAGGATGCCCAGCTCACAGTCCTCCTGTCCTCAGCCAGCACCGCGCCTGTGGCTCCCACAGATCCACAGCAGTAGAGGCCACCCCGGGCAGTGACAGTGTCCACTGTGCTGCAGGTGGGTAGCTGATAGGCAGCACGAAGGGTGGCAGCAGGCAGGTGCAGGGCAGTGCTGCCAGACTCTGCAGGGTACCTCTTGTCTGTGGCCTGGAGGGCATTCTGTGGTCAGACCCCCCAGAGCACCAGGGCTGCGTGAGAGGCCAGTGCAGAGCCTTGCTAAGGCCAGGCTGGGAGTCAGGTCCTCTGGCCCTGCCGTTCTGGCCACTTCTCGCTGCCCAAGAAGACCATCCAGGCTCTTGTTGTGTTCGGGTGGCTCTGAATGTGCTTCACCCCAGCCTCACGCCAGTGCCCAGGGGCCCACCTGCTCCTGGGAGCTGCCCCTGCCCAGCCAGGATTTGCTCTGAGCCTGCTGGGAGCTGTGGCAAGCGAAGAAATCTCCACAGCCCAAGCCCAGGATTAGGTCAATTAGTGGCTCACTCACCAGGGCTCCCTGGGAGCACGGGGTGCTGCCCCTACCTGCTGCCAGGCTCACGGTGACACTAGGCTCGGCATCGCCACCGGGACAGGCCACATAAAGACCCAGCTGCTGAAAGTGAAACCGCCGGCGACCCGCTGCGACGGCCCGGGTGACAGAGACAGGCCCCCTCCGCGGGGAGGAGGGCTGCCGGGAAAGGCTCTTGCGTACGGCTGGGGCACAGGATGAGCCAGAGGCATTGCGGGAGCGGCCCTGCCATGGCAGCAGCCGTGCCCACCCTGGCCCGAGGTCGCTCGACCGCCCTCCCTCGGCTCAGCTCCACCCAGGATGAGCAGCACCGATCCCCGTGACACCGGCTCCCCGTCACCCGCCCGCCTCAAGTGCCAACCGACCCCCGTGGCCCAGCAATAACGGGCCCGAGCCCCCGACAGCCCCGACTAAGCCCCTTAGTGTCCTCCCCACGCTCACCGACGATCCCGGGCAGGGCGGGGCAGCGACTCCCGGTGCCGGCGACGGTGGCGTCCGGACGCGGCCCGAGTGCCGGGAACCCTGCAGCGCGCGACCACGCCCCCGCGTCACGCGAGGCACAGCCAATGGCGGCGCTGCCCTGCCAGGCACCGGCATCGGAGGCCAATCAGCGGCGCGAGGGGGGGCCTGCCCCCTGCCGGCTGTTCCCGGACGGCACCGCCTCCCGCCGCGGGCGCGGCGGGGCCGGGGGCGGCCTGGGGCNGGCGCCGAGTTCCGGGCAGCGCCTGACGTCAGTGCCCGCCGCCACCGCCCGCCGCCACCGCCTCTTAAAGGAGCAGCGCCCGCGCTGCTCCGCGCAGCATCCCGCAGCGCCCCCGCGTGGCAAAGGCTGGGTCCTGCGCCCGCGACACGGCGAACGGGGAGCGCGGCGGGCGGGCCAGAGCGGCTGGGAAGTGAACGGCGGAGCAGAATTCGGGGGCGGGGATGGTCAGCACCGGTTGGAAGTGACCCAAGTTGGTGAGAAGGTCAGCAGCATCCTGGTTTCGATCAGCAGTGGTGTGGCCAGCAGAAGCAGGGCAGGGATCGTCCCTCGGAACGGGGCACTGGAAAGGCCACGCCTCGAATTCTGGGGTCAGTTTTAGGCTGCACATTGAGGGGCTGGAGCGTGTACAAAGAAGGGCAACGAAGCTGGGAGCAGTTGAGGGAACCGGGGTCAAGTCTCAAGAGTGTTGAGGGGAGACCTCATTGCTCCCTACAGCTCCCTGAAAGGAGGTTTGAGACAGGTAGGGATTGATCTCTTCTCCCTAGGAACAAGCAATAGGTCAAAAGCAATCAGCCTCAAGTTGTTCCAGAGTATATAAGGAACAATTTCTTGCCCTTGAAGGCTGTCCAGGCCTGGCCCAGGTTGCCCGGGACAGTGATGGAGTCTGCGTCCCTGGACGGGGTCTCAAAAGTTGCAGAGATGTGGAGCTGAGGGCCGTGGTTTGGTGGTGCCCTGGCAGTGCTGGGTTAAGAGTTGGACTCCAGGATCTCTTCCACCCAAAGCAATTCTATGATAGTCTCCCACCCCACGCCCCTCGCTGATCCTCGGACACGCCCAGAAGCCGCACGCTGGTGGTTTACAAAAGAGATTTTATTTGCTGCGCTGCTCTCCGGGACGCAGCTGCGGAACGGTCCCAGGGCGCACGCCCTCGGCACCGGCTGCCCCGGCCTACGTGGAATAACCACGTGAGAACCGGCCACGGGCGCGGGAGGCTCCATGGGGAGGTGACCCACGGGCTGAGGCCGATGCTGGGCTGGGACCCACCAGCCCGCAGGCAGAAGAACCTGACAGGACCCATGGGCAGCCGAGAGCCGGTGCCTCCTGTCCTGGAGCGGCAGCCTCGGGGCCATTGGTGTCTCGGTGCTGCCTGCAGCTGCCCCCAGCCTGCCATTGCCTGGCACAGGGGACTGGCTTGGGCACTCCTTCTCCAGGGATGTCCCAGGTGCCAATGCAGGCCCCAACAGTGCGGGCACCAGGATGAGGCCCTGGGCCGGGGACAGGCAGGATGCACTGGACAATAAAAAGGAAAGTAACTGCGAGGAAAAGCAAGTCTATGTGCTCAGTTATGCTGGCAAGAGCAGCCCTGGGGGGCACAGGCTGAGGAGGAAAGTGGCTACACAGCAGGGAAGGGTGAGCCTGGCAGCAGATGGGATGAGCACAACAGCTCCATCCCTTCCCTGTCTCCAGGATCAGTCCCCCGGGCGCACCCACAGCCCCCCAAGGAAGCAACCAAAGCAGCTCCTGCCTCACTGCCTGCTCCCTCACAGTGTGGCTACCCTGAGCGATGCCAGGGCAGTGCCCTCAAGCTGCAGTGTGCTACCCTGGTGCTGTCTGGCTGCAGGGACAGGGGTACAGCTGCAGAAAGTGAGAAAGGGGGAGGAAAGCACAGGATGTGGGCATGAGCCTGAGCTGTGCTGGGACCCCTGGAGGAAGCAGATGCTCAGAAATACTCAGGGTTGGTGCTTGACCTGGTATCAAGGCTGCTCTGACAATCATGGGCCTCACATGTCCCATTCCCCACTGGGAAACAAGTCACAGCTGGTGGTGGCTGCTGTGGCACTATTGGTGGCACATACCCTCTCCCTGGGCAGCAAGCTTGTACTTCGTTGCCTGCAGCCACCATCCCTGCTGGCACAGAGGGACCAGATCCAGCATTTTGACCTCCACTGCACTCCTTGCTCCAGCAAGGACTTGCCCACGGCTGCTGGGCCACCAGCTGTGTAACTGGGGTGGAGGAGGTGCGGCCACGCGGCTCCTGCTGTGGCCCCGGGGCTGCTGCAGTGTCAGCCCCAGCACTGTGGTGAGGAGCAGCAGTCCCGGTGTAGTGCACTTGTGGGCAGCGGTGGCAGCCCTGGCAGACAGGTGGCTTCGTGGTGAGGACATCCATTTAACACAGTGCTGGGGAGGGCAGTGGGGAGCAGCCCTGCCCACGTGCCACACAGTTGGCTCAGCTTCACCCACCCTTTGCCCACCATCAGGTCTCGCTGGGCACCGGAGACATCACAGCTCCCCTGCTCTCCGAAAGCGCTGCCAGGCCAGCTGGGTGCCTGCAGCGGTGGGCACATCGGCTGGCACAGGAAGCAGGGTGGGGTGCAGGGCACAGAGCTGTCTTGACACCAGGTCTTTGCGCGTGGAGGACACTTGAGCTGTGCAGGCTCTTGCCTTCAGCACTCTGCAGCTGGGCCGGGTGCCCGCGGGCAGGCGCTGGGGGACGCTCAGGCAGGAATGGTCTCCGAGGGTGATTCAACAGTGTAAGGAACAGTCCTGTGGGCCCTGTGTGTGCCAAAGCTAAGATACAAAAACACCGCGGCCAAGCGGGCGGGGGGTGGCGCGGCTCCGGGGGCGGGAGGGAGGCATCGCGGGCGGTGCGCCGGTGCAGCAGGACAGAGCTCTGCCGATGTGGGCACGTCTGCAGCCGCTGCCCGCCGCCCTACCGCGCCGCGGCCGCGCCCCTACTCGCTGTCGCTCTTGTCCACCAGCACCGCGTCCGACTCCTCGGTGATCTCCAGCAGGGTCTGCACCTCGGGGCTCTCCCCGCGCAGCAGATCCGAGTTTTCCCCCTCCTCTCCGCCGACCTCCACCAGCTCCGTGGCCTTCACCTCCACCTCACCCTCTCTTATTTTCTTGACATGGAAAGTGAAGGGTGGCACTTTGTAGACGGCTGTCTTGGACCTGGCATAGATGGTGTGGTCAGGGGTGAAAGACTTCCTCAGCTTGTCCCGAGAAGTCTTCATCTTCTCTCTCCTTTCATTCGTCACAATCTTGGTGCCCAGCTTGTTCATCCTCTTCTCCAGGTTGTGGCGGGTCTTCTCCAGGTTCTCCTTGGTCTTTAGCTTTGTCTTCTCCATCTTCTCCTTTGAGAATGCCTTCTTAAAGTCATCCACTCTCTTCATGCCGCTCCTTTTGATGCGCTCCGCGCGGGACTCTTCAATAATCTCTTCGATCTCCACCTCTTCATCCGAGGAGAGTTGGATGTGGTCCTCCTCTGCATGGTCCTCACCCACGGGCACTTCCTCGCCCTCACCTTCCTTCTCCACCTTCTCGCCCTCCTTTAGAGACTTGCTGATACTCAGCTTGGACGGCAGCTTCACTTCGTCCTGCAAGACACAGAGCGGAGCCCGTGAGACACCCAACACCGGGCCGGGAGCCGCCCCCGCGCCCGCCAGAGCCGCGCAGCCGAGCCCGAACTCCACAGTGCAGGCGGCGCCGGGCCAGGCTCACCGCCCCCGGCTCATCGGCGGCAGGGAGGCTCTGAGCGGGGCCCGGCGCTGTTCACGCTCAGCTCCACCAGCTCTGCTCGCTCTGGACTGGCTCCCGACCCGCCCTGGCTCCCACGGTGCAGGAAGAGGCAGAGCGGCTCTGAAATTGGAGACTTCCCTCGGTCTCCCTGCCCCTACCCCACTCCTGTCCCCTCCGATTCCATCTCCATTCCAGGACTTGCCCATCACAACCCCAGCTCCCAGGACAGCCCCTGCCGTGACGGGCGCAAGGAGCCCACGGAACAGCGCGTTCCCTGCGCTCCTCGGTGCCTACCAGGACACTCCCCACACACACACAAAGCCCGCAGCTTCCCTCCCGCTCTCGTTTTCTCTGTGAGCCCACCCGCAGTGGTGGCCAGCCCACAGTGGCCCGAGGCTCAGTGGGGTGCAGATGGCAGCACAGGCTGGAGCAAGCGTACGGTCGCGGCGGGCACGGGCTGGCCCGGCCACCGGGTTGCTCTGTGCTTCCCGAGGGCCTGCAGGATGCAGCAGCCGCTCTGGCGTCCATCCCATTTCTCCACTGGGGAATAGAGCAGGGGATGTGTCCAAGCTGTATCTGAGTGCAGCAGGTACAGCAGTCCCGGTGTGCCCAGCCAGGGCTGCCAGGCTGCGCTGGCCGGGCTCAGGGTGAGTTCATTCACTTCTGGCAGGTGAGCCGAGCCTCTGATCCCAAGGGCAGAGGACAAGCATGTGCCCAGAGAGGGTCACAGCTCTGCAGCAGGATTGGTTTCAAGGTGTGTGTCCCTGCCACCAGGAGTCACCTCCCTGTCCTCAGGACAAGCTGGATATAGCCCAGCCCTGCACCGGGCACAGCTGCCATCTCTAGCTCGCACATTTACTGCCCGGGTAGGTTAATCCCCGGAGCTGGGGAGCTGAGGTGTGGAGAAGTCTGGAATGCAAGAGCCAGCCCCAGCCCTGGGGCATGTAGGAGCAGGGGGATCCCAGTGCAACACTGGCAGTGGCAGACCCCAGGGCACCCAGAGTGCTCCCAGTGTGGCAAACACCGGCAGCGACTCCCCTTGCCCTGGCTCGGGGGTGCCAGGAGCACAGCTGCCCCGGACCCTGCAGGGCACGTTTGCTGCAGCATCTCCCGTGCAGGGCTGCTCCACGAGCACCTTCCACAGCTCCTCAGCCCCAGGTCACAGCTCAGGTCCCCAGGGTCCAGCAGATGTTTTCTTCATTCCAGCGGCTGCTCCAGGACAGAACAATGCACAACCCTGCAGAGGCCAGGAACAAAGCCACACGGCTGCGGCCGGGATCCTGCTCTCCACAACAACACCTGCTGGAGCAATCCCAGAGGCTCGGGGGACCCTGCCCCACCAGCCAGAACATCAGGAACTCCGGCACTTCCTTCCCTGGAGTCAACACAATGAGCCAGAACAAAGACATCCCCTGCCTGGCACGGCTGCCGCTGGACGTGGGCCACACTGCACACCCAGATACGATCGGCAATTGCCCCAGGACATGTCTGCAGAGGCACCATCAGACCTCCATGGCTGCTGCACTTGGGCACTCCCTGCCCCCGCTGCTGCACCGGACAGCTGCTGGAGGACACCAGCAGCCCTGGCATGTCTCACTGGGGCTGAGCACGTCGCTGCCCAGCACTCCTTGTGCATGGCCTCAAATGCCACTGAGGGTCATCTCCTGCCCCAGAGGGCTTTCATCCACAGAGAAGGGGAGCTGCCTACCATGGACAGAATATGCCTACAGACACAGCAGGTCTGTCTGTGGGACACTGGGATCTGGCCGGAACAGTCAGGACCCATCCCAGGCCCAGGGGTGGCTGCCACCCAAATTCCCCACTCGGGGCCAGGCCCTGTGGGCTCTGCACTTTCCTCCCCTCGTGACTCACCCAGAGGAGCCATGCCAGGCACTCCACTAGCTGTGCTGGGAAAACACTGACCCTAGCAGTGGGTGAGTCCAAAGCCCTGCCTCTTGGCATTCCTGCCTGTTGGGGTGTCCAATCCCTGCCCCCAGCCAGCAATGCAAACCCCTTCTGTTCCCCAGGGCAGCCCAAATCCAGCTGGCACACAGAAGGGAACAAGGGATCGCTCTGGAGGTTTTTGTTCCTGCTCCATGCCCAAAGCAAAGCTGTGCCCAGCAGCAGGGCAGGCAGCGTGGGTGTGCTGAGGCTGCATTTGCTGCCCCAAGGCTCAGCTCCAGTTCAGGGTGTTTCTCTTTTACCCATTTGGCCCCCCAGGCTGACACAGCCCTGCCACCCCCTTGGCGCAGACCCTGAGGCACAGACCAGTTACCCTGGGGAGCTCCCCTGGGCTGGCAGAGCCAATGGGATGGGGTCAGTCCATATGAAGCCCCTGTGGGTACCTGCAGGGGGCCTGGTGCCTGTACCCAGCTGGCTACCAGCTGCCAGGTTCTGGGCTGCTCTGTGCTGCTCCTTCAAACAGCTCCAAGCTGCGAGATCTGCGAGCAGAGGCCTCTGCCTGTTTCCATCAAGGAGCTCATTATCTGCCAGGGTTTTCCAGCCCCAGCTCCCTGGCACTGAGCCACCAGGCAGCCCCAGGGGCATGCCGGTTGCTACAACAGACATAAACATTCCCCTACCCTATAAAAGGCCAAACAGGCACCGAGCTGAGCGGCGCTCCCAGCCCAGCAGAGCTGCTCTGAGCTGCAGAATGAGCACCCGGGGGGAACACTCCTGAAGCTCGGTAAGGGTCCCTGGGCTGCTGCTGAGGCTCCTGCTCTGAGCCCATGGGAGCCTGTGGGAGCCCAGAGCCCCAGGACTGGCACCTTCAGCCACCTCCAGCTGGAAGGTTTAATGAAGGTTTCTCACACGGGAGGCATCAACACTGCAGTTCATCTCCTGCAGCTGTTTCAACACCATGGCAGCAGCACAGACAGATGAGCCTGGGCACATGCAGCTCTCACATGCAGAACACAATCAGCTCATGCCCCCAGGCTCTGCTCTGACCCAGAAGGGCTGATCCAGGCTGCTGCTGGGCAAGCTGGAGCTGGAAGCACCCCTGGTGCCACACCAGCCCTGGGCAGGGCAGACAAGCTCTGGCCTGGGGGAGCCTGAGGGAGGATTAGAAGCATCTGGGCAGAAAGCAGCTCCCAGGTGAGGCTGAGCCCTGCCAGGGAAGCAAAGGCTCTGCTCTGTTGCCATGATAACTGCTGTGCTGTTCTGCTGTTCTGTGCTGCTCTCTCACCAGTGCTCTGGGTGGGAGCATTCAGCTATTCCTGGGCAGCAGCAGCACCCACCAGAGCCCAGGGGTGCAGGGATGCCCTGCATGGGGGTCTGTGCCTTGCTGGAGCAGATTTTGCTGTGGAGAATGTCCATGCTGCCAGACTGTCATCCAGTATCCTCTCTCTTCCTGTTACAGGAGGGATTTTCCCTGGCAGTTTCCCACAGAGCCTGATTCCTGGGCTAAGGAATCACTGAATCACCTCTACCCAGCTCCCAGGTCAAGCCATTTCCACTGCCTGGCACAGCACTGCTGCATGACAACCTAGAGGGCACTTCTCCAGTAGCCACGTGGTTAGAGGCAGGGTGACCTGGCACCTTGCTGCCCTAAGGCCCTGGTGGCATGAGGCAAGTGTCAGATAAAGAGCAGCACAAGTCTGCAGCAGCTCCAGTCTGCAGAAGCCCAGCTGCCAGTGAGCAGCACTGGCACTGAGCAAAGCTGGGTGCTGAGTGCTCACCTCAGCTGCAGGTTTGGCTCTCAGCTGTGCTCTCTGCCTCTCTTTTGTCTATTTTATCTCTTTCAAACAGTAACTCCAAACCATTTCACAAGCACAAACTCAACCCTACAAGAAGCCCAACGAGGGAGGTACTACCAGGCCCCACAGGGAGAAAACAAGACTCAGAGGACAGGGAGGATTTGCCCAGCCACAGCTGGCACCAGCAGAGCCACTGCCAGCCAGCCCTTCACACAAGCCACACAGCAACTCTTGCCTGGCGAGGGCACAAAGGCAGAATATGGCAAGTCCTGTAATGCCCGAGACAAACCCACACTTTGCAACATCCTCAGCAGCAGGCAGCAGCAGGCAGCAGCAGAGGCATTGCAGAGCTGTAGGCTGGCAGCAGCCACAAAGAGGCAGAGGCAATCAGCTTTCAGAGCTCCAGGAGAAGTTCCAAACGATCTTCAGGGGGACTCCTGCTGAGGCCCTGCACTGCTGCCTCCTCGCTGTCCTCTGCTGGTCTGGGCCACGGCAGCTCCCCAGGCAGGCTCAGAGGGCAGTCCCCGGCGAGGCCTCCAAGCACACCCCGGGCATCTTCTGTGGCTACGACGAGGAAAAGGGCGTTGGAATGGTCCTGGGAAGAGGCACCAGGGCAGAACTCACCTGTCCCACCAGGAATCTGCTCAGCAACAGCGCCCAGAGTCATCTGGATTAGCGTGGGAGCAGGCAGAGAGAAGAGGCACAGGAGAAGGTTAGCAAAGGATGCAGCCAGGTAGTAAAATTGGAGAGAAAAGAGAGTCAGTGAAGGTTGATCAAAAGGAAGGAGTCCTTCCCTAAAGGAGATGCAGAATCTCCTCTATGGTTGCACCAAACACCAGCACAGGGCCAGATCCTGCTCTCTTGTCAGGCTGCTGCCCACAGAGTGCTCTGCAGATGCCAGCAGTGCCTGTGTGCAGCTGAAAGCAGCCTCTGGAGCAGAGATGGAACCCCTCTGTCTGTGGATCCAGCTACACCAGCTGGAGAGGGTCTGGGTGTGACTCCAGACCTCCAGCCATAGGCCATCCCTCAACCCACTGCTGGCCACCACCCAGCAGCTTGCAGAGGCTGCACCCAGGGGCACAGCAAATCACAACACGGAATCGAGCACGGCCTCAGCTCTGACATTCCAAAGCTGAACAGATTTGAGCTGCAGCAGTGCCAGGAGGTCCACACAAAGAGACACCTCCAGTCCCTACAGAGAAGCCTGAGTCCTGCAGTAAGAAATCACCAAAGAATGCTACTGCGACAATGGAAACGCTCTGAAGTATGAGGGGGGAATGGAAAATAGCTGGGGATTGGGTAAGGTGGAAGGATAAAGTCTCTCCCTCTCAGGCAGCACCTCCCTGCCCAGCCCTGCCCTCTGCAGTTCTCAGTATTGTGCAACCTCCTTGGCACTTCCCTGCTCCAGGCGTGTCCCCTTCCCGGTGTCCTGGGAGCTATGTGCTGAGAGGCTGCAGTCCCTCCAGCAGCCAGCCAGGACCAGCAGCCTGGTACCACGCTGGAGCTGGCCCAAACCTGGCAGAGAAAAGCAAGGGAGGAGCAGCAGAGGAGGGCAGGGGAGGGCCTGGAAAAGGGCTTTTGAGAGTGAGTCAGGAGAAAGGCAGCGGTGCAGGAAGCAGAACTAAACAGACTGGAGTGCAGGGGCTTTGTCTCCCCTGACCGCAGCAAAGCTGTTCCCAGCTGGCATCGCCCTCGGGGCTGCTCCTCCTGGGTGAAGCTGTTCCAGCTGAACACAGCCCTGAGCCAGCTCTGAGTCTGCATCACAGCCCTGTGCTGCTCCAGACCTCCGTATCCTCACCCAAAGCTAAACATCCTGAGACCCTGCACTCTAAATATTTGGTTTCCCCTCCCTGACACTGAGCATCTGTGGTTCTGGGCTTTGTCTCACCTTGCAGCTGGCAAGGCTCAGTCTCCTGTGAACGCTCCAACAAGAGCACAGGAAGGCTCCTTTCACCTCAGGGTGCTAATGCCCTGCCCCTGCCAGTGGATGGAGAACAGCTGAATGCAGCAGGGCAGCCCAGAGGAATTGAGCTGGGCACTGCTCCTCGCCCTCCCCCAGGGACATTCTTTCACTGTGGGCTTGGCTGCCTCCGGGGCAGCTGTCGCTGATCTGAGGCGGTGGAGAGAGGCAGCTGGGTGCAGGGCTGAGACACTGGTTTGCATGCCCTGTGCTCCCTGCCCATCACAGCTCTGAGCTCCTCTGCTTTGCCAGGCTCCCTTCAGAGGAGCACAGATCTAAAAATGAGGCCTCCCAGTCTGTGGGGTTACCGAGTGGGTCTGAGCCCCCCCAGCCCAGGCTCAGCTCCCCACGGCTCTGTCCCTATAAGGTGCAGAGTGGCACAGCAGCCAAGCTGTGCTATTTATGGGCTCTCTGTATTTCTGTCCCTGCCCTGCCTACTCTCACCCTGCATGGCTCAGGCTGAGGCTCTGTGCTGCTCTCACCCTGCCCAGAGAACTCCCATAGTTTGCTGGGCTCCAGCAGCCACCCGAGGAGCAGAGGGGCCCCACAGGACCCCTGAGACTGGAGTGTGGGCAGCAGCCTGGCCACAGGCCACTGACAAAGGCACCACCAGCCCGACTTCCCTGAGCCCAGAGCCCACAGCAGCCTCCAAATAAAGGCCCAGAGCACTGCAGGGACTCCACCCTCAGCATGGGGCTGCAGGTGCCTGCCTGGCTGTGCCAGGCCCCCAGCACAGGCAGGGATCAGTGGTGCCACAGGTACGTGAGTGCTGCCATGCGCCCAGCCCCGAGCCTGGCAGTGCCCGGGCTGGCAGCAGCTCTCTGCAGGGCACATCCGTTGGTTAATCCTGAGCTCTAGTAACAAGCCCCAGATTCCTGCCCAGCAGCTCTGGGGTGAAGTCACCTCACTGGGGCTTTGTTAGCAGACACTGCAGATCTGCTGCTGTCCTCATTTCTCTGAAGGAGCAGCGCCCAGGACAGCAGCACAAAGGACACTGAGGAGCTCTGTTCCCGAGGGCTGCTGAGGAGGGCATGAGGCCACTCGGGATCAGGCTTTTCAGGAAGGCAAATCCTGTCCCTGGTGCCAGCACTGAGCTGCCAGTCCTGTCACGGCTGGGCAGAGCCTACCCCTGTGCTTTAACTTCCAAACAAAAAGCTCTGGAGTTTTACCCTCCAGGTCAGACTCCCTCGTTGAGGTGACAAAAACCTCTGCCCTGAGCAGGACCCAGAGCAGCTCCTGGCAGCTCAGAGCGTGTGAGACAGAGCAGGAGACGCACACAGGAACAGGGCACTGTGAGGAATGGCCACAAATGTTCTGGGCTAGCCCCAGAGGACATTTTCAGCCTCAGGGTCTGAAGCTGCTCCGGCAGCAGCTTCAACACTGGCACAGAGAGATGTTAGCAAAGGGGGATGCAGGGGCACCTATGGGGCCTGTTCAATCATCTGTTGTGCACAGCCCGAGGAAGCTCTGCTCCCACCACCAAAATCCTGCCCTGGCAGGAAAACACAAAGGAAATTACACCCCCCCAGAGGCAAAAGCAAAACTCCTGAGGTCCTCCAGAGCATTGAGGAGCTTCACAACAAAAGGTCTGCACCAAGAGACTCCTGCACTCCATGGGTTGTTTCCCCTACACCACGCCACAGGATTTGGGTTTCTGTTGGAAGGGCCAGGGGTAGGTTCTCTGCAGTGCACAGAACAATGCAGCAACTGAACAGTCTCATCTGTGAGCTGAGACAGGACCAAAGGAGCTTGGGAACACAGGTGGGACAAGCTTGAGACATTTGTGGGCCAAAACTCTCCACTTCCATAGCAGGCAGGACCAGGGCTGCAGAGGGCTGCAGGGATATCCCCACTTCTCCAGGGCATTCCCTGTGATCCAGCTCTGGCTGCTGAATTCCCACCATGCAGGTCAGGACTTGCACAGCCTGCTGAGCACTGCACATCCTGCTGAGTATTCCTTACTCAGGCCTTTTAACGTTATTCCTGTCAGACTCCAGCACCCAAAGCCTGCCTTGGGTTTGGGGTTTTCAGCTTAAGCACCAACTTTAGAGACAATCATGAGCCCTTCGCTTGCCCCAGCAGAGCCCCTCACAAGCTCCCTGTCTGCTGCAGGTCCCCCAGCAGCTACAGGATTGTCCTGAGGGCACAGAAGGTTCCATTTCACCAGAAGCAAACCCAGATTGCTTCTCATCTCTGGCCTCCCAGTCAGACCATGCTGGGCTCCACACTGGGACACTTCCAAGTCACAAGTCACTCCTCTTTTCCCCTACCATCTCCGTGACTCACAGCTCTCCTGCCCTGCTGCCCTGGCAGTTGGTTCTCCCAGGGGCTGATCTGTCCTCACAGCAGTGAGAGCAGTGCCCCTGGCAGGCTTTGTCACAGACTCTGCTCACCATTCACAAGCAGCAGCACAGCAAAGGGAGCAGCGCACAGCATGACACTGCACTGCCACTGTTCAGGATGCTTCCAGAGCACCCAGAAGCTGCCACTCCTGCAGTCCACACAGAGCACTGTGCTGAACAATGCCCTTCAGTGCTCATTCTGCAGTGCTTGCTGCTCCTGCAGCAGAGTCAGAGTGATTCTGTTTCCCCAAGGACAGATTCACTCTCCCTGCACAGAGCCTGCAACAGACAGACGCAGAGCAGTGGTCAGGTCACTCCGCGTGGGCTGCAGGGTGGCAGCCTCAGGCACAGGGAGGCTGCAAATGCCTCAGCTGTGAATCAGAGTTACAGAGGCCCTGTGCTTGTGCTCGTTAGTATCAACTCTCCCTTCAGACCCACCAGGAAGAGGAATTGTCCCTTTTTTTTCCTGGTTTTTTTTTCTCTCTCCCCTGTGATCAGCACTAGATGCTTCTCTGGTCGTCTCTGAGGCTGTCTATTATTAACCCAGAGGCTTCTCACCCAGTCAGTCACTGTGTCACTTTTCTCTCACGGCCCAGCTTGCTCTAGTGAGGACAGGACTATGGCAACAGCTTAGCCTTCTCTTTCTACTATTCAATATTAGAGGAGAAATCCATCACAGCAGAGGCACACCAGGCAAAGGAAAGCTGTTACTGACTCCGGACAGCCAGGAGGTCCAAGACCTGCAGGCTGCAGAGGGTGGGACCTGCCCAGTGCAGCTGGGGGAGCTGCACTGCACTTGCTCTGCCGTCCACCTGCCCTGGGCAGTGAGGCTCCCCCAGCTAGGGTGCCAGCTCTTGTTCCTACATGCATGTCACAACCCTACAGATCGTCCCTCTGCACACAGCAAGGTGCGGGCTGTCCCTCAGCAGAAGGTGCTGCCAGGCAGACCCTCCATTCCCCTTCCAGAGCCTCCTGTTCCTGTTCCACTTGCAGCCCAGCGCTGCAGCCAGGTTACTGTGACACAGTTGCTCCCTGAGCCACCCTCACCACCTCCATCAATATTCCTACTCAGTGCAGCAGCTCTCTCGTCTCCAGACAATGGCAAATCATGTGTGACAGAGCCACTTCAGACCACCTCAGCTTGGGCTGCCACAAGCAGGGGAGCTCAGGAGAGCTACGAAGCGGCCACGCAACGTGACAGAGCCCTCAGCAAAGAAGCCAGCTCCAGCCAGGCCACAGCACAGCCAGGCAGCAGCTCCTTACCTGGTAGATCATGACTTTGAAGTTCCTGCGCTTCAGGAGCTCTGATTCGTTGGCTTCCAGCTTCTTGATCTGCCCAGCCTGCTTCTCCAGGTTCTGCCGCACGCTCTTCACGTTGACGCTCACCTTGCGCACCTTCTCCAGCATCTTGTTGACAGTGTTGCTGGTGGTGGTGTGAGCCTTGGTCAGCTTGGTCAGCTCCCCCTGGATGCTGGTCACTGCGTTGTCCATCTCCTGTTGCCTCTCCTCCAGCTGTGTCTGGGTCACCTGGATCTGATCCACCGCTCCGATGATCTTGTCCAGCAGGGTCAGCACCATCACGCCGTTGATCTGGTCTGACTTGATGGGCTCCTCGGGAGCTTGCTCCTCCGAGGCTTCAGAAGCAGTTGGCGGTTCGATGATTTGCAGAGTGGTGTCCTCCATGGTGGCCTCAGAGTCCCGGCCAGCACAGCCCGCAGACGCCGTTACCGCAGGGAGAGAGCAGGGAAAGCTGAGCCCCAGACTCGGCTCAGCGCTGTGCTGGGAGCGGCGCCAGGAGCGGAGCGCGGCGGTGCCTGCGCCGCAGTTCAAATGGCAGAGCTCGGCGGGGCCGGCAGCAAAACCGCCCCGCGGAGCGCCGCAGGCTGCCAGGCCATTGGCTGGCTCCACCTCGGCTGCAGCAGCGCTGCCAAGCCCCTGCAGACCCACCCTCTGCCAGACGAGCCCAAGAGCTGCAAGGCAGGCGAACACAGCCAGGCTCGGCCGCGCCGCCTGCTCGTCCCCAGCTCGTCCCAACCCAGAGGCACAGAGAGGATGGGAGGAAAAAGACTCCGAGCAGGGGCCGGGGAAGCGCCGGGCGAGCCTCGTCAGGGCACAGTTGTGAACTGAAGGAGCTGCTCCCAACAGCCACACACCTCTGTGCAGCTGCAAAGTTCAGATCCTCTGCTAGCACTGAAAAGTTTTTTTCCCTAGGCCTCTCAAGAGTCTCATTTTCAACTCTTCACAAATATTTAGATTCGATGGTTAGGGCACAAGACATCTGGATCACAAAGATGCTCCCTGCCCGTGTGTGGACGCACACAGGAGGTGACCATAGGGCTCATGCAGTGAGCACCATGGCCCCGGGCAGGCTGCGCAAAGCGAGGCCCTCTGGGCTCTGCAATCCCCACCCATCAACTGTGGGACAAGCTTCAGCACAGGCCCTGCAGAGCTGAATCTGCCCAAAGGCTCCATCCGGAAAGCAGATCATGTCTGTTTCAGGACAGAAGCTTGGAAATGTCCCAGGACATTGCTTTGGAAAACATGGGGGAAAAATGTCCTTCTGCTAACTTCTAAGCTCATCATCAAGACAAAGATGCTCACAGAGCAAACACCAACTTAGGGCTTGTGGAGCCACCATCAGCTCACAGCCTCAGGGCATCTAGACGTGCTACCAAAAACTGCAAGAAGGCAGCATGTGGGACCAAGGATGTGGAGAAGGAAAGCTCAGATCTTGAGAGTGACCCTGGGTAAGACTCTCTTCATGTCAATGGTGTTGGCTCAGCCAAGGGAAGCCAAGCTCTGGCAAGGAGACCTGCTGAGCAGCTCCACTGGCCCAGATGCAGGGCTGTAGGCAAACTGGGAAGGCTGCAGCCTCCGCTAGCCCTGCAGCCTGAACAAGAGGCAGTTCAGGCTCTGCAGATCCTGCCCCTGCAGTTTGCCACATTGAAGGGACACTGGGCAGCGCTGGGCCCCCCCAGCTCACAGCCTCCCTCAGGCCATGCTGGGGGAAGTGCTGGATCTCTGGCACAGACCTGGGAAGCCCGAGAGGCACAAAGAGCTGTGCAGGACATTGTTCCATGCTGAATACCCACCACAGTCAGCACTTTTCTACCCATGGTCTCCAGCATGTGACAGCTCTCCCCTGCCACTGCACCCACCCAGCACCATGAGCTGGGTGCTGTGCATCCCCTCAGTGCTCTGTGCTTCCACAACAGCCATGAGATCATGAGTTTAAAATAGGCTGCTTTTCTGTGCCCTGTTTTTCCCTGGAGGGACCTCTTTCCTGAGGATTTATTTCCAGTGTTTGCTGCTGATGAGTCAGTTCCATGACAAACCCTCCCCGTAGGCAGCACCGAGGCTCTGCTGTTGTTTCTCACCAGGGAGACCTGCTGAGGGTGGATTTCCACAGATGTCTGTGTGGAGTTTCCTGAGCAGGACAGGACATGTGCAGAGGTCTCCATCTAGGTGTACCATACATTCAGTGTGTGTCCCCTGTGCAGTCTCTGCACCTCTGCTTCCCCAGATGTGAATAACTGAAAGGCACCACACTGAGCAGCTCACTCTGGATCAGATCAAACACCAGAACGGGATCAGGCATTAGTTCTGGCTGCCCAGCAGAGGTGAAGTGCCTCACTCGATGCTCACTGAGCACACAGCAACCACACCCCGGGCTACCCCACGAGTGATTTTCTATCTCATACCCTTCATTTCTGTCAGTTTCCACGGTGGAGCTGTTCCCGGGAAAGCCAAGAGGTGGCAAAGGGCAACTCCTGGGAGACCTCCCCCTGTCCAGTGCCCCACGGAGACCCGACCCACTCTCCTCTGGAGCAGAAAGGTTCCTGCTGCCCCTGTTGCAGCAGACAGAACTCGATGTTTGGCTCTCTCAACACAAGCCACAGCTATCGTGTCCCAGAGACTTCCTAGCGATGCTGCTGAGCTCTTTGCAGGGAAGTGGAGCACACAGCCAAAACAGGAACTAGTGAGAGTCAGCTTGAAAGCAAATCTGTCAGACACAGACAGGACAACAAAGGATGACAATGACCAGCATCTGCTGCCACGTAAGGCCCTGGGAGTTCCTGTGACAACGGAAAATGGCTCAGCTCAGCTCACTAACTGCTTAAATTGCAAGACATAGCTGCTAAGGGCCTGCCAGAAACGAGGACTGCCCTTGGCTCACAGAGCACAGATTCCCAGTTAAATTTCACCACAGCACTGCAGAGTTTGCCCCTTCACCCTGACTGTAGAGGACATGGATTGGGCAGATAAAAAGACAGAAGAACGTCCTGTTTTCCACACCCGGGGGTCTGCAGGGGCTGGAAATGTGCAGTGCAGGTGCAGCTTTCTGCACTGTCAGATCCATCCCACCGAGAGGAATTCAGCTACGCAGGCCACAGCTGAGGCCATGCCTTTCATGGGCACCGAACTCGTTTCACCACTGCCTAGTCTGGCAGCAGCGAGGCTGGGGGCATCTGGGGCAGGGGGGGACCCTTTGCACCCCCAGCAGGCACAGCAGAGCCCCAGAGCGCCCCACAGGCCCAGAGATGTGGCAGCAGCCCACACCAACAGCCCCAGGCTCCCAGGACCCTACCTCTGCCCGCCGCCGCTCGCTGCCTTCGCGCCTCGGCCACGCTGCCCGTGACGTCACTGCCGCGCCACATCGCCACCAGTGGCGTCAGGGACGGGCGAGTGACGTCACTGCCCTTCCGTCAGAGCGCAGTGACAGGCGCCGCCCTCCCGTGATGCCCTTCCCGAGCGGGCCGGGCGGCGGCGCGCAGTCGCTAGGAGACGTCCCCACGTGACCCGGCGCTGCGGCGCAGTGACGTCAGCGCCAGGAGCCGCCGCTGAGATCGGGGTGGCCGCGGCGGGTTAGGCTCAGCGGAGACGGCAGTGGCGGCAGGTAACGCGGCGGGGACAGCGCCCACCGGGTCGTCGTCCTCCAGGCTGGCATCGGGGGACGGGAACGGGAAGGGCCAGGGGCGGGGACGGGAAGGGGAAGTGAAGGCCTGCAGCCACCTGGCAGGTCCCGGCCTCGGCCCGGTCTCGGCCCGGTCTCGGTGCTCCGTTCCGCTCCCGTGCTCTCTTCTTACGACCCTTCTTCTCAGAGGCCGCGGCAGGGCCGGCGCAGTGATGGGGGAGCTGTTCCGCAGCGAGGAGATGACCCTGGCCCAGCTGTTCCTCCAGTCCGAGGCCGCCTATTGCTGTGTCAGCGAGCTGGGCGAGCTGGGCAAGGTCCAGTTCCGCGACGTGAGTACCCCTGGTGCTCTCGGCACCCCCTCAGCGGCCGCGGCGGCTGTCGCAAGAGCGAGGCCGAGGGCTTAGAGCCCTCGCTCTAAGACCACACAGGCCCCGCTGCCTGGGAGGTCGCTGGAGAAACCTGTCTGTGTCTGCAGCTGAACCCCGACGTGAATGTGTTCCAGCGCAAATTCGTCAATGAAGTGCGGAGGTGCGAGGAGATGGACAGGAAGCTCCGTACGTACCTGGGCTTGCGCTGGCTCTGCAGCTTTCATGGGGCTGGGAACCAGAGTGCTGGGTGGGGGAGGGACTGCTGCTGGCCTCTGCCTGGAGCTGTTGCTGCCCCTGAGACCCTTCCTGCTTGAGAGAACCTTCATGAAATGAGGAGATCTTGGGACAGTTCCTAGCTGTCGGACGGGGTGGGGGTTACAGGGAGAGTTTCCCACGATGCAGCTCACACTAACCACGGTGTCTCTGCAGGGTTTGTGGAGAAGGAGATTAAAAAAGCAAATATTCCAATCATGGACACTGGTGAAAACCCAGAGGTGCCCTTTCCTCGTGATATGATTGACCTGGAGGTAATGAAAACGTGCTGGGACCTAGCAGAGGTTGGCTCTAGGTGGGGGGAAGTTACCACAGGATTTGGTGGCAAGGCTGCAGGAACTGCAGTCCCCAGCTCCCAGCTGGCTGATTTGCAGTCACAAGCATCATGGCCCAGTGGATGTATCTAAATGTAATTAGAAAGGAAAGGATCTGAGTGAAATTTCCCCCAGTTCAATAAATCCAAACCTCCTGGAGCTGTGTGCTGTGGGGACCCTGTGATAACTTGTGGGACAGAGGTTAAAGATTTGAAGAAGGCTGAGTAAATCCACTTGGTAAGAGGCTGGCTGAGCATGAAGGCGTTTGAGTCACCTGATGAGAATGTCACCAAGCTAGCCCTGTGTGGTATGGCAGAGGTGACACACTTGAAGCTGCATGTACATCCAATGGGGACAGCGAGCATCTTTTGCCCTCGCTCATTTTGTTGGCAGCAGCTGCCTGTGGCACTGCTTTGACTCCCTTCTATTCATGTCTTTGCAGGCAAACTTTGAGAAAATTGAAAATGAGCTTAAAGAAATCAACACAAACCAGGAAGCCCTGAAGAGAAACTTCTTGGAGCTGACAGAGTTAAAATTCATACTGCGTAAAACTCAGCAGTTCTTCGATGAGGTCAGAGCACCACGGCAGGGAGCAACCTGGGGAGATGCTTCCTGTCCTCTCCAGTCTGTTTTCAGTTGCTGTTTTGGGGCAGCAGGGTCATTTTTGTGCTTTGTTTAAAAAAGCTTCTCCAGTTATTTTCCATTTTCCCATGCAGAGCTACCCATGGTTTGCCTCTTAAGATGCTGGTTTGGGGTTGTTTTAGTCAAGGTTTGTCTGCAGTGGCGAAGGTGCTGGTGGTGTTCAGAACACAGCGAGAGACCCAGCTCCTGCCACTTGCACAGCAGCTCCCTCAGCTCAGCTGAGCAGTTCCACCTCGCTGGCAGGGCAGCTGCAGGCCAGCTGGGTGTTAGACAGAGACCACTCCTTAGGGTTACAGTCCATTGGAGTAATAGATTAATTATTTAATTATTGGAGCCTTTGATCAAATCCTGCAGTTTTCAGCAGTAATTTCTGGAGCAAAGGTTCCATTTGCACTGGTAGCAGCTGGGCCAGAAACTGGCAGCTCCTTCCCCAAACCTGGGGAGTGCCCTTGGATGTCATTGCTGCTGCAGATGTGGAGCTCTCTCAGAGGACTCCTGCATGTTTTCCAAAGCAGGCAGGTGGTGGCTTGGCTGAGGACAGGTCCTGTTCCCTGTGACCCAAGGGTTTGATCAAAGGGCTATCAGAGACACAGCTTCTGGTCCACTCAGGGCTGTGCTCAGGCAGAGCTGAGCTTCTGCACATTCCAGGCCCTTTATCTAATGGCTTAGGGTTGGTTCTCTGGCACTGGACTCTGCCTGCTCAGGCACTCAGGTTGTTCCTGTGCCAACACAAGTATGATCACTGGTGACACAGATGCTGCTGCTGGTGTGGTCAGTGGGTTGGTTTTCAGAACAAAACCCTTGGCCTTCGTATGCTGAATGCTCACTGACAGTGACACTGTTTGCTTGGGCACAGCCTGACAGTCTGGTGCTTGGCTGCCTTAAGGTGCCACTGCCTGCCGGAGTTGACCACTGCTGTGCTGTGCGTCAGTGTCCCCTCCTGTGAGAGCTGCCCACAGCTCCCTGTACAGCCCCACAGGATCAGAATCATTTCTCTAAACAGTCTGTGTCTAGCCACCCCCCCCAAGGGACCTGTGTCCAGCTTCAAGGAGCTCTGCTGTTGGTTTCTGTGACAATAAACCAGAACACAACAGCAGCACAGGGCAGAGTGGGTGGCGTGAGGGGAGAGCTGCTGGGGTTGTGAGGCTGCTTGAGTTCACGCAGCACAGAGCAGCTGGGGAGCTGAGTCCCTTGAGGGGCTGGAGGCTCTGTTTCTTCTGCTGTCATTTGCACAGAGCCTTCAGCTCCTGGAGACTTCAGTGACTTGTAATGAAAATGATGATGCTCACAATAATGAGTTGCACAAGAAATGGCTCCAGATTAGCTTGGGCTTGGTGCTTCCTCTGTGCTGGGGGAGGGAGGGAGGCAGGCAGGCAGAAGTCAGCAGCTCTTCATGTGAGCCTGGCAGACACAGCAGCCATTTCTTGTTTCAACACCGTGGTGATGATTCTGCTCCTTTTCTCAGTCTTCTTGTCTTTGCTTGTGAAGAGCAGTGTGAGCTGGGAGCTTTCTCTGAGAGCTTTGCCTAGAGTGAGCGCAAAAGAAGACTGGAAAAGTACCGGTTAATGGCATGCAGTCCCCTGCCCCCCCCATCTGCTTCCTTCTGTTCCTTTTGCATCTGTCATTTCTGTTGGGGCTCTGGGTCAGTAATTAGGTGGTGAACTGAATCCCTTTTGGTCCTTGTGAAAATGGATTTTTTTGTTGCTTGTGAAGTGGAAGGGGCTTGGATTGTATGGTGTGGGCAGTGCTCCAGAGCTGGAATCCAGAGCAGGGAAAAGGAAACTTTGCTGCAAGCCTTGAGCTTGCAGCTGCTGCTCTGGGGGAGCACCAAGCAGTTTCAGGTGGCTGATAACAAAGGGTCTGATCCCTGGCATGCAAACACTTGGCTTTTTCCAATCCTGAGTGAGCTGGTGCAGGGAAGATCCTCACACTGACTGGGATTTTGCTCACTGCTGGTGAGAACTCTCCTCCAATCCTGTTCTCCTGCACTGCAGCTGGGTCACTCTTTCCTTCCCACACTCCGCTTTTTATTGCGGACTCTTGCAGTACTGCTTTGGTTCCCCCTCCAGAACCAGAGCAGGAGCTGCTGAACCATTTCTGTTCTGGAAGGGTTTGCTCAGCAAAATAATCCTTAGCAAAATAATCTTCTGCAAATAATCCTTAGCAACACTGCTCTAATCCCAGGTTATTCTGAGCTGCTTTGTTTGTGTAAGCTCAGCCTGAGCAGGACTCCTCTGTCCTTTATCAGAGTTCTGACCAAAGGACACAACCCCTCGGGGGCAGGAGTGATGCCCAGAATCTCTTGAGAATAACTCCAGGGAGGCAGATACAAGGATTCCACCTGAACTCTCCTCTTTTTTTTTTTTTTTGTGTGCCCCACAGGCTCAGTGTGGTGCAGTTCTTTTGGCTGCTGGCAAATACAACACAAGCCTCTTGCCCTGGCACCTCACTGTCTGTCAACACCCTCAGCTGTGGATACTCAATGTCCTGCTGTGTTTGCTCTGTATCTTCTGTGCTGGGGCACCAAACTTCCTTATTTTGTTCCTGTTTTCTAAGTAGCAAAACTTTCAGTCAGTTTATGATGTTGCAAGAAGTTGCCTGAAGGTTGAAGGGTGCAGAAATTCTCCTCCCTGGCTTTTCCGAGCCCTCACTTCTGTAACATCTGAGAGCTTGAGCAGCTGAGCTGCCTCAGAGGTCAGCCTTGCAAAAGCTGCCCCTGTATGTGGGCAGATCTTTCTGTAGCTCACAGGTGGAGCCCTGTAGAGTTTCTCACTCCAGTTCTGACCCAGTTCCTGCAGGAGGAGGCTCTGGGTGGGCTGGTCCCAGGCTTTGGCAAGGCTGTGTTGTGTGCATGCAGCATCCGCAGGGCAGACTCTACCTTCAGGACAATTTTAGCCTCTCCCCTGAGTACTCTGGGGGAAGGCTCCAGTGTACCCAGAGGATAGGATTTGCTTCTCTGTGTGCTCAGGAGCTGTCAGTTCTGTAAGCTGCAGAGGTAGAAATGGGGCTGTGGGGTTGGACCAAGTGTGAAGATGCTGCACAAGAGATTTGATGTGAGCAGCCCTGCTGACACTTGTGAGTCATATTGCCGAGAACTTTGGCCTGCAAATCAGCTGCGTTGAGGCTAGAACAAAGCTGCCCTGATGCAGTGCATGAACAGCCAGAGGAGGAGCCAGGGTGCCCTAAGCAGTGCCTCTGCTGTGGCTGGCAGTAACGCAGATGGTGCCCAAGGCTGTCTCCTGAAGAGTGAAGCTCGGTCAGCAAGCAGGGCTGTGAGTTTGCAGTTCTCCTGGAAGTAAGCTTTGTAAAGTCAGGCAAGGAAATCACCTCCCAGTCCTGCCAGGGTCTGTACTGCTTCTGTCCCAGTGCTGATCTGGCAACAGCATGGAATCGATCAGACCGGCACAGAATCCCAAAGTGGCTGAGCTGTTGCCTTGGCTTCAGAGCCTGGCGGAGGGCTGGCACCTGTAGGATGTGGAGGTCTCAGTGGTTGCCCTGTCAAGCTGCCTAAGGTCAGTGAGACCCTCTGGAAGGCTTAGCTGAGGATCCTCCTTCTGCTGGGTAGAGCAAGGCCCCAGGCTCCTCTGCTGCAGGCACTGCCCCAGGCACCTCTTGCAGATGCATTTTGCCTTTGTTGCTGTGCAGGAAATGCACAAGCAGAGGGGAAGGGACTCAGCAGCTGCCCTCAGGTTCTTCTTCACTGAAAGGCTAAGGGAATGGCACTCTGCTTGTGCCACTGCCACTGCTGTTGGAACATCCCTTGTATGTGAAACACAGCACTGTGGGGTGAATTGTGCCTTGCTTCACACTTGTCTGTCCCACACTCCCTGGACTGTGCAGCAGCCTTCAGACCTGTCTTGTGTGGGAGTTGTGCTGAGCCATTCCACCTGCCCTCTTGTTTTCTTCCTCCCTTGTGTGCTTCTTGCTGTCCTTTTCTGTCACCTTCTTCCTCTTTCTGCTGTCTTCTTTCTTTCTTTTTCTTTCCTTTGGTTTTCCTAAGCTGTCTCCTGGTTCCTCATTCCCTGCATGCCACTAACCAGTTTCATTAGATGTTAATTGATTTGTGAATTCAGGCTGAATTGCATCATCAGCAGATGGCGGATCCAGACCTGCTGGAGGAATCCTCTTCGCTGCTGGAGCCGAGCGAGATGGGCAGGGGAGCGCCGCTGCGGCTCGGGTAAGGGCAGCCCCAGGCTGGGGCTTACCTCAGCCTCTGCAGTCTGCAACGACTTGAGCACAGTCCTGGGACTTCCCAGGCTGACAGACTGAGCTGATCCAAACCCAGCCACTGGTCCCTCTCCTCTGCACATGAACACCTCAGTTTGTGTCTGTGCTCCACATTTCTCTCTGCACAAACCTCTGCCCCAGTCTGTGCCCTGTACATCCCTGTTGGGCTCTTGCAGAGCACTCTGAGCTCTCAGCTTTGTTGAAGCTCTTTCCTGCAAGCACATCATGCCTGGGGAAACCCTGGATAGTTCTGTGTGCTCTGCTGTGTCTGTGAGGTCCTTTGTGTGGGCACAGGAGCTGGTGAGCTCTGGTGATGCCAGGGGCAGAGCTGTGGTGGTAGCAGTTCTTGTCATGCTGTGTATCAACAGCCTCTTGTGAAGAGGAGCAGGCACAGAAACTGTCCAGATGTGTTTGTGCCTCCTCTGGCCAGGGCTTTGCTGGTGTTCAGAGGTCAGTTCCTCTCTGCTCCAAGGCGCCGCGTGTGCCAGGTGCCGCCGCGTGTGCCAGGTGCCGCCGCGTGTGCCAGGTGCCGCCGCGTGTGCCAGGTGCCGCCGCGTGTGCCAGGTGCCGCCGCGTGTGCCAGGTGCCGCCGCGTGTGAGGACTTTCCCTCTGCTCACAGACCCAGGCTGCTGGAGCTTTTGGCCTGCCATGAGCTGCAGACGGTGCCAGGCTGTGCGGTGCCCGGGCTGTGCGGTGCCCAGGCTGCAGGCGTGTGCTGTGCCCACAGGTTCGTGGCTGGTGTCATTACCCGTGAGCGCATCCCCACCTTCGAGCGCATGCTGTGGCGTGTCTGCCGCGGCAACGTCTTCCTGCGCCAGGCCGACATCGAGAGCCCCCTGGAGGACCCTGTCACGGTAACCTACCTGGCAGCTGCAGGGGCACAGCTCGGGAAGCTCTGCAGCCCCAGTGCTGTGCAGGGCCCCTTGCGTTACCTCCCCACAGCTCCCTGTTTACTGAGGCAGAACCAGCAGGGTGGGTGGAGAATGGTGTGGAGAGGGGGGAAAACAACTCTAGGTTTAGAGTGCAGCTCCTGTGGGCAGCTCTGGACCAGCAGCAGTCCCTGCAGGAGGCTCTCTGTGAGGCATCTGCAGCTCCCTGGCTCTGAACCTTGGACCTTTGACTTTTTCTGAACTCACTCAGGATTTAAACCCCACTTAAGGGTTGCTTTGTTACTCTGAATAGTAAATGATGTGGGCTTGGGGTTATGTGTAGTGTCCTCTGCTGAAGTCAAAGGCCACTCCCAGACCTGGGGAGCTCCTGCTGTGACCAGCAGAGAGAGAGGCTGCAGTGGGACAGCCACAGAGCTGCAGCTCTGTCACTGCCCCTTTATGTCTGGTTGCCCTGCTCAGTGTCTGCCTTCGAGGAGAGGCTTTGTTCCTGTGCAGCACTTCCGTAAGCCAAGGCTGCTGCTCAAGTGCTCGTTCCTGAGGCATGATGGTAAAGTTTCCTAAGGGAGGTGGAACAATAACAGCTCAACAAACGCAGGAAGGGGACCTGGCTGCCAGGGGCAAAGCAGCTGCACAAAGAATGTGGCCCAGGCCTCCCTGGAGACTCGGGACTCTCAGACTCCCCTGCTTATGTTTTCATTCACTCTTTAGCTGTTGCTGGGTTCTGTAGGTGAGCTGGCTGCAGGATGTGCTGATAAATTCATCACATCCCTGTTCTTTTGGAGGCTTTCCCTCTGTATTGTGTTGCATAGTCCATTAACAGATAATCCAGAACATTTTGCTTCCATAAACACAGGCTCAGGCTGAGGAAGCTGCTCCCATTCTGCCTGCTCCAGTGCTGCTGAGCACAGCTCTGCCTCGCTGTGCAGGTTCAGAGCATGCAGGCAGAACTCTGCAGCTTGCTCTGTCCCTGGCTGCCTCTCACACTGCTCTCTCCCCTTCCTTCCAGGGGGATTATGTGCACAAATCAGTCTTCATCATCTTCTTCCAAGGGGACCAACTGAAGAACAGAGTCAAGAAGATCTGTGAAGGGTATGGAAGTCCTGGGAAGCTCTCCCCAGCATTTCAGACACAGGGACAGGGCTTGGCCTTGGTTCTTTTCAGCTACTTATTTCTCAGTGTCTGTAGGGGTGCATCCAGCACAGCAAATAAGGAAAGCAGCAGCTGAAACATGCCACATCCAGACCAGCCATTGCCTGAGGCTGTGGCTCTCATGCTGCTTGCTTTGCTGGAGGGTGTTGGAAGCAGGGAGGTGCAAGCCTGGACCTCAGGAACAGACCCGGGGGCTGCTCATGATGAGATGGTGGAAGCCACATCCCTGGAAGATTTTAAGGCCAGGCTGGATGTGGCTCTGGGCAACCTGAGCTAGTGAAAAGTGTCCCTGCCCATGACAGGGGGGTTGGAACTGGATGATCCTGGGGGTTGTCTTCCAGCCCTGACCATTCTATCGTACCTCACAGGAGACTCCAACAGTCACTGTTTGCAGCAGCAGCTGCATTGGCCTGATAGCAGCACCCTGCTCTGGGGTGGTGTCAGTGCTGAGCCACTGGCACTGCAGTGGCAGAGGATTTGCTTCTCTCTTCTTGAGCATTCGGCTTCTGGCTTGGCCTAGAGCAAACTTTTGTGCCCCTTGAGTTAGCGACTGACACTCTGCTTTGCAGTCTTAGCTGACCAGAAACTCCTCTTAAGGTGTTTCCTGCACCCCTGGCAGGTTTGCCCGCTCCCCCTTTGTCAGTGAGGTCTTTCCATGCCTTTCAGGTTCCGAGCCTCCCTCTACCCATGCCCAGAAACGCCACAGGAGCGGAAGGAAATGGCCTCTGGTGTCAACACCAGGATTGATGATCTTCAGATGGTAAATCAGCTGGGCCCAGAGCCCTTCTTGCTGTAGAGGTACACTGGACCCTGAAGATTCAAAGCCAGAACAAGTTCTGACCCAGTTAGGTGACTGCTTTCAGGTCCAGGTAGCTGGAGAGCAGCAGCTTGGCAATGCAAGAAGGATGTTTGGAGATGTCTCCTGGGCTGTCTCCTCTGCCAGGGCCCAGGGTGGGCATGGGTCAACTCCTGGAGAGCTGAGCAGTTCATCACATGCACCAAGTGGAGCAGCAGCAGGGCCCTGGGTACCAGGGGGCAGAGAGGAACATGCAGGCAGATTCTGCATTCTCCAGCTCCTGTTTGCCTGGGGACCTCTGGCATCTGCAAGGACTCTGAAAGCATTTCAGTGCCTTTCCAGGCTGAGGGGACAGTGCTGACTCCAGCCTTTGAGGGACAGTGCTGGCTTTGACCTGGCTGTTCTTTTTCTGCCTGTCTTCACGTTTTCTCCTTGTGCTGTCCTGGATTGCTGCTGCTTTACACCTGAGGTCTTGTGCAGCAGCCTGAGCCCTGCTAAAAAAAGTGATCAGTGTCATCCCTTCTGGGTGCCAGCTCTGAAATCCTTGGTGCTTGCTTCAGGGGAGAAGGACAGAAAAAAACTGATCCGAGGCAAAAAATAATAGATTTGGAAGCTAAAAGGAAATTGAGTTGGGTTTGGGCTGCTGTGGTTGTGTAGTGCAGCTGTTGAGCAAATTTCAAATAGAGCAGAGCTCAGAAGCAGTTAACCAGCAGGGATCGGAGCTGCTCGTGCCCTGTGCCCTCACTCTCCCTCTAGTCTAAGACTTTCCAGCCTGGAAATCTTGGCGTGAGTTGGGTGAGTTCCTGGAAGCAGCCTCAGCAGCAACCACTTTCTCCTTTTCCCTTCAGCAGAAGGTCTGGTTGTGATCTCTGTGACTGTTCCCGGGGCAGGGCTCAGCCCACTTGGGGAACTCCTCTCTGCTTTTTTAAACTGGATGGAGGAAAAAGTGCTCTGAGTGATCTCTGAAGAGTTATTGTTTGAACATTCCCTGCCCTTGGAGCTGGGGGAGGGAAGCGTCAGAAAATGTCCCTGGAAAGCCCTGAGGCTTTTTGGCAGAGCCTGTGAAGCTGCGGGGTGGGTATGGGGTGGGTGAGGGGAGGGATCTGGGTGGGGCTGCTGCTGCTCAGCCTGACCTCGCTGTGCCTTTTGTACACTTGGGGTCACTGCTCTTGCCTCTCCTCTGTCTGCCAGGTGTTGAACCAGACTGAGGACCACCGGCAGCGAGTGCTGCAGGCAGCTGCCAAGAGCATCCGGGTGTGGTTCATCAAGGTGCGCAAGATGAAGGCCATCTACCACACCCTGAACCTCTGCAACATCGACGTCACCCAGAAGTGCCTCATCGCTGAGGTCTGGTGCCCCGTGGCTGACCTCGACTCCATCCAGTTTGCTCTCAGGAGAGGCACCGTGAGTGACCCCTGTGCTGTTGCTCCAGCAGGGATTAGTTGGGAGTCTCTGGAAGCCCTCCCTGGGGGCTGTCCGAGCCCAGCCTCACAGGGCACAGTTCGTGTGCTAGGGAGGGGTCACAGCCTTTAGATCAGCTGCTGACAGCAAACACACTGCAGTGTGAGGCATGCTCCTGACTGTGGGTCCTGAGGGGCACTCAGCCCCACTGGTGGTGCTGTTGACAGAGAAGTGGACAGGAGACACCCAGGACGGGAGTGAGGTCCCCTCAGAGGGCAGCCCTGGGTACCCTCAGCTGCACTCCTCCTGCAGAGGCGCAGGAGCCTCCATTCCTGAGTGCTCATGGGCAGGGCTGCTCTGTGCTGGCCTCTGCATCAGTGGGTGGGCTCTAACCTTGCTCCCCTCTCTGTGGTCAGGAGCACAGTGGATCCACAGTCCCCTCCATCCTGAACAGGATGCAGACCAGCCAGACCCCTCCAACCTACAACAAAACCAACAAGTTCACCTCTGGCTTCCAGAACATTGTCGACGCTTACGGCATTGGCACCTACCGGGAGATAAACCCAGGTGAAAGCAGACAGCCCAGGGCCCAGCGTCTGTGCCCAGCTCTTGGCTGGGCTGCCACTGCACTGTCTGTCCAGTGACACCTTCCAGAAGCAGAGGAGGGGGCTTGGGAATTCTGCTGCTAAATTGTGGCCTGGTCTTTCTGGGCTCAGCCCAGTCCAGCACTCACAGTGTCCTCTTGCTCCTGCAGCGCCCTACACCATCATCACCTTCCCCTTCCTCTTCGCTGTCATGTTTGGAGACTTTGGCCACGGCGTCCTGATGACTCTGATTGCTCTGTGGATGGTGCTGAGGGAGAGCCGCATCCTGTCGCAGAAGAGTGACAATGAGGTACAGTGGCAGGGCACGTTCACCTCCACAGGGGAAGTAAAGAGCTGCAGCTGGCTTTCCTCACATCCTTCCCCCTGAGCAGTGTCCCCTGTCCTTTCCCCTGGGGCTTGGGATCACACAGAGTCTTGTCTAAGTGTAGCACAGAAGCTGCTGGAAACAAATCACCCTGAGCTTGCCTGCTTCATAAAGGGGCTCAGGCGCTGCTGAACTCCTGCATCCATGTTGTACCTCCAAAATTCTTCCTATTGGCTGCTCTGGGGGTTGTGCTTGCTCAGGGCTTCAGCTAGCAGGAGCCAGAGGGTGGTGAAAGCCGAGAAGGGCCTGTGCTGTGTAGTTCTGAGTCAGTGCTGCCAGCTGGGTGCTTGTGCCAGCCTGTGCAGCTCGTTTGTGCTATGGCAGTTCACTCTCTGCGTGCAGATCCTGCTCTGAGCCCTGTCCTGCTCCCTTGAGGCTTGGGGATTTCAGTCCCCACAGCCATGGCTGTGCTGCAGCTGGTCCTCAGGGGCTGCTTCTGCTCTGCCCTAGATGTTCACCATGGTGTTCAGCGGGCGCTACATCATCCTGCTGATGGGACTCTTCTCCACCTACACTGGCCTCATCTACAATGACTGCTTCTCCAAGGCCCTCAACATGTTCGGCTCCTCCTGGAGCGTGCGGCCCATGTTCACCAAGGGCAACTGGTCGTGAGTAGAGCTGGGAGCCAGATAGAGGGGCAGTGCCAAGCAGGTGACTTCTCTTCCCCATTGCCCTCCCAGCTCAGGAAGAGAAAAGCTCTGAGTTCAGTCTCAGAAGAGGGCTGGCAATGGGATGTCCACCCCAGCTTGGGAAGGTGTAGCTCTGCACCTTTCTCCTCACAGCAGGAGTCCTGCCTCCTGCCTCTTTCTGTCTGGTGACACTGGGCTGGGCAGGAAACAGATTAATAATCATCTGGGAACACCTCTAGGACCACTCAGGAGCCCTGAAGTCCTCTGTTCTTGGGGTGCTCCTTGCTGAGAGGAGAGGAGCTGCTGCTAACTCACAGGGGACAGCTGCTGAGTTAATGTTTGTGTAACCCTCTTGTACCCACAGAGATGCCGTGCTGGAGACCACCCCTCTTCTGCAGCTCAACCCTGCCGTCCCAGGGGTCTTTGGGGGACCCTACCCCTTTGGCATTGACCCGGTATGAGCTCCTCCTTTCTTTGCTGGCCTTGAAGGACATCTAAGTGCCTCTGAAAGGTTTCCCCAGCACAGCCACCCCCTTAGCAATCTCTTAGCAATGCTGGAAATGCTCCTGAGTGCTGAAAGTGATTCAACTGCTCCAGGACACAGAGACTTGTTCTCAGGAAAGCTTCTTCCTCAGCCTTCCTAACCTGCAGAGCTTTAATCAAATCTGGCTGGACTTGAATCACTTCAGGAAGTTGTTTTTCACCCTGGGGAAAGTTGTTTCTTCTTCTAGTTAGGTTTGGCAGGGCAGGTTCCCAGCAGCCCTGACACTGTGCTTGCTGCCAGAGGTGGCTGCTGCTGGCCCTGCTGAGGGGCTGTGGGGTGTGCCTCATGCTGCAAAGGAGGTGCAGAGGAGCTCAGCTGCCTGGCATTGTTCAGCCAAGAACTTAATGATCCTCTCTGCCCGGAATGCAGCCTCCTCCTTCCTGCAGCTTTAGCCTGCCATAAGCACTAGCAGGGTTTGATGCCTGCTGCAGAATGGGTCAGCTCCTGGCTCCCCAGATGCCTGCTGGGGAGTTTGAGCTCATTTCCCCCTGTGGCGGACACAAGAAACTGCTCTGGCAGCCTCCTGCTCCCTGGCTGGCTGATGCTGCTCAGCTTGAAGTGAAGATTTTTGATCTCTGGTTCTCTTCCCCTCAGTGCTGTCTGCTCTCTTGTGTACAGATCTGGAACATTGCCAGCAACAAGTTGGCCTTCCTCAACTCCTTCAAGATGAAGATGTCTGTGATCCTCGGCATCATCCACATGCTCTTTGGAGTCACCCTGAGTCTCCTCAACCACATGTGAGAGCTCTACTCTGTTTTTCTGCTGGTGGGGGGGAAACTTCTTCGGGCATGAGGTGTGTAGGAGGCAAGAGCCAGTCAGGCTTTAGGCCTCTGGTGGGAGGAGCAGGGCAATTGTTGCTGCAGGCATGCCCGTGGCAAGGGCAGCCCTGGCTGTGGCCCAGCTCTTGCTGTCCTGATGAGCCCCAGCAGCTCTGTCCCAGAGATGCTCTTCATGTTCTTGTCAGGGCGCTTTGCCTGACACGTCCCTGATGCCAGCCCCATGTACCACTGTGCTTTTTCCCTTGCAGCTATTTTAAGAAGCCACTGAACATCTACCTTGGATTTATCCCAGAAATGATTTTCATGTCCTCCCTCTTTGGCTACTTGGTTATCCTCATTTTCTACAAGTGGACAGCCTATGATGCTCACACCTCAAAGGATGCCCCCAGCCTTTTAATTCACTTCATCAACATGTTCCTGTTCTCCTACAATGACCCCAGTATCAAGATGCTTTACAGAGGGCAGGTGGGTGCTGGGCTGAGGTCAGAGATCCTCCACGGTACGAGAATCTGTCCTTGGCCTTCTCATAGCTGTGAAACCAAGCAGGAAATGCCTTCCCCTGTGACAGAGGCAGTGGCATCATTTGCAGATCCTGAGGCTGGGCCATATTGAATAATCCCTGTAACAGGAGTTTGTGCCAGTCTGAACATAACTCACCTCTGGCTCCAGGACATCTGGACCCAGCAGAAAATGATCAGGAATACTGTCCTGCATCTGCAGTGTGGTGCCTCTGAGCTCAGCTGAAAGACCAACATCACTTGCTCCTAGCACTATCACACAGCTGCCAAGTCCCCATTCCCTGCAGAATCCTTAGGCTTTCTCCCAGCATGGCACTGGGTGCAGTCAGGTGGGGCAGCTGTTGGGTACAGCTCATCCTGCTGGTCTGGCAGAGAGATGGGAAGTGCCCACCACCTGCTCTGGGACCCAGTCGTTTGGGGGTGCAGGAGGAGGTTGTGTGGGTATGTTTGAGCCTTGGACTGCCACACATCACCTGAGACTTGTTTCTTTGACAGAAAGGGCTGCAGTGTTTCCTGGTGGTGGTGGCTTTGCTGTGTGTGCCCTGGATGCTGGTAGCCAAGCCCCTGGTCCTTCGCCGCCAGTACCTGTGGAGAAAGCACTTGGTGGGTGACTACCTCTGAGCTTCTCAATCTCAAGGCTTGTTGATGTTTGCAGAGCTGTGTTCTCCCTCCTGGGCTCGGCTGTGTGGGTCCATGTTGCACTGTGAGCTGTGAAATGGTTTGGCACAGGCATAGAGGCAGGTTGGGGTTACTGGAGACAAAGCACTGCCTGTAGCTCAGACCTGCACCCAGCATCGGAGCTGCTCTGCAAACCCCTTTGTGCTGGCAAAGCTCAGAGCAGTGCAGCTGGTGGGGCCCTGTCAGCTGGTTTGGGACCACACGTCACTGGCTGCTGGACGCAGGTCTGTGCCTTCAGCAGGCTGGCAGCCTGAGGGCAGAGATGAAAGCTTGACTGGCTGGCAGAGCTGCCAGCTGTCTCTGCTAAGCCTGGGTGCTAAAAGACAAGAACTCAGAGGAAGCAAATCAGACTGAAGCAGTCCTGCTGTGAAAGGCTGTCTTCTGGGCTGCTCTCTAGGTTCCAGCTGCAGTGTGAAGTGTCTCAGTGTGAGAGGCAGGAGCCTGGCACATGGGCTCTGAGGAAACTTGAACCTTCCCTGCATGTGTGGCAGAGATCTTGCAGGATGTTACCCGAGTCAAAGACCAGCCAGTTACAGACACTCCCTCTCCCCTCTCTGACCATCTTTCATCCTCCCATGTCCCCTCCATTCGTCTCCCTGTCTCTTTTTGTTTCTTCTTCCCTTTCTTTTCTTCCATTCACTATCAGGAAGGGCAGCCTGTGGAAGCCCAGGGCAGCACAGTCCCGAACGAGCAGGCTCTGGAGGCAGCAGCGGCTGCGCCAGTGAGTGGACAGAGAGCACCTGATGGAGCTGCAGAGGGGAGCTGCTGCCTGGCTCACTGTGGAGGGAGCATGGAATGTATCTGAGTCCAGCAGGGAATGGCTGCTGCACCTTTAGGGTGGAAACCACTTTCTGTTGGAAAGAGCAAAGTTCAGCAAATTTGATACATTCTGGAAGCAGGCTCGGGGGCGCAGCTGGATGTGGCCAGAGCCAGCTCCTTGCAGTGCTGCTGGCAGCCCGGCCTGCAGGGCAGGGGCACTGCCCAGCACAGCCCCCAGGCCCAGTTCCCTTTTTTTAACTCTGCTGGTGTATTTGTTGAAGGCAGCTGAGGATTGTCCCCAGGGAAGCATTTCTGTCTGCACTGTGTGCTCCCCGTCCCACAGTTCTGTGGTGCCCTCCCAGCAACTCCAGACTGGAGATTCCTGGGGTGCTGCTGCTGGCCTGCAGCTGGTACAAAGTGGTTGTGAGAAAGTAACCTCTCAGGGTCTCTGTATCTGCTTGTTGTGTCTGAGCCTTTACTGCCGGAGCAATCTGGCAGAGTGCAGCCTGCAGAAGCTCACAGAGCTGTGTTCCAGTTGTTCTGAGCTGTGAGTGCTGCCTGCCCATCGACGAGCAGAGCCCTCACCAGCTGTGGGAAGCAGGAAGAGAGGACCCTTGAGGCCCTCGTGTGCTGCTGACCACTGTTTCTGTCCTGACATTTTAAATCCCCTCACAGAAATGTCAGAACTGAAATGACTCTCATGCAGGATCCATCAGCACAGCAGGGGGCTCAGCCAGCCTAAGGGAAGGTCTTTGTAGGGGGTGTGCTCAGAAGCATCAGGTCAGTGGCAGCTTTGGAGCTGTGTTGAGGATGGGTTGTTCCCAGCAGGCACAAGTCAGAGTGAGGGCAGAGCTGCAGAAGTGGAAATGCCCAGGGACTGGAAGCAGAGCAGGGGGCAGGTTGGCAGTGGCTTGTTGCAGAGGTGCTGAAGCCCCTGGTAGCAGCATGGTCATAGAAATGGATTCTCTGTTCAAGTTCCTTTAATTTCAAAGCATAAATGTCCACCTCATCTGTTCTCAGACACCTGGCAAAGTCTTTACTCCACATCTGGCACTTTGGGCAGTCGCAGTTCAGCCTGGAAGGAAAGTGGCTGAGAACAGGGCAGGCAGCAGGGCACAGAGCAGCCTCGGTGCTGGTGGCCAGAGTGAGGAGCTGTGAGTGTGGACAGCCCACAGGGCCTCAGTCCTGCTGCATTTGTGCTGTCTCAGCTCCTGAGGCCTTGGTGTGGCAGACAGCAGCCTGCACACTGCTCATGTTGGGAGCAGAGCTCTTCCCACTCAAGGTGTTCCGGTTTGTCCCTCTGGGGGAGCTCACAGCTGTGGAGCTCTAGCTCCTCGGGTCAGTCAAGAGCATTTCCCTGTGGAGGGAGATGGGAGATGTCACTGAGCAGGAGCCCAGGACACAGATGAGTACCTCGGCATCATGTGCTCTGTAGCAGCTCTGTCTGAGGGCTCCTGGGGTGCCCCCAGTGTCCATGTGTCCTTCCTTGGAGGCAGGCTGGGCTAGAGGAGGAGGCTGCCAGGCACCAAGCACTGGTGCTGCAGTGATCCCAACTGCTGCTGCTGCACTAGGCTGGGCTGCTCTGCTCTGCCTGAAGTACAGCTGAGGTCAGGACAAATGGCCAAAAAAGGAACTGTTTGCACCACGCAGAGCTGCCAAGTAAGGGAAAAGCTGCAAGTCTGATTGCCCTGTGGTGTCAGGGGGCCCGAGGCTGGCAGGGAGCTCATGGGTGTCCCCCAGCCCCGGGCTGCTGCTGTCTGACTGCTCCAGGTACCAGAGCAGGGAGGCTCAGTGCTGTTCTGGCAGCTCTGGACCAGCCACAGAGCTGCTGCACCTCGGTGCCAGCAGTGAGCTGCTGAGGGCTCTGCCTTCTCACAGCTGCAGTTGCTCTGTAGAGATGTCTCCAGTGCTCACTTCGAGACAGCCTTTTCTTCCCCAGCCCCAGCAGGAGTCCGCATCCTTCCCACTCGAGTGGGACACAGCCTTGCCCAGCTGCCTTGCCCTGGGCCTGAATCCTCACTGCTGCGTATGCCACTGCAGCTGGAGCCGCAGGGCAGCCGCAGCGCAGCCGCTGCTGCAGGCAGGCACAAACACTTTGCTCTTTCTTTTTCTGCATGTGTCAGGGCACGCAAAACTTTGGTGGGATCCGGGTGGGCAATGGACCTACGGAGGAGGATGCTGAGATCATCCAACATGACCAGTTATCCACCCATTCCGAGGAGGGGGAAGAGGTAAGCGCCGCCCCTTCCTCCCTCCCAGGGCAGCGCAGGTGCCGCAGGACGTGCCGGAGCTGCGGCTGCACTTCCTGACTGCCAGCCTGCCCAGAGCTCAGCAGCCGCACTGCCAGTGAAGAGCTTCCTGCACAGTCCTCATCAGGCTCCCTCTTGGTCGTTCCCAGGACTCCAGAAAAAGCAACACCAGTTGCAGACAAAGGGCAGCGTGGCTCCGTGTGCCCCATGACCAGTCGCTCCCGGGGGGCACACGCAGCTTGCCCGCTGGCCCGAGGTGTATCTGGGCTCCTCCAGCCTCAGCCCAAGCCCCGGGGCTGTGTCTTTGATGTATTCCTTTGGCCGCTGGGGTGACACAAATTGCTTTGCCTCGCCTCTAGCAGAGGCAGGTGTGGATCTTCTGTGGCTTGGGAGCACTCTCCAGCGGCATCTCGCCTCTGTAGTGCATGGGCTGCGGGGCTGCTTCTGCGGGGGGAGGGCACTGCTGGGCGCTGCTGGGGGGCGCCGGGAGCCAGGCCCTGCACTAAGTGTCCCTTTGTGTTTTCAAGCATACGGAGGATGAGGTGGTAAGGCTGCAGCCGGCTTCGCGTCCGTGTCCCCGCAGCGCATCCCGCGCGGTGTCACCCTTGTACCACATCTTGTTTCCCCAAGGACCCAGCTGCTGGCCTGTCCCAGGCCATTGTAACCCCCATCCCCATGTGTCCATTGACTACCCTCTGATCACCTCACCTGTACAGCCTGTTTGTCCTCCCCCCTGTCTGCAGAGCTTCCCCAGACAGCCTGGGAAGCTCCTAAGCTGAGGTCTGGAACTGCAAAGTTCTTGCTCTTGAACTCTGAAAAGGTCTCATCTGCCTGCTGTGCCGTGGGTACCCCTGACCTGCCACAGGCTCTCCACAGATACTTCTCCCATCTGCCATTCTGAGGGCAGTGCTGGTTGGTGCCACTCAGGAAAACCAGCCCAGTTCCGTGCAGCTCCACTTCCCTCCTCCCCAGCCTCATTCTGTAGAAAAGAAGCTCCTGAGAAACTGGTGAACACTTGTGCCATGTGTGGGTGTCAGAGAAAGGGGCTTAGTGTCCTTCCTGAAGGGGTCATTGGAGGCTTCAGTGCCACCAGGTAACCACAACAAGAGAAAACCATGGTATCAGAGCAGCTTCCTAGCGTGGTGCTATGCCAGGTGGGGGTTTTGCTCAGGTCCCTGGGGAGTGCCAGGGGTGGAAGCAGTCTGCTGGCTGCGAGCAAAGAACCTGCAGTTCTGTGTCACCAAACCCCTTGTGGAGAGGGGAACTACAACTGCCATGCCACAGCAGCTCCCTCACTCCCTTGCCTGCTGGGAGCTGCAGCTGGCTCTGAGCTGTCCTTGTCTCAGCGTTTCCCACATTCCAGGCCTTGCTCCCTGGCTGGCTGTGTACTGGAGGGGGTTCAGCAGGGCAGCTTTTGGGGAGAACTTTGCAGCTCACGTTCTGCAAAGAAGGCTTTTGACAGCTCATTTAACTGAAGTGCCTGAAATATTTGTTGCCCTGGATATAGCAAGGGAGAAGTGGAGCTATAAATAGCTTCGTGTGCGTGCTCGGAGCCTTACTCACTCGATGCATTTAACACGTGGTGTTTACTTGGCTTAAATGGGAGCAGTTTCTGAGGCATGCACCAGCTCCCGGCAGGGGAAATGTTTTCCCAAGGTGCAAAATAGGGAACTGTCCCCTGTGGCAGAGCCCTTCTGAGCTCTGTCCTTAGTTCAGAGGGTCTCCAAGACACAGAGATGGCAGTGATGCACACAGCAGTGATACACAGATGAGACTTCTTCAGGGCTGCTTCTGCAGTATTTTTGCTTGCAAAAAGGGCGGGTTTGTGTCATGCCAAACGCTCTCCTTGGTACTGTGGCACAGGTATGCACCAGTACCAGCTTGTGGCAGTGCCTGCATCTGATGAGTTCACATGAACATGAGCTCCATGTCTCATCTCACTGCCAACTTCTCTTCTGGCCAGGCCCATGGCCGCAGCTGGAAGCTGCTTCAGCTGTGCCAGACTGGCTGTGAGCACCACAGCAGTGGGCAGCATCCAAAGCCATCCATGAATGCTCAGCTCTTGGTCACTGCCGTGCCAGGCCGGGAGCAGGCGCTGCCGGTGCTGTGCGGGTGGCAGCGGCAGCAGTGGCCCCGTCACGCCCTGTGCTCTCTCTGCAGTTTGACTTCGGGGACACTGTGGTGTACCAGGCCATCCACACCATCGAGTACTGCCTGGGCTGCATCTCCAACACCGCATCCTACCTGCGGCTCTGGGCGCTCAGCCTGGCCCACGCACGTGAGTGACCCCCGGGGGGATATGCTGGGAGGGATGAGCTGCCTGTTGCAGCTGGCAGCCACTGTCTGAACTGCAGGAGAGGCTGTGCTGTGGGGAAAGAGAAAGCTGAAGGCACCAAGGGGGCACAGGGCTGTGGGATGATGGCTCTGCTCCACCACATGCGTGGCAGTGGGAGGCTGGGTCCTGCCAGCTGCCTGCCAAAGCTGCTGTGCCCCTTCCCTGCCTTACGCAGGAGTTGTCCTGGCTGGGCTTTGCTGTCAGAACCTCTCTGCTCCTGCTGATGCTGAAGTGAGCCTCCTGCCCCCTCTCTCTTGGCAGAGCTCTCGGAGGTGCTCTGGACCATGGTGATCCACATTGGTCTCAGCGTGAGGAGCCTTGGGGGAGGCCTTGGCCTCTTCTTCATCTTTGCTGCTTTCGCAACCCTGACAGTTGCCATCCTGCTGGTCATGGAGGGGCTCTCGGCCTTCCTGCATGCCCTGCGCCTGCACTGGTGAGTCGCCGAGGAGCTGGCCCCCTGCCCTGTGCTGCCTCCCCCTACCCTGTGCCATCTTGTACAAAACTGCCCTGACAGGACAGCAGAGGCTGTGATTTGAGTAGTGAATAACGCTGAGGTCAGCAGGCACAGGAGCACCACAGGTCTTAAACATCTCAGTGCCCTGCAGCCGCTGTGCTCTGGCAGCAGAAAGTCTCTGCAGTGGCAGAGATGCCAGTCCTGTCTCTGGGCACCACTCTGCTTGTGGTGTGCAGAAACTTTGCCTGGAGGCTCCAGACAGGTCAGTCAGAAGCTTTCTGTGAGAGCAAGGGAAGCAGATCAGCCTTTCTGCACTGTCTCTGCTTCTGGGCAAGGAAAGCTTTGTCCTTTCGCCCTCTGCGGGGTGCAGGCTGGGATGTCCTGCAGCTCCAGCTGCAGGCAGGACTGGGAGCTGTGGCCATCTTGTGCCGAGGGAGCCTGGCATGAGGGGGGGCTGCTGAAATGGCTGCTGGATGGTGCCACTCTTCCCTGGCACTCAGCCTGGAAAGCTTTACACCAGCCACTTAAGAGCTGCCTGCTGTCTGCCTGCTCTTTCTTCACCCTGCTGTCACTGCAGGTGTGAGGGCTTCCTGCAAGCACTGCAGTCCCTGCCTCGCTGCTACCAGCACTGACTCCCTGGCGGAGTTTGGTCTGCAGCCTGTGGATTTGCAGAGCCTTACAGGACAGCTCTGAGCAGCAGCAGGTGAACAGCTCTGAGCAGCTTCTCCTCTTGGCAGGCCCCATGTTGCCCTTCTTACCTGAGGGTATGGGCTTTATGTGGGGGTCCCTGACCTGGGGTAGTGCCACAGGCTGCACCCTGCCCAGCTGTGCTACAGGGTGAATAAAATACTGGCTGGATACATGCCAGGGGAAGGTGGGAGGCACTGACAGGGCAGAGAAAGAAACCATCTGGGCAGCAGCAGCTGGCACATAGGGCACGATGGCTGTGCAGGGCACTTGCTGGGGAGCTGCAAAACTGAGGCTCTCAGTGCTTACCTTTTTCCTAATCACATTTCTCAAACTTGAACTTGAAAAGCTGAGCAAGCTCAGAGCCTGGGCAGCAGGCAGCAGGCTGTGGGGATCTGCTGGAGGGATTCTGGGGCTGTGGATTGGTCTTACCGTGGTGGGGAGGCAGCTCCTGCTGGGGCTGTTAACATTCCTCCTCCCGAGTGCAAACCAGGATGTTTCCAGTGGATGTTCCCTTTTTAGAAGGAGGGTGAGGGGTGTCAAACGCAGCTGTCCTGGGAGGAGCTGGTCAGATTTTCTGGCGGTGGGAGCAGAGTCACCTATCAGGAATTCCGAAGGTGTGGGTGGTGGCTCAGCCTTCCTGGCACGGAGTTCGCCTGGCTCTGCGGGAAGCACAGGTTGTTCTCTGAACCCTGCCTGCCAGGCCTCCAGGAGGGGGATTTGTTTTGTGCTACGTTCCTTCAGCAGGGAGGGTTCTGGGGTGAGGGCAGCCTGGAGTGCTGCAGGGCTGTGTGGGAGCCATGCCGAGCTCGGTGGCTGCCAGAGCCATGCCCGGGGCCTGCTGTTAACTCCTGTGGCCTCCAGGCTCCAGAATGTTTTGCCTTCTTGCTTTCCAGCACTGCTGTTTGACACCGAAGCTTACATGCAAGCAGCTCACCTTTTGGGCTTCTCAGCTGGTGCAATGTGAGCAAACATGGACTGTGCCTAGGGGAGAAGTTTGTAACTGGGCTGAGAGCAAGGTCCCGGCTGGGTCCGGTGGAGCTGCTTGCCTGTCTGAAGCAGCCTCAGTTTTATGCCTGATTTTGGACCTGAAAGCCCAAGACCAGGCTGCAGCTAGAAAGAGCAGACAAGAGTCTGTGTAATGTAAGCAATTCAGGTGAATTCAGAGCAGGGTAGATGAGAGTTTGTGGTGTTCTGTATGAGACAAGTTGGTGCTGAATGGGCATCATGATGAGGAGGGTTCAGGTCGAGTTTGGAGCATCAAACCACATTGTTCAGATTTGGCTCTGTTTACCCAAGTTCCTCTCAGGCAGTTTCTTTGTTGAGGATTGCCTGACCTGTTTGCCAGTGGCTCACAAACACCCTCAGACACCGCTCAGCCACTTGGAGATGGTGGAACAGACCCAGACATGCTCCTGGCCCCACGGCACCAGGGCCAACTGGAGGCAGAAGCTCCTAAGGTGCTGCTTCTGAGTGGTGAAGCTGGAGCTTGCTGGAAGTCTGCACAGGGATACCAACGTGGGTGTCAAAACACCATCCATGAGGTCAGCCTCAGCCAGGCATGTGGGAGAAATAAAAAGCAGGAATTCTGTAGCCTTCAGATGAGAGCAGGCAGCACTGCCCTGCCCACACAGAGCTCCTGGCCTGTGGCCACCCCAGGCGTGGGTGTGCTGGGGCCTTGTCCTGCCTGGCACTGGGAGTGGGGGGCCCAGCTCCCACCCACCTGCCAAGCCTGGATTTTCCTTTGCAAAGGTCGTGGGCCAGAGCTTGGCTTTGAGCTGCTGCAGCTCCAAAAGCAGCCTGCTGCAGGGAGAGGGGAAGGATCCGCAGCCCTCTGGGGAGCAGCAACTGCAGCAGCCTCTGCAATGCTGCCCCGCGGCTCTGGGGCCAGGCAGTGCTGCAAGCCCCTTCAAGGTGGGCCCTGACTCATGACCAGCCCCAGGGACCAGCACAAACCTGGAAGAACACCAACACCAGGTGGAATGTGCAGTGGTACTGAAGGAAAGCTCAGGCTCCTGCTCAGCAGGTGCCTCTGCAGTCTCTCGCCAGGGGGCTGGGTGCTGCCTGCATTTCCACAGTGTCGGTGGGGCTGGGAAGTGCAGCCAGGTGTAGCCCACCCACCCCTGCAGCTGGTCACTGCCGCACAGAAGCTGGGGGGTGACTTTTCTGTAACGCCAACTGCCAGGAAGCTTCCCAAGCTGTTTGTTTGCCCTGCAGTGCTGACTGAGGAATGCTCCTGCTGAGCAGGGAGACCCAGAGCACAGGTCAGCGATGGAGCTGCTGCTGCAGGTGCCAGCTCCTGCAGAGAGCAGTGACTTGTGCTGAGAGAGGACCTGGGCTCCCGGGGGTAGATGCAGACAGCTGCAGAGAGCACCACACAGAACCTTTAACCAGGATTAGTGTAGAAGTCGTTGTAACCTCATGGCAGCCTCTGCTCCAGCTTCAGCAATCCAGCTGTGCCTAGTTGTGACCGAGGGTGTCCAGAAGGAGCTGTTTGGGCCAGCTGGGGCAGTTCAGGGTTAAGGTTTCATGTGGAGTTCTGTGTGACTCACCCAGCCCTTGGCCTCCTGTTTCCCTTTGCTCACAGAACAGTCCCTCAGTCACAGGATAAGCTTTATCAGGGTTCCTCGGCTGGCCAGGAGCCTTCCCCACCCCATGGAAAGTCCTGCTCATCCCAGGGCCTCCTCTGCAGGCAGCTCTGTGTCTGCAGGAGCAGAGCTGCTCGCCTGAGCTCTGCTGCAAAGCCACTTTTTGCCACATGCAGTGCCAACAGTTCTGGAGTCTGCTATGGTTCCTGGCGTGGAAAAACCTAATTCCAGTTTGCCCTTCACAACATCCCCAGAACTGCTGAGCCCTTCAGGGGCTCTGTGGGTTCAATGAAAAGGGCTCCTCTTGAGGCTCAAGAAGCTTTGCTCTTGGTTTTGCTGGGGCTCAGGGGATTCTTTCCCTTCCCTGTTGCTGACCATTGGTAGTTCTCAGCTTACAAAAAGAACCATCCTGGAGTTGCTCAGGGGAAGCAGTGAAACAAGGCCCAGGTAGTGTTCAGCTAGACCCTACAGGCACATCTCCAGCTCCACAGGAGTCATCACCTGGGGACAAACCAAATGTGCTGAAGTAAGAGAAGTTGCTGGGGTTTGTTATAGCAGACCTTGGGGCTCCAAGGACAAGCTCGAGAAGCTCTCTGGGCTCTGAGGGGACACTACAGCTGGGGACTGCATCCTGTGCTTGGGGCCCTTTGACTGCCGGGGGTGGGATCAAAGGACCTGGAATGTTCTGGCTGCTGTGCCACAAAGCCATCAACTGAGAAGGTGGGTTTGTGGCACAGGATGCCTAGCCTGGCTTTGTAGAGTGGGTGGTGGTGCTCCCAGCACAGCTTTTGCTGGTGGCTGGCTCGTGGCCATCTGTGACCGTGGCACTTTCCTCTCTCTTGCAGGATCGAGTTCCAGAACAAGTTCTACACTGGCACTGGGTTCAAGTTCCTCCCATTCTCCTTTGACACCATCCGTGAGGGGAGGTTTGATGATTAAGGACCCTCCTCGGCAGTGTTACCCTGGTGTTGTGGCTGACCCCTCCCCTGTGTGTGATTGCATGCAGCCCCCCCTGCCCCCAGTGACTCTAACTTATTGCAGCACCCCAAGCCAAGAGCTCTGACATTCCTGGGGGCTACATGACTCTGGATCAGAGAAACTTTTCCTTCCCTGAGTTTACCCCTGGAGATCCCAAGTGCATGAGGTGTCTGTGGTGTGTGCTGGTACATGTCTCGTGTCGTGTGAGTTCCTGGCAGCTAATCGGGGCAGCTTGGCTGGGTGGGCACAGAGGCAGGTGGAGAAGAGGTGAACATATTCAGCTGGCACAGAGCTGCTCAGGAAGAGGTGGTTTTGAAGAAGGTTTTACAGGTGGATCCTGCATATCTTTGCCTCTGAGCAGATCATGAGCAGCAAGTGGTTGGTGATCCAGGACCTGCTTCCTCTATCTCCAGGGCTTCCCCATGTGCTGTGTTTTAGTCTGGTAAAGCCAGTGTCTCATCCTGGGCAGAGCTTTGGCCTCTGCTGGGGGCTTGAGGAGCTGGTATGAAGGGGCAGGGCTCAGCCTCAGCTCAGGCTGTGGTGTCTTTCTCCAGAGCTGGGGAAACACCTGGCCCTTGCCAGGAGAGCAGCTCCTTTCCCTGGAGAGGAGATGCTGCTGTGGCTGCAGCTGCACACTTGTGTCCCTGGCAGAGCTCTGGGGCTAGAAGCTGAGGCCCCTTCAGCACTTGGGTCTGGGGGCAGTGCTGGGCATGAGGCTTTACTGTGGCCTGGAGCAAGATAGAGCGTGACTGGAGCTACAGCGCAGCTTCCCCTTAGGAACTGAGCACTGCCAGGAGAGAGTTTTGGGTTTCTTGTTCAAAAGCAAAGGCTGGAGGCTGCAGAGCCCTCGAGGCATGTCCAGACCTGGCACTGGTGGAAGTTTGCTGAGGTGGAGGTCCCGGTGACCTATTGTCCTGTGTGCTGGGGCTCTGTGGAACCCGTTATGGGAGGGCAGAGACCCAGTCTTGCCTAGGGCACCCCACAGCAGTGGGCTCTGGCTGGTGTTGTCCTGTGGTAGCTGCTTTGCCTCCCATCCAAGCTGTGAATCGTTCCTTGTCCTCCTCACCTCGCTGTAGCTGCTGTGAGGTGCCCGTGGTCCGGGCAGCTGGTACATGAGCGTGGCACCTGCCAGGGCCCTGTGCCCACGCAGGGCTCCCCGTGCCGCGTGGTGTCGCGGGGATGCTGTACAACCTGAGTGTGCTGCTGTGTGAATTAAACTAACTGCACAACCACCTCTCTGCCCTCTTTTCTGCTGCCCATGTGCTCTCCAAAGGGGGTCCTGGGCAGCCTTTCTTTCCTCTTGGACGCTGGGCAGAGCCTCAAAAGCTGCTGGGGGGTACTGGGGCCTGAGGCTCTCCTGTCCCGGCTGGTGGCTGTAGGGGCCAGCACGGTGGGGTGAGCAGAGCTGGTTTGTAGGGTGGGGCTGGGATGTCTGCACCGATCGAGCCCTGCTCCTGAGCAAGGGCTGAGCAGAGCTCTCCTGCCCACCCTGGTCACCCCCTTATGGCAGGTGCTCGGGCTCCAGTGAACCTCCTTAGCTGGGCATGGGCAAGGTGCTCTTGAGCCCAGCAGCCAGGGCGGGCTGCGTTTCCTCAGGCCCTTTCCTGGGGCTGCCGGGGGGGGATTTTCCACGTGTGGGCGGATCGGAAGGGAGGCTGCCGCAGGGCTTGGTGCTTGCCCATCCGGTTTCCCTCTCCTGATCCCTCTTGCGAGGGCGACGAGAGGGTCAGTGCTGCCCTCGTCCTCCTTTACCCCTTGTCCTCTGCCCCCCTCAGGTCCCCGCGGCTGCCAGCTGTGCCCAGGGGCTGCTGTTCCCTTTCCCCTGCTGCCTGCTCTTTGACACCACTCCCAGCTGCAGCTGCCGTATTCCTGCCTGTTTCCATGGCTCTGCTTGGCCCATGCCTGGGTCAGGGTCTCTGCGACCAGCCCTGGCTGGCAGCACAAGGAGCCCGTGGCCCTCTCCCTGGGCTGTCAGGGAAGCCCCAGGGTCGTCCTGAATTTAGTTCTGCCCCACGTGAGGAGGCCAGGCTGCCCCTGGCTGCCAGCCTCTGTCCTGGCTGTGGCCCTGAGGCTTAGAGCCGAGAGTCGCCTTGCCCTGCTCTAGGGGAGGGGTTCATGTTTGTGCCTGCAACTCCGGTCTCTGAGCTCCTCCGGACGGTGCTGGGGGCAGCCGGGCCGCTCCCACCGCCCCAGGGCAACGGCGGGGCTCCGGTGGCCGGTCCCGCAGCGCTCCCTTCAGGTCGCAGTAGCGCCGGTGAGGCGGCTGTGGAACCATTCTGGCTTCGGGCTCCTGAGATAAGCGAGAACGGAGCTGGGAATGCTCCGGGGCTGCCGCGGCCCGGTTCGCGCCGCCCGTGCGGAGCCGCCGCAGGTAGGGACGGTGTGGGAGGGTTTGTTCACCAAGGGAGCCAGGAGCCATCGTCCCCACCGGACAACCCCGGCGGGTCGCGGTGCTCAGGCAAGAGCTGGAGCTGCAGCCCCAGACCAGACACCGAGAGCTGTCGGGGATGGGACGGGACGGGAGGTCGGTGCTCCCGGGACACCGGCGTTCCCGCGTCTGTTCGGTTCCGAGTGCCGGCCACGCCCGCGGAAGCAGCCACGCCTCCTCCCCGCTCCCGGTACCGGTTTGGCCCCGCCCCGCCCCAGCCCTGCCCACCGCCGGCTCGCGATTGGCGGCGGCACTGTGGCTGGTAGTGGCGATGGCGGCGCGGCGGGGCCCGGGGCCGGTGTCGATGCTGCTGCTGCTCTCGGTGCTGCTGCTGCTGACGGCCACGGCGGCGGCGCGGGAGGGGGACCCGCGGCAGGAGGCGGCGGTGCGCGCGCTTGCACAGCGGCTGCTCGGCCCGCGCGCCGCCGCCGTGTCGCTGTCGGTGTCAGCAGCGCTGGCGGCAGACGGCACCGACGCGTACTGGCTGCGTTCGCCCCCCGACGCCGCCGTGGCCGTGGCCGTGACAGGTTCCAGCGGCGTGGCGGCGGCCGCCGGCCTCTACCGGTACCTGCGCGACTTCTGCGGCTGCCACCTCTCGTGGTCTGGGGCGCAGCTCCGCCTGCCCGACCCGCTGCCGCGACTGCCGACCGAGATCCGCGCCTCCGCCCCCAGCAGGTAACGGGGGCCCCGCCGGAGCCGGCCCGGCCCCACCCGTCCTGCGGTGGGGAAAAGGCTCCGGCCGTGCGGCCGGGCGCTGCTCACGCCTCGTTAGCCCGGGACAGGCGCCGTTACGTAACGGGAACGAGGCCGGGAGCAAGGGTACCCATCCCGCAGCCTCCCGAACCTGCCCGCAGGTTCCGCTACTACCAGAACGTCTGCACCCAGAGCTACTCCTACGCCTGGTGGGACTGGGAGCGCTGGGAGCGCGAGATCGACTGGATGGCACTGAGCGGCATCAACCTGGCACTGGCCTTTGCCGGGCAGGAGGCTGTCTGGCAGCGGGTTGAGTATCGGGACCAGGGATCGGCCAGGGCGTTGGGGTGGCCGTGGGGCCGCTGACGCTCTGCCGCCCCGTGCAGGTGTACCGCACCCTGGGGCTGAACCAGTCTGAGATCGATGCCTACTTCACCGGGCCAGCCTTCCTGGCCTGGAACCGCATGGGCAACCTGCGGGGCTGGGCAGGGCCACTGCCGCCATCCTGGCACCTCAAACAGCTCTACCTGCAGGTACCCACACACCCCCCTGCCCCTATTCTCTGTGCCAGGGCTGCATTCGTGGAGGCTTGGGGGGCACCTGCTCCCTTCCCCAGGCTCCAGCAGTGCCCAAGGATCTCTTATGGGGAACTGGGGGCTCCTCTCCCCCCGCTCCCTCCCTTCTCTGCCTCAGTACCGGATCGTGGAACGGATGCGCTCGCTCGGGATGACCACGGTGCTGCCAGCCTTCGCGGGCCACGTGCCCCAGGGGGTTCTCCGGTGGGTGCAGCCCCACGTGCTTGCAGGCCCTGCAGGGCAGGGCAGCCCTGGCTGTAGTCCCTTTCCCTGTGTCTCAGCCCTGGGCCCTTCCTGAGGTCTCACCTCCGGTGTGTGCGAGCTTCATGGGACACCTCTAGGGGCAGCACAGCTCCTGGCCCTCCTGTGCCCAAGGCAGCTTCCCCAGTGGCTGCCCTGACCTGCAGGGGCACACGGTCCTGTCCTGCCCCTGACCTCTGCTCTGCCCTCTGGTGCAGGGTCTTCCCACACATCAATGCCACTCGCCTCGGGGGCTGGAGCCATTTTGACTGTACCTACTCATGTACCTACCTGCTGGACCCAGAGGATGCCATGTTCCAAGTGATTGGGACCCTCTTCCTGAAGGAGCTGATCAAGGAGTTTGGCACAGACCACATCTACAGCGCGGACACCTTCAACGAGATGACTCCGCTCTCCTCGGACCCTGCCTATCTCTCCAGGGCCAGCAGCGCTGTCTTCAAGTCAATGACAGGAGGTGGGTCAGTGCAGTGCCACCCAGGTGTGGGGCTCTGGGTGGGGATAGCTGGGGCCCAGGGGTGGGTGGTGATGGGAGGTGGTTGCACTCGGGAGGTGCAAAACTCTCAGTGCTCCCTCTAAGAGGAGTGCTTGGTGGCCCTCAAGCCTCATGAGATACCAGTTGAACCTGTGGGCCCAGCTGGAGCATCCCTGACTGTGCTCTTCTGTCCCCAGCTGACCCTGAGGCAGTGTGGCTGATGCAGGGATGGCTCTTCCAGCACCAGCCTGACTTCTGGCAGCCAGCACAGGTGCAGGCACTGCTGCGTGCCGTGCCCCTCGGCAGGATGATTGTCCTTGACCTCTTTGCTGAATCCAAGCCTGTCTACCTGTGGACAGAATCCTTCTATGGGCAACCCTTCATCTGGTGCATGCTGCACAACTTTGGGGGCAACCACGGCTTCTTTGGTACCGTGGAGGCCATCAACCATGGCCCATTTGTGGCCAGGAACTTCCCAAACTCCACCATGGTAGGCACTGGGCTGGTGCCCGAGGGCATCGAGCAGAATGACATGGTGTATGAGCTGATGAATGAGCTGGGCTGGCGCCAGGAGCCCCTTGACCTCCCCAGCTGGGTGACCCGCTATGCCGAGCGCCGCTACGGCGCTCCAAACTCTGCTGCGGCTGAGGCCTGGCAGCTGCTCCTGCGCAGCGTTTACAACTGCACCGGCGTCTGTGTCAACCACAACCACAGCCCGCTGGTGCGCCGACCCTCCCTCCACATGGACACGGAGCTGTGGTACAATGCCAGCGACGTCTACGAGGCCTGGCGCCTGCTGCTGAGTGCCAGCGCCCAGCTGGGCTCCAGCCCCATCTTCCGCTACGACCTGGTGGACGTGACACGGCAGGCGGCCCAGCAGCTGGTGAGCGACTACTACCAGGACATTCGCCGTGCCTTCCAGAGCCAGGCGCTGCCCGACCTGCTGACGGCCGGCGGGCTGCTGGTCTACGACTTGCTGCCAGAGCTGGACAGCCTCCTGTCCAGCCACAGCCTCTTCCTGCTGGGCCGCTGGCTGGAGAGTGCCCGTGCTATGGCCACCAGTGACCAGGAGGCTGAGCAGTACGAGCTGAACGCGCGGAACCAGGTGACGCTCTGGGGGCCCAGTGGGAACATCCTGGATTATGCCAACAAGCAGCTGGGGGGGCTGGTGCTGGACTACTATGGTGTGCGCTGGAGCCTCTTTGTCTCTGTCCTGGTAGAGAGCCTCAATTCAGGCATCCCCTTCCACCAGGACCAGTTCAACCAAGCTGTTTTCCAGGTAGAGAGAGGCTTTGTCTATAACAGGAAGCGGTACCCAGCCATGCCAGCTGGGGACACGCTGGAGATCTCCAGGAGATTGTTCCTCAAGTACTACCCCAGGGCCCTGCAGCACAGCCAGCCTGGGCCTGCGTGACTTTGGGCCATGCCTTCAGAGCTTCTCCCAGGAGGGAGGGCAGAGACCCCCACATCCTCTCATGTCCAGGACCCCACAGCTCCTGGCCTGACGACTGCATCCTGGTCATGCTGGAATGAAGATGCAGACTCCCTGGCTGGCTGGCAAGTCAGTGATGGCAGAGAGGCAGCCAAGGAGCATCTGCTCCTGCCCCAGGGGAAGCGGGGAACTGGCCTGATTATGGTGCGGTCCTGGACCTCCCTGTGCCAGGTGCTCCCAGCTCCATGGACCTCAGTGCTTGCTGGAACCCACCCACACTTTGCGCCCTGTGTATTGAAAAAGACTCTGTGGAGTCTTCTGCAGTGTTGCTGGGGACACACTCCCTGGGAGGGGGCTTTGAGGACTTGCCCCCAGCTGCGGCACTGCCAGACTGCAGAGCAATTAAAGGCCTGGCCCCAGAGTGCTCTCTTCTCCCATCTGTGTCTGTCCCTAGCCCAGCATGGGACCTGTGTGAGACGGGGCAGAGGAGCAGCACTGGCCCCTAACCTGCATAGCTGGGGAAACGTGCTGCCAGGTGTGTGCCAGCAGCTGGCACTGTGCACCGTGGCTGGTGCTAGCCCTGGCTGGTGCAGCCCCCGCGGCTGCGGCTCCCTCTGTGCCCCAGAGCCTCCTGCGTGGGGGATCCTGGCTCTGCAGGGTCTTTATCGTGGCAGCTGTGCGAACATCAAGGCACAGGGAGGTGGAGGGGAAGAGCCTTGAGATAAGGCAGCAGACACAACAGCCACGGTGTGGGGCGGGGGTCCCCCCTCCCAGCCCTCTTAAACAGCAGAGCCCTCTCAGCCGGCACTGTGTGCCCATGGAGAAAACCACGGTGCTGATCACCGGCTGCTCCTCGGGCATCGGCCTAGGCCTGGCCGCACGGCTGGCAGCCGACACCGCTGGCAGGTTCAAAGGTAAAGAGGTCATCCTGTGCTGGGGGACGATGCCATCCCAGGGGGGCTACTGGGCTGGGCCTTGCCAAAGACAGCAGCTCCTCTGGGCTGGGCAGGGGTTGGCAGCGGTGGAGCAATCCGGTGGTGCCGCTGCCCACGGCTGCGCTCTCTCTGCAGTGTTTGCCACCATGCGTGACCTGGCCAAGGCTGAGCAGCTGCTGGAGCGCTTTGGGGGCTGCTGCCCTGACACGCTGGAGCTGCTGCAGCTCGATGTCACCGACCCGTGCTCGCTGGCAGCTGCGGCGCAGCGGCTGCAGGGGCAGCAGCTGGATGTGCTAGGTATGGCTCTTTCTGATGTCCCTGCTGTCCTCAGGGTGGCTGGGGGAGGACTTTTCTGGGGTCACCAACTCTCCCTGGAGCACTGGGCGCAGGTGGCACACTGCAAGAGGTGCTGGCAGTCCTGGGGCTGGAATAGGACATACTCAGTGGGGCAGGGGGTCCAGAGCTGGAGTTTGGGGGTGCCAGGGGTCACTGGCTCATCAACAGGAGAGTGCGCCCCATGCTCCTGCCTTCTGGCACCTTGATGGTGCAAGGAAATGTGGGGGGGCTGCAGTGCCCTACTCAGTGCCGCTGTGCCCAGCAGTCTGTAACGCGGGGATGGGACTGATGGGTCCCCTGGAGACCTGCTCTGACCAGGCCATGAAGACCATCTTTGACGTGAACCTCTTTGGGGCCATCCGCACCATCCGGGCGTTCCTGCCCGCCATGAAGCTCCGCAGGGCCGGGCGGATCATCGTCTCCAGCAGCATCGGGGGGCTGCAAGGTGAGGCCCCTGGCAGGCTGTGGCATGGGGAGCTGGGGAAGAGTCCCAATGCTCACGGTGCAACTCTGCCCCAGGGCTGCCCTTCAACGCTGTGTACTGTGCCAGCAAGTTCGCAGTGGAGGGGCTGTGTGAGAGCTTGGCCATCGTCCTGCACCCCTTCAACATCCAGTCAGTGCCAATGGGGCCGCGGGGGCCGCGCTCCTGCCCTCCATGCACGGGGGTGGCAGTGCCAAGGCAGGGGACGATGGTGGCTGAGTTGCCGCTCTGCTGCTTCCCGCAGCCTGACGCTGGTGGAATGCGGACCTGTGAACAGCAGCTTCACGACCAACCTGCAGCGTCCGGACCCCGAGGGCAGCGAGCTGCAGGGCCTGGACACCGGCACACGGAGCCTCTACCGCCGCTTCCTGCAGCACTGCCAAGGCCTCTTCCGCGACGCAGCCCAGGAGGTGGACGAGGTGCTGCAGGTCAGTCCCCGCGGGGTGGGGGGAGGTCGGCGGGCGACCGTGGGATGGTTCTGACCGCCCCCCCTGCGGTGCCAGGTGTACCTGGAGGCAATCGGCAGCCCCTGCCCGCCCCTGCGCTGTGTCACGACCCAGCTGCTGGCCCCGCTGCGGTGCCTGAGGCTGGGCAGTGCCGACGGCTCCGCGTACGTGCAGGCCATGCACGACTTCGTGTTCGGACACGACGAGGAGCAGCTCTGAGCGCAGCCGCCGGGGTGTGCCGGTACCACCGTGTCGTCGTTAATAAAGCCCTTTGCAGCCGCACGGCTCCCGGTTCTCCCCTCTCGACGCAGTCCCCACGCCGAGCAGCACTGGCCGGGGGCTGCCGCGGGTTCCGCCCTGTGCCCGGAAGCGGAGATGGAGCGGGCGGCTATGGGACCGTGCCTGGGGGAACCCCAGTGACACGGGCCGGGGACCGGGTCTGTCTCCTCCCTCGGTGGGCAGGGCCCGATCCCTACGCACCGGGGCGCCCCGTGACGTCCCCTCCCCGCTGCCGAGCTCCCTCCGAAAGGCGGTCTCGGTGCCGGGGCGGGCCTCGCGGCACATTCCGGGGCGGCGGCTTCCGGCGGGGCCATGCCGCCGTTCGGCGCGGGGCTGCTGGTGCTGACGGCGCCGTTGGCCGCGCTGCCCCGGCGGGCGGCGGCGGCGGTGGCGGCAGCGGCGGGGCTGGTGGCGGGGCCGCTGTACGTGCACCTGCAGCCGGGGCTGCGTCTGGCGGCTCCCGCGCCCTGCCCCGCCGCCCCGCCCGCCGGCCCCGCGCTGCTCCGGGCCCTGGACGCGCTCTACGCGGCGGCGGCGCGGCGGGGGATGGACTTGCGCGTGCTGTTAGCCCCCGGTCGCCACCTCGCTCGCCCACCCCGCGTCCTGCTGCTCCCCGCCGCCGAGGCTCCAGGGCCGCCGGGGCCGGTGCAACTCGGCCTGCAGCACCTGGCCTCCGCCGCCTACGGCTGCCCGCCACAGCTGCCCGCGCTGCTACTGGACGACGCTGAGGAGGACCCCGGGGAGAGTCCCGGGGAGGACCCCGGCGAGGACCTCGGCGCTGCCCTTCCCGAGTTTTCCGACGTGGCGGTCGGCGGCACCTTCGACCGTCTGCACGGTGCCCACCGCTTCCTGCTCAGCGCCTGCTGCCTCCTGGCCCAGCGCCGGGTCCTGGCCGGGGTGGCCGACGGCGATCTTCTTCGCCGTGAGTCCCGGGGCGGCTGCCGGCAGCGTGCTGGAACGGGGCGGGCAGCCCGGAGCACCCGGCCTAACTGCCGGTGTGGGGCCGAGAGATCTGCCCAGTTCTGCCCAGGACAGGGCGGTAAGAGGGGTCACAGCCCCGGGGGGTACCTGTAGCCCCGCACCCAACAGGGTGCTGCCTGGGCAGGGTGACAGGCGGGACCTGCTGCCCTACCGCATGCAGACACAGAGCTGAGGCTGCCGTGGGAGCGAGGGAACGGGAGGAGGGGAGGTGCAGTGGGCAGCCTGCCGAAGCCACGGGTGGGTTTTGTCCCCATCTTGCCCTGCCGCCGTGCTGCTGTCGCTCCGCCGATGCTCTTGCCTCTCATGCCCGGCAGACAAGGTGCTGGCAGAGCTGATCGAGCCCTACGAGCTGCGGGCAGCCAAGCTGCGCGAGTTCCTGCAGGACGTGCAGCCCTCGCTGCGCTACGACATCGTGCCGCTGGCCGACCCCTACGGCCCCTCGGTCACGGACCCCGACCTGCAGTGCTTGGTGGTCAGCGAGGAGACCCGCAGGGGGGGCGAGGCCGTCAACAAGAAGAGGCTTGAAAACGTAATGCCCGTACCGGGGCCTGCTGGACTGCCCCTTCCTGCCCCTCCACCCCTGCCCACTGCTGCCCATGGGCAGCTCACGTCTCAGTGAGCAGACAGAGCTGTTTCGTGCCCCAGTGTGGGCTTGAGGGCAGCATGGCAGCCTTTGGGGCTGTCTTCTCTTGCAGGGGCTCCCCAAGCTGGCACTTTATGAGATCCTGTTGATGAAGGACCCTGATCACAGCCAGAACGAGGAGGAGAAGATTAGCTCCTCCAGCCTGCGGCAGAGGCTGCTGGGGACAATGCTGCGGCCCCCGCGGGTGAGGGGGCTCAGAGAGCTGTAGGCTGTGATGGGAGCTGGTTGCCCAGGAGGAGGGGGCAGCCTGGGGAAATGAGGAGCTGGCTCACACCTGGCTGAAGGGGACAAATTTCAGGGCACCACCTGTGCACTGGCAGCAGCAGGCCCCTGCTCTGCGTGGCCAGGACTCATCCTGCCCGTCTCCAGGCTGGCTGGGTGGGATCCTTCTACAGAGCCCCTGCCCTCCGTCTGCTGGCAACACCTTTCCCTCTGCCCTCAGCAAGACCCTGCCTTGCCATCACACCCGTACGTCATTGGCCTGACTGGAGGGACTGGGAGTGGGAAAACCTCCATCGCCAGGCTCCTGGGGCACCTTGGAGCGTTCATCATCGATGCTGACAAGCTGGGCCATGCTGTCTACAGCCCCAGTGGCCCTGCCTACGAGCAGGTGGTGGCCTCCTTTGGGGCAGGTAGAGCCACCAAGGGCTGTGGGGAGGACCGGGAGGAGGGAGGAGAGTGCCAGCGACCCAGCGTCCAGAGAGCTGCCCTGGCCTGCACCCCCCTGCCTCCCCAGGGGCTTTGGGCTCCACACTCCAGAGCTCTACAGCTGATTCAGTGATGGCTGTACCCCAGTGGGGCAAACCCACTGTGACCCCAAGTCCTGCATGTTCCACATCAGAACAGCTGTAAACTGGCTGGCATGGAAGGGTGGATTGGGCTGCTCCTTTTCCAGGATAAACTTCCCTGTACTTTTCTGGAGTAAGGAGGGGAGCTGCTGGGTCTGGTCCTGGAGCTCCTTGCTGGGCCCTTTTGAGAGCACTGTACTGCAGTGCTCCTGCTCTGCCCTGGACTCACCACGGGGCAGCAAGGTTGCTTCATTTCTCCCGAGCCTGTTCTGCTGCTGTCTTGCAGAAATCCTGAACCAGGATGGGACAATTAACAGGAGAGTCCTTGGGGCCAAAGTGTTTGGAAACCAGGTAAAAGTGGCACAGAGCCTGGCAATGTTTAATCAGGGAGCCCACCCTCTGCTCAGGCTTTTTCAGCCCTTGGAGCTGGTGACTCCTCCCTGGCTGCACTCTGGCAGTGACGTGCGGAGAGGGCAGGACACAAAGGTCTTGTCCCTGTAGCCAAGTTGGCAGCTGTGCTGGACACACTTCTCTTGCCCCAGCAGCTGCTGCCTCCCTGCCCCCATCCCCACCTTCCCTACTCACACTTGCCCTTTGCCCAGGAGAGCCTCATCCTTGACACAGAGTAGGAGGTCTCAGGCCTTTGTGTGCTCTGAGTTGGTACTTGGGGGCCTCAGTGACGTGGGGCCAAACCTGCCCCTCTGTGCCTGGCTGTGTCAGCTGAACCAGCGCTCAGCCTCTTCCTGGGGCCAGGCTGCCCCTTGTGCCACAGCAGGGTCTTTCTGGGTGCCCTCTGTGACTGCTGCTGCCACCAGTTATCCTTGTGTTGGCTACCCAGGGGTTCTCAGGCAGTCACCATGTCCCTCCTGGTCCTTTCTAGGAGAAGCTGAAGAGACTCACGGACATTGTGTGGCCTGAGATAGCCCAGATGGTCAAGGAGCAGATCAGGGAAGCAGCTGCTCAAGGTAACCACGACCCAGAGTGCCCTCAGTCTTTAGCAGCTCTGTGTTTTCAGTGCTAAGGAGCTCCCCCTTCCCCCCCTCCACTGGACAGCACCTTGGCATTTTCACCAGCAGGTCTCTGAGCAAACTCTGAGCTCAGATGAGTTTTGGAGGAGGGTAGAAGTTGCTTTGTCTTTCCTACATGACTTCAAGTTTGTTTTCAAGGCAGTGCTCCAGAAGCGAGCTCCTTCCATCTCTTTGGAGGTGCTTGTGGTAGCTTGGTAGGTGCTTGGTTGCAGGCAGTGGCTTGCTATGCCCCAGGGACCTGCCATCCCATAGTTGCCCTGAAAGTCTCTCCCTGCTGCTTTCTTCTCCACCTGCAATTATGTGGCTCAGCTCAGAGCATCTGTGCTGCCAGCTTGCAAGCAGGTGTGGCTTAGCCAGCAGGAGTGGACAGGCAGGGTGAGATTCTGAGGGACAGTCGTGCTGCCAAGTGACTGCCTGGTAAGGAGCAAGGCCCTCATCGTGCAGGGAGTGCTGTGTGTGTGCTGGACGCTGCGGTGCTGCTGGAGGCTGGCTGGCAAGACATGGTCCATGAGGTGTGGACAGCCATTGTCCCCGAGGAGGAGGTGGGCAATGCCCCTTGGCCTGTTGTTAATGCTGGGGACTGTCCAGGCAGCTGAGTGTCCCCTCTGCTCCTGCCAGGCTGTGAAGCGCATCATGGCCCGGGACGGGCTGAGCGAGGAGGCTGCTCGCAGCCGGCTGCAGAACCAGATGAGCAACAGCCAAAGGGTGGAGCAGGCACAGGTGGTGCTGTGCACGCTCTGGGAGCCGGATGTCACCCGCAGGCAGGTGAGCTGCAGCCCAGCTGCTGGGCTCTGGCTTGAGTGACAAGGTGGGAGGTGGACAACCATGATGGGGGTTGGAAGGCTCAATGCTATACTGTATGCAGGTCGTGCGTGGTGTGTCTGGAGGTGCAGTGTGGGACCCTGTGTGCCATTCCTGCCATGCTCTGGTGGCACTGGCCTTGTCTCTGGCTTGGCTGTGGGCTCTGAGGTGCTGCTCCATGTGTTTTCTGGCAGGTGGAGAAGGCCTGGGATCTCCTGCAGCAGCGCCTGGTCCAGGAGGGCAGCCTGTGAGGTGGTCATGCTCCTCGATCATCACTCACCAACCCACGCAGGTGGGAATGGCTGTGAGGGACCTTGTCCTGGCACTGCTCACCCTCAGTGAGCTGTGCCATGCTCAGGAGCAGCACAGCATGGGACGAGGGGAAGCTTCTGCCCCTTGCAGAGAGGGACGCTGGTGCACAAACCTCCCTGTGTGACAGTAAAGAAACTTCTGCCCTTGCGTGTCCGTGTCCTGGTCCTGTCCCGCGTACCCCTGCCCACCCCGGCCGACATGGCTCTGGACCTGCCAGCTCTGCAGGATGCTTTCCTTTCCTTTGCCTTCACCACCTCTACTGACAGTTTCGGTGCTGCCGGGAATCGCAATGCCCGGGGCCTGGCACCATGCAGAGGCGCCGATCCCGCCCACGGCGCCCCCACTGTGGTGTCATCGGGTGCACAAAACCGCCCCGCTATCGGCAGCGCAGACCTGAGCGCGGACGCTGCTTAGGGCGGTGACGGGCGGCGGAGCTGCCTTCCGAGAGCCTGCGGGAGGCTCGGTGAGCGTCCTCGCTGCTGGCGGGCTCCGGGGTGAGTAGGGCTCCAGGGGGTACCGGCGGAGGCTGTCCGCCTGCTGCCGCGGCCCCCCAGCTCCTCCCCGCTCTCCCCTAGGTCTCCCTCAAGTGCCGCTCGGCGTTGCGCGCTCTTCTGGACGGGCTCCTCCTGGAGGCGGTGGCGAAGCAGATGGCGTCGGCCTTCGAGGGCTGGGCGCGGAACATGCGCGGGCTGCAGGCGGCCGCGGCAGGAGCCGCTCCTTGGCGCTCGGTTCCGGCGAGGCTCCGCCGTCAGCCCCGCGCGGGCGCTCCCACTTACGGTTATTTGCCTAAATACAAAGAATTTATTTTGCCACCCCTTTGGCTGTCGCCCATCGCTAGCACAAGCACCACCGGACACAAACGGAGCCAGGGAACCTCCGCTATCCCGGCAGCGACTGCCGCTAAGATTGCCGCGTGGCGCCGTATTAATACGTCACCGTGACGTCAGGCTAATCGCAACGTCGCGGAGCGGGCCCGGGGCAGAGCGGAGGGTGCGGCACGGGCGCCCTCTGCTGGCTCGGAGGGGCGGCGCGGGCTGTGTTTCCCGTGGGCCCCTGCGGCAGTCACATGACCGGGGCGGGCGGAAGATGGCGGAGCCGCCCGGCGCCGCGGCAGAGGATTCGTGGGGGAAGGTGGGTCCGTTCACGGGACCGGAACTGGGACCGGGTAGTCTGGCCCCGCTAAGACCGCGGGCGCTGGGCTGAGGCGGGGCGGTGGGGCCGAGTGCGGGCGGGCGCGGAGGCGATGGCGCTGGGCGAGGGTAAAGGAGAGCGAGAGGGGCAGGGTCAAGGCGAGGGGCGCCGAGAGTGCGGAAACCGGAGCTGAAGAGCGAGGAGTGCTGCTTGGGCAGAACGGGGTTCCTGGGGTAGCCGGGCCGGACGCGGGGCTGCGGTTCGCCGCCCCAGTCCAGCTGACGTCTGTCCTCCCTCCGGCCCCGCGCAAGGTGGACGCAGCCTACAGCGACAATGGCCTGGACTCAGGTAGGTGTCCCACCCCCGCGCGGTCACAGCAGCGGAACGGTGGCAGCAGCAGCCGCCTGCTGACCTGCCCTGCCCCGGTCACCCGTGCGGGTCTGCCCCTCACTGCGGAACTCCTCTTGCAGCGCTCTTCGTGGAGAACGCCAGGAAGGGGAACATTGTGTCACGAGCCAACAGCATCGGCTCTACCAGCGCCTCCTCTGTCCCCAACACAGGTGGGCCCGCGGGGCTTGTCCCCTGTCCCCCTGCTCGTTCTGCTTGTGGTAGTGCCCAGCAGGTAGCAGGGCTTCAGCATCCGTCAGTGCTGAGGGTGCCAGGGCAGAAACTTCTAGGTGCCTGGGCAGGGTCTGCACCCCTGGGGTGGTTATAGGGCGTTAGAGCTTCTAGAGTCTCTTGTGTCTGCCTTTGGCCCAGCCTGCTGGAGCCAGCTGCTGTCCCGAGTCAGTCCAGGGCTGTCTAGGGGCATGGAGCCATCCAGGGCCTGGTTGCGGCCTGCTGGGCTGCATGGTGACAGCCCCCACTGTACCCCCACACCGTGGGCACTCAGCAGTCTGTGGGCTCCACGCTGACCTGAGCCCTGCTGGCACAGATGATGAGGACAGCGACTACCACCAGGAGCCCTGCAAGGAGTTGTACAAGGACCAGCGCCGGCGGGCACACACCCAGGCGGAGCGCAAGCGCCGAGATGCCATCAAGGTAACCGGGGACTGGCTGGCGTCGGGGCTCTGCAGCGCCCTGCACCTGCCCCTTGTGCTCCCAAACCTGCCCTCCTTAGTACAGTGCACTGGCAGCTGCCTTGGCACTGGCTGGCAGCGTGCTGGGAGCTGGGGTTTGCCGCTCTGAAAACAAGCTGAGCTCCAATCACCTGCACTGTGGCTCCGCTTCCCTGCAGAAAGGCTACGATGACTTGCAGGCCATCGTCCCCACCTGTGAGCAGCAGGATTTCTCCATAGGCTCCCAGAAGCTGAGCAAGGCTATTGTGCTCCAGAAAAGTGAGTTGAGGCTGGGAAGAGGGCAGGAGGTGGTGCCCACACCCAGAATGCTTCGAAGAAGTCACTCTGGGAGGAAGTCCAGCTCTCTGGGAGGTTTTGGGGCACCCCAGGAGCTGGCTGCCTCCACTGGGGCACCTCCTGTGGGGATCTCAGGGACTTGTGTGTGCTCTCAGATCCTCACTCGTTGTTTTCATGCTCAGCCATTGACTACATCCAGTTCCTGCACAAGGAGAAAAAGAAACAAGAGGAGGAAGTTTCTACCCTTAGAAAAGATGTGATGGCCTTGAAGATCATGAAAGTGTAAGGCAGGAGCTGCAGCTTCCCAGCAGTTGATGGCTGCAGGATCTGGGTCCTCCCTGTCCTGCAGCAGTTCTTAGGGGCAGCAAGAGGCAGGGAGCTTTCCCCCATGGTCCTGGGGGCCTTACTCTGCTGCTGCTTTGTTTCAGGAACTATGAGCAGATCGTGAAAGCTCATCAAGACAACCCAAGTGAGGGCAAGGACCAGGTCTCTGACGAGATGAAGTTCAACGTTTTCCAAGGCATTATGGATTCTTTGTTTCAGTCTTTCAACGCCTCCATCTCGGTGACAAGTTTTCAGGAACTCTCAGCTTGTGTCTTCAGCTGGATTGAGGAGCACTGCAAGCCCCAGGTGAGCAGGGCTGTGAAGAGGGCAGGGGGAAAGGGGGCTGGGGGGAGCCAAGAGTGCCAGGCTCTGGCCTGTCCAACTCCAGCTGCTGGACTGCTCTGTCATTAAGCTGGCCAAGGTGAAGCAGTTCAGGAGGGACCTGCTTGTTGCCATTTGCCCTTGGGACACACCTAAAGGTGCTTTGGGTATTAAGAAGCCTCTGAGGGGAGTGGGCATTGGGGCAGGGTCAAAGCCTGCCCTGCTGTGGTGTTCTGGGACTCCATGGTCAGGAACAGTGCGGGGAGCACTGCCCATGTGGGGCTGTAGTGTTTGCCACCATGGATGCCAGTGCCAGGGAGATGCCTGTGGCATGTAAACCAGGCTGGTGTGGGAATTGCTCACTGTGGATAGATGCTGACAACATCTCCTGTGCCACAGACACTGCGGGACATCGTCATCGGGGTCCTGCACCAGCTGAAGAGTCAACTCTACTGAGCCTGCCCCTGGCAGCACCAGTGGCTCTGGGGCCTCCGTACCCCTGAGGCCAGCAACTCCTGCCCAGGGCCTGGGTGTTGGGCACTGGGAGGGGCTGGGCCAGCTCCCTCCTGGCTGTTTTTAAAGCTTCTTTGAATTATTTATTGCATTAACTACAAAGCAAAACAAGGCTGTGCAAAGAGCAGCTCCCTGGTTCCTGCCGCAGTCATTGCTACCCTTGGGAAGGGCCAGAGGTCATGTGAGGGGCTGGAGTCTGCAGTTCAAGGCAGCTGGGGAGGGTCTGCCTGTGCCACCGACTCAGCTGTGAAGCAGAGCTAAGCACAGGCCTCAGATACAGCTCCTCTGACCCCGAGAAGGGGAAAGAAATGGGAACCTCAAAGCTGCTGGGTTCTGGTAAATAAGCCTAGGGCTGGGCTTCTCCCAGTTTACCCCCTGCCCCAGAGCAGCTCTCACAGGGTAGATGTTTCAGTTGAGATGTGGGCAGGCAACACCCCCAGCTTTGACTTGGTTTTATTTTGGTCACTGAATCACCCAATTCCTCCTGCAGCAGCCCCAGTGTCAGCAGGGTTTGCTCTCCGTGTCCCCACTGTCCCCAGGGCAGTGATGCTGCAGCAGGAGCATGTTCGAGCTGCTGCTTCTGTCCACCTTTAGCAGCAGAGAACCCACTCAGGGGGGTGATTGTTATACAGAACTCCTCACCCCTCTATGTTTGCATGGGCCCTTTGCAAGGCTCTGGAAGCCCAGAGATGGACCTCACCCATAAAGCACACACAGGGCAGCTGGGGCTCCCCTGGGAGCTGGTGTGAAGAAAACCTTTGTGGGGAGCAGGGTGGGGCTGGGGCCCTGCGGTGGCACCCAGGGCACAGGCCGAGCCCCAGAAGCTGCCTCTTGCCTCAGTCAGAGGTGAAGCTTTACTGACCTCACATGGAAACCAAAATATTTTTCTATTGTGAAAAGTAATTAAATAAATTTTGCTGAATGTTTTAACAGTTCTTCTGCTTTTACTTCTGCTGCTCAGTGCCTGGAGTCTTCCCTCAGAGCTGTTTAGGAACAGGGAGGTTCTGGAAGCCCAGCCTGATCCTTGTGGCTGAAGTTGCTCAATCCTGGCTCTGGCCTTCCCCAGACCCTGCCCAGCACCCTCTGCACAAACCACCACAGCACACTGGAGCTGAACTAAAGTCCTCATGTTTATTGGGGCTGTAGCTGTGTGCACCACTCAGTCACAAGGCAGCATTCTCAGTCCCTTCACCTCTTACTGGGCTGGCAGGAACTCCACACCAGTGCCCTTACACCTTCCCATCACAGCCCCCCTGAGGACACCCCAGCAGCCCACCACCCTTATGGGCAGGCAGAAACAAAATCCCCAGGGGGAGGCAGTGCTGTGTCACCCTCTCCACCCCAGCTCCAATCCCCAAACCTTTTAAACCAAACATGTACAAACAGGCAGGACCAGCCCCAGCCTGCAGTGGAAAGAGCCCAGCTGAGCTGCAGCAGCAGTGCCTCAGGGAGCTGTGGGCAGCCTGACGTTGTGGTCCTCATCTGTCTCTATCCCAACCTCCTCCTGGACAAGCACAGAACATCTCAGCAGGGTGGTGGCCACACCATGGTTACTGTCACCACCATCAACTCAGGGCCCAGCACAACTCTACTCACAAAGAATTGCTTCTTGCTCTTGGGGTACCCCTCCAGGATGGCATCCAGCAGCTCAGTTGCCTGGTGAGACAGATGTCACGAATTCAGTGCTAGGCAGCCCCACTACAGCTCCCATGAAGTGTCCCTGTACTGGTCTCAGGCCAGCAGAGCTTGAGAGACCGCAGGGGAGCAGCCATCTCTAACTGAAGCCTTGCTCTGCTTCCCGATGCCAGACATTGGTGTTTGGGCACTGCCACAACTTAGCCTTTTCCTGGGGGATCACCTTAGTAGCCTTGAGTCTTCCCCAAACTTGTGAGGCCCCCAAGGGCAGCAGTGTCACCACAGGACTGTCACTGCCAGCACCCCAGCACTGCCCACCCACCCCACTCACTGGCACAACTCTTACCATTCGCTTCCTCCTCCGCCACTCCTTGCAGTACAGCTGCTGCTCGCTGCAGACCTGCAACAGCCACAATGTCAGAAGGCAGCAGCAGCCCAGGAAACCCCTTCAGGGATCTAAACCCCTCTTGGAATGGATTCCCTGAGACAGGGAAAGGTGAACTGGACACACAGCAGGTGATTGCCCCAGGCAAAGGCCTGCAAGGAAGAGGCAGCTCAGGCTGTTTCCTAAAGTCACCCAGGGAGCTGTGGCCACTCTGCACGGCTGGGCTCACACACAGGCTCTGTTGTACCAGTGTCAGCTGGGCTGGGGACAGGATGACCCTTTGGAGGGTGTGGCAGGACCAGCCCCGGCCCAGCTCAGGCACAGGCAGCTCTTCACCTTCTCTTTCTCCTCCGGGGACACATGGTTGGTGGCAGACTTAATCCTCTCCAGTTTCTCGGTGTAACTCCTGCAGTCCTTCCTCAGCTCCTCAAGCTCTTTGGCCATCTCCGGGGTTGTCATGGAGCTGTTCAAGTCCTTCAGCTCTGAAAGGATGGCACCAGTCACCAGAAGGGCAAACAGCCCTGTGGCCATGGCAGAGCTGCCCGCGCCCATGGGTCCGCCGTGCCCAGTGCTGCAACGGCCGGCCAGAGGCCCTCACCTGCCTCCATCTGCCGGCAGCTCTGCTGCAGCGCCTGTACCTTGGCGGAGAGAGCGGCGATCTGCTCGTCCAGGCTGCGGAGCTCCGCGTCGCTGGCAGCCGGGAGCTGCTCCTGTGGCAAGGCGGTGGGTCAGGGGAGCGGGGTCCAGCGAGGGCGGCGCCCGGGCCGGGGCTCACCTGGTCGGCGAAGTAGATCTTCTGTTTCCCGTAGGTCTTCTCACGGACGCGACCCTGCTGCGCCAGCTGCTCCAGCGCCTTCACCACGGCCTGCAGTGGACAGATGCCGTCAGCTGGGACTTGCACCCAGTCCTTTCCGTGCCCGCCGGCCCGGTCCCGCTCACCGTCTTGCCCAGCCCGTGCTCCCGCTGCAGGTTCCCGAAGGCATCCTGGGCGCTGTACGGCCGGTTCTGCTCCCGCAGGTACCGCAGCAGCACGGCGGCGGCGCCGCCTCCTGCGGACACACTGCTAGTTACCGGGGCCACCGAAGGCACCGGGACGGCTAAGGGTGGGTGGCGGCCACACGGCGTTCCCTCACTCACCGCCCGCCGCGGGGCCCTCACGGCCTTTGCTCATTCTGTCCCCGTTCGCGCCGCTGTCTCCCGCTCCCGGCCGGCGGCACTGACGCACTTCCGGTGCGCCGCCCGCCGCCCGCCTATCAGAGGGTGGAGAGAGAGGCTGCTGCGATTGGCGGGAACGGCGGAGCCCCGCCCCCAGCGGGCGAGCCCAAAGAGGCCGCCCCCAGCCCCGCCCCTCCGCGGGGACCCAGCGCAGCCCAGCCCGGGCCGGGCCAGGCCTGGCTGCCGCACGGCGGCGCCTCAGCCGGAGAGCGCCGGGACGGGACTTCCGCAACGCGGCACAGATAGGGTCTGGTCCCAAACCCGCACAAGCCACCCCCTGCCCTTCGCCCCCAACCAGCCGCGGAGGCTTTGCTCGCAAAACACAGCTCGTTACCGACTGCCCTCCCGGTAGCTGGGGCTGAGGGCGCCCTCCCCCCGACCTGGCCGACGTTCGCGGGCGCATTTGGACACAAGAGGCAGAGAAAAGGCTCCCTGAAGAGCTTCGTTCTTCACTGTAGAGGTGACTAGAACCGAGCTCTATGGCTTAGACAAAGCAATGGCAAGCAGGGCGAGGCCGGGGCCGGCTGGCAGTACCTCCCTCCCCGCTCAGATGCTGGTTTGGTTGTGTGACCGCCGTGGGCACAAGCTGCTCGGTCACCGGTGGCTCAGCCTGCTGTCCCCGTTCAGTGCACCAGGCTGGAAGCAGCAGCTGTCTCCCAAGCTGCGCTCAGGGCTAGGGCAGATCTGGACAAACCAGCCCCACCTCTCCCCTCCTCCAGAAAACCCACCCAAGAGGCTGCGTCAGGGGAAGTGCTGGGTCCCCACTGTCCTACCCAATGCATGTTGGGGGAGCATGCAGGGGTTCCACAAAGGGTTAGTCCATGATCTCAGGAAAGCAAGACAAGAGCTGCTGCCATAGGTGATGTTCTTCTTGGGACTCTGCTCACAGCAGCGTCTTATTGCCATTGTGTCTCTTACAAAACATCACTAGAAAGCAGGAACCCAGGGCTGGGGCCATGGTAAATACAAACACTGTGGTCAGACACTGCTGGCTCCACAGCAGGAGCAGGGGGACTGCTCCTACCCAGATAGTGCTGGGAGAGAAGACTTGGATTCTGTGGACATCTCAGGAGCAGGAATGGTTGTCTCACACAAAACAGCATCCAGTCCAAGGAAGAAAAATATCCTGTTCACTCAGTTACACACCAGCCCTGGAAAGTTGGTTTGGGGATTGTCCTCGGCGACGCTGGCTCAGTCTGAGCAGTGGCCTCTGGAGCTGCAACACCAGATTTAGTGCTTTAGGTGAGAAGATTTGGAGCAAGCAGCATCCTGGCAGGCAGTGCAGGGCAGTGGTGACTGTGGGGCTCTCATATCAATGCCTTTCCCTAGGAGCTACCAGTGCAGTTTATTTGCAAACCCAAGCAAGGCTACAGAGTCACAGTGGTGCTCCTGGGGCTGGCTGCCACATCACTCATGCTCACACAGGAGACCATCTAGAGAATAGTGCAAGGCTTCTCCTTCCAGGGCTCCCTCCATGATGCACAACAGAAAACCAGAGGGAGGTGATGGGAGTCTTACTGGCCACGTGAGCCAGCAGGATCCAACTGGTTCAGCTCAGACTGATCCAGCAGTTCAAAGTCATCTCCTTCTGCGTCCGTGTCCAAGTCTGAGCTGGCCGCTCTAAGGAAGGGCTTCACAGCTCTCTGGGGGTGCTCGCTGTGTGAGGAACCTGGCTGAGATGCTCCTGACAGTGCCAGCTGGATCATCCCCCTGGTGACAAAGCCTGCAATGTTGTTGGTGAGGCTCTGCATGGAGGGCAGAGTGCCTGGCTCCTGCTCGGACAGGAGGTGTGAATCTTCTGCCGCTTGCGAGCGGTAGGCCAGGCTGGGGAGCCCAATGCTGGTGTCATCCTCGTCGTCTAAGCCAGTTGCCTCTGGGTTTATGGAAGGGAAGTCAGGCAGATCCCTGGCAAAAGATTCTTCTGGGTCACTGTGCCCATCCAGGTCTAGAGAAGGAAAAGGTGCCTTAAACACACAGTAGACAGCAAAAACCCTGCAGCCAGGGCAGGCAGCTCTCAGGGCTAGGCCACCTCCTCCAGCACAGACCAAACACTTCCAAGCTGTTCAAGATGCCAGTAACCTCCCAGCTCCAAGGAGTGCAGATGCTGCACCAGACACACTCTGCCAAAGCAAAGCACCCTCTGCCCCAGACTGGGTCCTGCAGCCTCTATCCCTGCAGCCAGAGACCAGCAGAGCAGGATCTGCCTCCGCAGAGAAACTGTACAGGCAGGAAGCTTGGCCCTGGACAAGCAGGGAGCTCCAGCTCATCTCAGCCAGCAACATACATCACACAGTGAGGAGTCCAGACCCTCCCCCAGCCTGTCACAACAGCTTCTGCTCAGTATTCTACACCCTGCAGGAGCTGCCCAGCTCCCCTCACCTTCAGATCCCTCGGTCAGTGGGGTCTGGCCCCGGGAGAGGTTGAAGATTCCATTCTCTGTGTAGGAAACCTCCGCGTCTGAGTGCTCCGAGTCGGAGATGGTTAACTCCTTGGCAACCACGGAGTCATCCAGCTTTAGAACAGGAGACAGAGAAATCAAATACTGCAGAGCTGCTCACCAAGCACATGATCCAGTGGCTGCCATTAAACCCGAGCCTCGTGGGAGGCTGGCAGCTGAGGCTCATTTCACACTTTCCTAGGAGGCTGTAGGTGGTACAAGCAGCTCTGGACTTGCTTCAGTGAGAACAACAAAGGCCTCTATAAAAGGAGAACACCCTCATCTGATCTGTCACCACAGCTCTGCTGCAACGTGCTAGGCACAGGGCCCTGCATGGCACACTCCTGCCACATGAGCTGGCTCTGCTCAGCTGAGCTCTTCCCTTTGCCTTGGTTACCTTGGGGCAGAACGCAGCCAGCTCTTCCTCGCTGTCACTCCCATCATCCACAGCCTCCTGCTGAAGGGCTCTGCGACGCACTGCCAGAAACCAGAGTTTGTTACTGCTCCCCAGACAGGTCTGTGAGACCAGCCCAGTGCCCAGCAAGAGATCTCAGCTGGCAAGCCTGGCCATAACACAACCCAGCAGGCTTTGTTCCACAGCACAGCAACGTGGTCATTTCTGACCTGGGCTGCTGCAGAGACAAATGTTTAGCAGCCACCTTGCACTGAGTCCTCCCTCTTTGGTCAGTGCAGCTGCCACACAAAACAGGCAGCTCTGGCAGCTGAGAAGGGGAGCAGCTCAGCACCACAAGGAGCTTACAGCAGCTGCTCCTTGGGAGCTACTGCACAGGCAGAGCTGCCCTTGATTCCTTCCCAAAGCAGCAGCAAGTTTTTGCCAAGGGTACTGGAGCAGCAGCCACGCCAGCTGTGCATCTCCTCCAAGAGCAGGGGCTGGATTCACAGCCTGCCCCAGGGAGCACGGTGGGTGTGGGAAGGTCAGGAACAGGGCAGACTTACGCTGCTTCTCCCGCTGCCTGCAGATCATGTAGCCTCGCACGCTGAAATCCAGCCGCTGCAGAGCTGGCTCCAGCCTCCTGTACATGCGCTGCCCCAGCCTGTGGTACACAGCAAGGGGCCACAGCAGGATGAGGAGCACTGGGGTAAGTGGGAATGCTGGTTAGGAGCTTGCTCAGGACACCTGGCCTGTTTTGTCACGCAGTGCAGCACACACCGAGCGTGTGCAGTGCATGCAGGAGGCTGCTGGCACCAGGGCAGTTGCCTCTGCCAGTCTAAAACCACTGAGAGGCCAGCTCTGAGTGCTCAGACCTGTGGTTATCAAGCACTCAGATGTGCTCTTTCTGGACCACAGAGTCATGGTCAGGAACTACCACACTCCAGGCAGAATGTACTGATTTCAGTTTTGAAGCCATTCACAGAAGCGTTCCCTCTGAGCAGGGCAGTCCTATCCCTCAGACACACTGACCCTGCTCAGTTCTGCCCCTCCTGATGCCCAGCCCTGTGCTGGCAGAGCTCTACTTACACAGCAGGTAGGAGAGCAGGAGCCCAGGGATGTACTGGCCCAGGACAGCCAGGAAAGTAAAGACTCCACAGGCTAGAAGGCAAAACTGCAGACATGGGAGACAGTCAGTGCCCAGGCCTGAGCAGCATTCACACAGTTCCTGTCTTGCTCCCTGCAGATTCTGGGTCTGGCCTTAACTGAACTGCCAGTGAGGCCTCCCTAGCACCCAGCTGCCCCTTTCCAGCACCCCTGCAGACACAGGAGGTGGGAAACCTCCCATGGCTTCACAGCAACAGGCAGCAGACCAGGGCCCTGCCTCAGAGGACAAGCAGCTTCCCAGGGCCCCTAAATTAAATGCAAGGCAGAGGTTAAAGAATAAAAAAACTCTTCAGGATAAAAAGGGCAAGGGCAGGGTCCATGTGTTACAGGCTCCTCTTTGCATAAGCCTCAAAGAAAGAATAAAAAAAACAACAAACCAGCCAAGCCAGACACCTTCTCCAGCTCCAGAGGAGTCTGATGCTTAGAGAGGCCAGAAAGCTACAGGAGGAGCAGCTCTGTTTTCCTCCCACTGCTGCAGGCAGACTGACACTCGCTTTCTCCTCCCTCCTACACAGCCTCACTCCTCTGCCTCTGCTTTCTACTCCTCTCCCCCACTTCACGACCATGTTGTTGTGGGAGACTTCCTGCGGTGGCCTCTCACATGTCAAGTGCTCAGCCCATGCTGGGTGCCACCATAGAAGGACACCAGTGCCCAGCAGAGGCTCCACAACCCCTACTTCATCAGCTGAGGTCTGTACATTCTCACCTTGCCAGGATTTTGCCTCTTGAAAACGAGGAGGTTGCTGAAGAAGCTGGTCCAAGCCAACCATCCTTCAGCCAGATGGTGACAGAGCTCTGGCACCCCAAGCAGCCGAGGGTGGACATATCCCCAGCTGCACCAAAGGGAAGAGTTCAGAGCAGGCATCACTGCCTCAGGCATTGCAGAGGTCACTTGTTACAAACTCCTCTGCCTAGTTCCCTCTCCTCTCCCCCACTGCTCAGCTCTGGAGCCAAGGCCCAGCCTGCCCTTCCTCACCACCTCCCCACATGCAGCATTTGTTCAGAGGTTCTGTGCCAGCCCCAGCTGCCCCCAGCAGCTCAGGAGCAGGGATCTCAACTCTCAACCTTGGGCTCAGACTAGTTTCCATGCTGCTGGAGGGAAAGAGCAGTGCTGATGCAAATCCAGGGAATCCATTTGCTTTTTTCTGTATTCATTTAGTCAACTGCAGCCCTCAGGGACTCAGCACAGGGCCTGCAAGCAGCATGGAATCTTGCTTAATAAACTGGTTTAGTCCAGGGACAGTGTCTCCAGCAAGCTCTGTCAGTGCCTCTTAGGTGCCAGACACAAGCACCCAGGGTTAGGAGCAGCAGTTCCTTTTGTACTTGGGCCTCTTGAAAGTGATTACTGGGCAGCTGAGCAGCCAGCAGCAAGGTGTGCCAGGCAGAGCAGGGTGCTGTCAGCAGGACAACACCCTGGCATTTCCCAATCCATGACGAGTGCTGCAGTCAGACCACAGCTATGCAGCAACAGCTTCAGGAACAGGCTTGTTAAATGTTACCTGTCAGCACTCAAGCACTTCATTAGGCCCAGCAGAAATGTTGCTCTTCTGCTCTGGGAGGCCCTGACAAAAGGACCTGCAGCTCTTAATTTAAAGGTGCAAGGGAAGTGGCAGGGGCAGTTTTGCAGCACTCAGACGTTACTGGAGGCCAGGATGAGGGCAAACAGTAAGTGTCTGAGAATGGCTAGGGCCAGTCAAAAACCGGTCCCAGCAGCTCGACAGAGTCCTTCCTGCCTCCATTGAGCAGCTCTCTTCTCCCCCTCCTCCAAGCGGCCCAGGTCACCAGCATGTGCAAGCAGTAAGGACAAGGTGTGACAGCAGAGGGGCACACAACAGAGCAGTCCATTAGCTTCCTACCTCTCATTGTCTAACTCGCCAGGTCTTGCCACTAGAACATGAAAAACAGACACTGTTAGTCAAGGGGAGTCTGCAGGGGAGTGCTGAGTTCCTGGGATTTCAGTGAGGCTTTAATGAGCTGGGGAATTCCCGAAGTCATTAACTGCAGCTAGGATCTGCAGAGGGATTGCTCTGCAGCGCCTTCTGAACACAAGCACGTTACAGTGCAAGACTGCTGGCGTCTCCCTGCTGCTCCTCACTGCCTGTGGGACATTTCCTGGAAGGCTGCTCCAGTTACACTAACAACAGCAAAATATACCCCAGCCCCTCCCCCACACGCTGCGGAGGGAGGCAGAGCAGCTTGTTACTGAGAGGCAGCAGCCAGGCAGGTTCTTTTCAGCCAGGCTGGGCTTTCAAGAGTGCCCCTGAGATGCACCAGCGACCCTGACACACTGGAACCAGGGCTCTGAGGGAGCTGCAGACACCTTCTTGTAAGCCACAACATTTCAGCTACAGAGTCTGAGCCAAACTGCTGCTAGAAACCATGGAAAGCTTTAATGTCTTCCCAAGAACTACACAGAAGAGCTGGAGTTGTACTTGGGAGTTCACTCGGGAGCCACCCCGGGAGCATGCAAAGCATCCACACTGCTTCAAAAGCAGCCTGGCTGTGCACAGCCAGCCCTGAGCCGCTGCAGAGGGCAGTGCCTCTGAGCACATCAGCATCAGAAACTGCTTTGCTGAGAGCTTCAGACAAGCTTTGTGCACAGCCACGAGGACGCCTTTCCAAAGCTCAGGAGGACTGGGACTTTGTCCTAAACCATGGAGCTGGTTGATTAGAGATCCTGAGGAGAAATCCAGACATGTTCCATGTGTGCTCTGAGTTCCTGCTCTGGTATCCAAGGCCCAGGAGATGAATCACTGCCTGAGCCTGCGCTGCCTCATGCACACCAGCTCAGCCTCCCTACCGTGAGACAGGCACCAGTGTCACCAGCACAAAAACCTCTTCTCATGTGCACATTGGTAAGGGTTTTCCAGCCCCAGCAAGGACACACCTACAGCACTCCTGCTTGCTTCTAGGCTCACAAAGAAAAGCACCAGGATTTTCACTGTTTAACTTCTGGCAGGATGCAGCCTGCACTCCTGGGGTTAAAACTGGTACTTAATTAGCTGCAACCAACTCGAATGTTGTGACTTACCTCCAATTTCAGGCCAGATTTTGTGCTTCCACTGATCTAGGCAAACTACTACCATGAGGGTGAGCGAGACCAGGAAGAGCAAGCGAAGAGAAGTCAGAGCAAAAAACCTAGGGGGAAGAAACAAACAAATCAGCACCGACCAGGTCTGTGCCACACACAAAAGGGGCAGCACAAACTAACTCAAAACCAATCACTGGCAACAGAGACAGAGAAGTGCCAACAGCCAGCATCCACTGGGCTGCTTTAGGGATCTGTGTCTGTCTGCTCCTGCCATTTCCAGCACAACAACCCTGGCTCACAGCTCTGGTCCCAGCAGGGTTCTCAGCCCACCTGTCAGAGGCAAGCACTCTGCTGCCCTTCCTCTACTGCCTGCAGAAGGGTTTGGGGTGTGCTGGTTAGATAACAGGGAAAACAAGCCGAGAGGGAGAGAGCTGAAACAGATATCAGCATTTCCAGGTCCACTCTTGTTTGTTGGCACAGGTCAGGCTCTCAAACACTGAGATCGGGTGCCCCTGTCCCAGCTCCAGTCATTAGCCGCTCGCACCCGGCACGGGGTCCCGGCTGCTGGGCACGAACTGGAGCTCTCCTGCCCGGAGGCCGTGCAGGGCCCTACAGGAGGGGACGAGGAGCCGAGAGCGCGCTGCTGGGCAGAGCAGCAGCCTTCGCTCCTGCGCCCACCGAGACCCGGGCCCCTGAGGGGATGGCAGCAAACAAACCCCCCCGCAGCCTGTGGCGTTCCGCGGGGAGCCGGTTCGGGACTGCCCACACCCGCTCTGCCGCAGCCAGTAGCCACAAAGGGGACGCGCCTGTCAACACCGGGACTGGCTCCGCAGCCCGGCGCCCCCGGCGGGGGCAGTGGATGCAGACCCGGACCCTGCCGCCTCCCTGCCACCTCGCAGCCGCGCTCGGGCCCCGCCGCAGCTCACCAGAAGAGGCCGTGCGCCGCCGTCCACCATAGCGCGCTGCGGCCCGGCCGCTCCCACACCAGCGCAGCCTGCACGGCGCTCAGCAGCGGCTCGTAGGGACCTAGGCGGTCTCGCAGAGCCGCGCTCAGTGCCTGCACCCTCCGCTGCCGCTCACCGGGCCCGCCGGGCCCCGCCGCCGCCATTGCTCCCTCACGACATCAACATCCGCCCGCCGCCGACATGGCAGCCCCCAAGGGCGCCGGAAGTGAGGCCCTTTAGGGGCGCCGCCATCTTGGCGCAGGCGCGGCCAGGGCGCAGGCGCGGCCCGGGGGCGGAGCCGGCCGGAAGTGGGCCGCGCGCACGCGCAGAGCGGTTGGCGCGGGGCGGGAGACGCGGCCGGGAGCTGCGGCCGGCGGCGAGCGGGGCCGAGCCGAGCCGAGCCGGATCGGACCGGACCGTGCCTCGGCCGCCATGCCGCGGGAGATCATCACTCTGCAGCTGGGCCAGTGCGGCAACCAAAGTGAGTGGGCGCCCGGGGACGGCGGCGGCGGCGGGACCGGGTCGAGGGAGCGCGCCCCGGGCGGGGCCAGGATGCTGGAGAAGGCGTGGGCGAGGCCTATGGGACCGAGGCGGGGCGTACCGGGATGGGGCTGGGCCTTGAGACCGGGGATGCCTCGGGCTCTGCCCTGGCCCGGCCCCTCTGACCGTGCCCCCTCCCCCGCCCCCCGCAGTCGGGTTCGAGTTCTGGAAGCAGCTCTGTGCCGAGCATGGGATCAGCCCCGAGGGCATCGTGGAGGAGTTCGCCACCGAGGGCACCGACCGCAAGGACGTCTTCTTCTACCAGGTATCACCAGTGCCGACTCTTTCCCATGCAGCCTCTGCCTGCTCTCGCCACCGCATCGATGGGCACTAGAGTGAGCACCGGCAGGGCCGTCTCTGCCCACTGTGGCTCTGCCTCCTGGTCAGGAAGCTCAGGGCTGATACTGGCTGCAGGCTGTTCTGCATGGCAGCCTCTCCTGAGGGCTCCTGCCCGTCAGCACGCTGCCAGCGCTCCGCCCGCGCTCCCGGAGACGGGCAGAGTGTGGAGGCAGACAGGAGGCTGCCATAGCCACCACCAGACGTCACCACTGCGAGCTGAGCCCGTTAGGGAAGAGCCTTCCCTGGCACCTGCCGAGAGCTGGGCTCGGCTCTGAGCGCACAAAGCTGCTGCAGCACAGAGGGGCTGCCTGGAAGGAGCCTGCCTGCCTCCCGGGTGGTGGTGTTGAGACTGTCCCTGCCCCTGGCTGCAGGCGGACGATGAGCACTACATCCCACGCGCCGTGCTGCTGGACCTGGAGCCCCGCGTCATCCACTCCATCCTCAACTCCCCGTACGCCAACCTCTACAACCCCGAGAACATTTACCTGTCTGAGCACGGCGGCGGCGCTGGCAACAACTGGGCCAGCGGCTTCTCGCAGGTACCGGCTGTGGCGCTGCGGGGCACCCCCCGAGGCGCCAGGCTTTGTTGTGGCCTGCTCGGTGGGCGGCTCCTGGAGGATGCCCCCATGTTTGGCAAGGACTGACGCTTGCCACTTTGTGACTCTCTGGCTGCAGAGTCACACTGCCAGTCTCGCTTGGCCTCGCACCAGGCTGGAGAAGCTCTGCTGCACTTTGCGTGGGAAAGGAGCAAAATCTGCTCTGGTCTCTCTTGCAGGGGGAAAAAATTCATGAAGATATTTTTGATATAATAGACAGAGAGGCTGATGGCAGCGACAGTTTGGAAGTAAGTAAGTCCTGGGATTTGGATCTAGCTGCCATGCTTGGGGTATTTCTGAGGTTGGGCACAGTCCCCTGGTGCACACACGTGTGCTTGGCTTGCCCTTAGGTGTGGAGCAGAGAACAGGTAGGCAGGGAGCTAGGGAAAGGAGACCTTACCCAGCAGTACCACATCTGCCCAATTTCCCCAGAAAGCTTCTTACCACTTGCTCTTCCGGAAACACTGCTTGCCTTGGGCTCTTCCCACAGGATGCAGTCCGCAGGAAGAATTCCAGGAATTATGATGGTTTTTCCTTGCCCCCCTCCAGCTCCCTCCTGTGGCTCTCCTTCCATCAGCTGAAACAGGACACACATAGCTCATCCTGCAGGGCAGGCCCCGTGGGTCAGCAGGGCTGTGCTGGAATAAGTGGAGCAGAGCAGGGAGCTGGGGGCTGCCAGCAGGAAGGTTTAGACTCAAAGTTGCTGGGTGCTCTGAAACCCACAGAATGGGCACAGGCAGCTGCAGCTTCATTTGTTATTCATCCGAGGTAAAGGGGCAGCAGGGCACCAACAGCTCTTTGGCTGCTTTGCTGTGTGCCTCTGGCAAGACCTTTCTACCGTCCCTGTACCCCCATTTCCTGTGCTGGGCTCCCTGGCATTTGGCAACAGGGGACAAGAAAATGTCATTGTCAAACAAGTGAGCAGAAGGTCCAAGAGCCCTCTGTGGGACATGCAGCAAGAGGCAACTGCCCTGAAGCTGGGTAGAGCTGGCCTTGGGCAGTGCAGCAGGAGGGGAAGGCAGTGGAGGGTGTGGGGCAAGGGTTGGTACCTCCTGGAGGTGAGGTTGGAACTGTTCTGAGGTCTGCTTTGGGATGAGAGAGGAGCAGGAGGCTCCTGGGCAGCAGCTGTGTGCTCAGAGCTGTGGAGTCCACCTGCGCAGCAGAAGTGTCCTGAGGAGCCCTTGGCTGTCACTGTCTGGGCAAGCCAGGGGTCCCCTCTCGGCGGCTGCCAGCCTCATGCTCTCGGTTGTCACAGGAGGGTTCTCACCATGGCTGGCAAGGCTGTACTGGCAGTGGCACAGCTTCTGGGCTGAACTGGGCTGCCAGCTGCCTGCCTTCTGCTTCCTTCCAGGGCTTTGTGCTTTGCCACTCCATCGCCGGTGGCACAGGTTCTGGGCTGGGCTCCTACCTGTTGGAGAGGCTGAATGACAGGTGAGGCCCCTGCCCTCTGGCAAAACCTGGTCCTGCCGGGCACCCTGCCAAAAGAGAGCTGCAGAGCTGACTCAGAGCCACCACTCCCACCCAAACACTGCCTTGTGCAATGCCTGGCGCGCTGCCCGGGAGAGGGATGGCTCCTGATACGCCTGGGGACTTCAGTGGCTCAAGGGCTGGACTCTGCTGTCCAGACTCTGCCTTTCCTCAGCCACCCTTATCTGGCAGCTGTCTTCTGGCACCATGGCTGCTCAGGGGTGGGAGGCTGGAGCTGTGGGCTCTGTGTTGCTGTCCTTGCCTGTTGCAGTTCGCAGCCTCTCGGGGAGAGTGGCTCAGCCTGGCCCCCAGCTCCTCTGGCAGCTCCTCCGGTGCTGGGGCAGGCACTGCTGGGACAAATCCTCTCTCCGGAAGCCGACTCTGTCGGCAAGCTGGGGCAGGCTGGTGACTCACTGCTGTCCTGAGCCCTGAGGGCAGTGAAGGGAGCTAGTGGGAGGAGAGAGCCCTGGCTGGTGCTGTTAACCCTCGGGTGGCTGCGCTTTCTGCCCAGGTATCCCAAGAAGCTGGTGGAGACCTACTCGGTGTTCCCAAACCAGGATGAGATGAGCGATGTTGTTGTCCAGCCCTACAACTCCTTGCTGACGCTGAAGAGGCTGACCCAGAATGCTGACTGCGTGGTGAGAGCCTGCTGCTTGCTGCCAGCCCTGTGGCCAGCTCTTGGGGCAGCCCTGTCCCAGCTGCTCAGACCTGACTGTGCCCTTTGCTGGAGCTGTGTGGAGCATGCAGCAGACTGCAGTGCTCCTTTAAAGCCCTGGGCGCAGCAGTGGGTGCACCCCAGTCCAGGACTGAGCAGATGTGGTGGCTCTGGGAACAAGGGCTCTGAGCTGACCCTAGCTGAGCTGCCGAGCTTGGCATTTCCCCTTCAGGACCCAGCAGACCTTCCCATGGCAGCAGCGGCTGGCTGCTGTCCTCTGCTGTGCAGCCTTCTGCCTGTGCAGGGCAGGAGCAGCTGTGCCAGAGGTGCTGGGGCTGGTGGGTGGTGTGAGGAGCTGGCCCAAGGCAAAGCTCTTAGGGAGGGTGCTGGGCAGTGTGGCCAGCCTGGGGCACAGCTCCATTGACAGTGTCAGTTACGCTCTGCAGCTGAGTCAGTGCCCGGGCTGGCAGGGCCTGGCAGATCCCTGCCACCTGTCGCAGAAGGCTCTGCCAGGCCATGGCACTCAGGGCTGCGCTGGCTGAGCTGGCGCTCTAAGACGTGTGGCCAGGGCTGCCCCGAGGCTCTCCACAGAGCTGAGCTTTTTCCTGCAGGTGGTCCTGGACAACACGGCCCTGAACCGGATCGCCACAGACCGGCTGCACATCCAGAACCCATCCTTCTCCCAGATCAACCAGCTGGTGAGGCCTCTCCCTGTCCCCTGGAGAAGCTGGTGTGGGGCATCCTCTCACTGCTCACTTTGGGCTGAACCTGCTCCATGGGCTGTGCACAGCAGTGGGCAGCCAGGACCCGAGGTCCTGTGCCCCACCCAGGGGCAGCTCTGTGAGTGCTGCAGAGTTCAGCCGTGCTGCGTGGCAGTGCAGCTGCTGACCCTGTGGCCACCTGCAGGTCTCCACCATCATGTCTGCCAGCACCACCACGCTGAGGTACCCTGGCTACATGAACAACGACCTGATCGGGCTGATTGCCTCGCTCATCCCCACACCGCGCCTGCACTTCCTCATGACTGGCTACACACCGCTCACCACCGACCAGTCGGTGAGTGCCCACCTGCACCTTGCCCTTCCCAGAGGGCAGCAGCAGCTGCCAGCTCACCTTCTGCAGCTGCCGGGCCCACAGCCCTGCTGGCAGCTGCGTGTTGTGTTCCACATGCCGGGACCGTGTCCTCACCAGGTGACACCACCACATGTGACAGGAGTCAGATGTGAGCAGCAGCCAAGCTTGTGCTGGGTTACCTGCTGCAGGCATTGGTGCAGTGGTGGTGCCAGCACCTGCCCTGACAAGAGCTGCTCTTGGAAATGATCAGAGCGAGCCCAGGAGTGGCCCTGCCAGCCCTGCTGCTCCAGTGGGCACCATCCTGGGCCCTTTGGGATAGAACTCCGTGGATCTTTGGCATTTCAAGGCTGATGCAGGCATCAGCCCCTTCCCAAGGCTTAATCTGTGTTCAGGGAGGGAGTCACCACCCTTCAGCTGCCGCTTGTCCTTAGTTTGTCCCCAAGCCAGTGCCCACTCCCTCTCTGGGGAAGATGGGGCAGTTGTGAGGCACTCACCAGTGCTGACCATAGCTCCACTCCCAGCTGACAGCTGCTGTTCTCCTCTCCTGTCTGTGCTTCCTCAGGATGTTACTCAGAGAAGCAAATCTGAGAAGCTGCTGGCTCTGAAAAGGGTACCCAGTGTGCAGTGTGCTAGGAGGAGTGAAGGGGCTCAGACAGTGCCTGGAGTGGGGCTGCCTTCACTAGGCTCTCTGCCATGAGCACCCCTTTGTGTGCCAGCCTTGGCTGTGGCCCCTTGGCTGGACAAAGCCTGTGGCAGCCTTTGGAGACTGCAGTGGCTGCTCTCCCCATGGGCTCAGCGCAGGGCAAGGTGGGCAGAGAACAACTCCTGTCCTGTGCCCCAGCCCTGTGGGAGCATAGGCAGCAGGACAGAGGTCTGACAGCAGCAACATGAACCAGCTCTGTCCCTCTCTTCTCAGCTAAGCATTGTTCCCAGCCCCTGCTGTGCTACTGGGGACAGCTCATTGCCCTTGTGTTGCAGCCTCCACCAGCGCTCTGGTTCTCAGCCTGGCTGTGCCCATAGTGTGACTTGGGCATTTCCCTGTCCTGCATGTGGCTTTGCATGTAGCTCCATCCCCAGGGTGAGGGCTTCTGCATCCAGCTGCCCTCTGCTCCTGTGTGTGTGTTCAGGGCAGCAGGAGGGCGGGGGCACGGCGTGGCTGCTGCCCTGAGCCCTGGCTGGCATTTGCAGGTGGCCAGTGTGAGGAAAACCACCGTGCTGGACGTGATGAGGAGATTGCTGCAGCCGAAAAATGTGATGGTGTCCACTGGGCGAGACAGGCAGACCAACCACTGCTACATTGCCATCCTCAACATCATCCAGGGGGAGGTGGATCCTACGCAGGTGAGCTCCCAGATCGTGATAGTGATGGCACAGCCTGCCAGGGAAGGGCACAGTTTCTCTGTAGGGACACGGGTGAGACCAAGTCGTGCCCAAGAATGGTCTCCAGGTTACTCCTGTGCGGGCCCCATCCTTGCGGGAAAGACCCTCACTCCTTGTCACAGGGAGCACCCCTCCCTGCCACCTTGACATGAGGAGCAGCTCCTGGAGCTGCTGGGACCAGGCTGCTTTGCCCACTGCCTGCTGCCTTTTTCCCATCAGGTTCACAAGAGCCTGCAGCGGATCCGGGAGCGGAAGTTGGCCAACTTCATCCCCTGGGGTCCTGCCAGCATCCAGGTGGCTTTGTCCCGCAAGTCACCCTACCTACCGTCCGCACACCGTGTCAGCGGCCTCATGATGGCAAACCACACCAATATCTCCTCGGTGAGCACCTTCCCCTGCCCCAGGCAGTGCCATGCTCCCTTAGCTGCAGCTCTGCTGTCCTTGGAGTATCTGATGTCCTGCCAGTCACAAACCCACCTGCTCCAGGGCTCCTGCACAGCCACCACAGGCCCTGCTGATGAGGGGAGGGTGGGCAGCTCCCAGATGGGGCTCGGCCTGGCTTGGTTCTGCTCTGGGCTCCCATCAGTTCTGCTGCACCCCAGTGCTGCTCTCCCAGGAGCAGCCTGCAGCAGAACTCCCTCTTCCTGGCCAAAGGCAACCTTGGAGCAAGAGGGGACCCCGAAGGCTGGCTGAGTGTAAGGCAGCAGCTATGGCCCAGACGGCTCTGTCTGCCTCCTGCTAGCAGAGGCGCTGGGGCCGCGGGGAGCTGTGTCCTGAGCGCCGCTGCCCCCGCAGCTGTTCGAGCGGACGTGCCGGCAGTACGACAAACTGCGCAAGCGTGAGGCCTTCCTGGAGCAGTTCCGCAAGGAGGACATCTTCAAGGACAACTTCGACGAGCTGGACAACTCCCGGGAGATCGTGCAGCAGCTGATCGACGAGTACCACGCGGCCACGCGCCCCGACTACATCTCCTGGGGCACGCAGGAGCAGTGAGCGACCCGCGGGGACAGGAGGGTCCCACGGACGCCTCCGTGCACTCGGCAGAGCTCGGTCTGTGCCGCGCGCACCTCTAGCACCCTTCAGCACTGCCCAAGCGCAGTGGAGCTTGTGCTGGCCGCTCACGCTGCACTCCTCTGTGGAAGCAGCTCTCCCCCTGAAGACCCTCAGTGGGGGACAGCCTCCACTCCACCTCATGCCCTGACCCAGGGTGGGACTGGGGCAGCTGTGCCAGTGCTGATAGAGAGCCTCCGCCTGTGGGAGCAACACTCACGAGGAAGAGGAGAGTGAACGCTCACGAGGAAGAGCTTGGAACAGGCCTGGCCCGAATAGTTGGGTGCACAAGACTCCTGTGGCCAAAGGCTGTGTGTGGCTGAGCCAGTCCTTACCCCGGGCAGGAGCCTTGTTCCTCCTTCACCAGACCAGGCCTGGGGCCCAGCTCTAGCTATATTTTTGTAGGTTATTTTGCTTTAATAAAGGCTGTTCCTGCACTGACGCTGCCTGCACAGCTCCCGTGCCAGCAGCTGCAGGTGCTGCTGGTCTCTGTGGGCTGGGGTCCGGGCACAGTGGGAACATGGCCTGAGGCTGCTGCTCACCTGAAGGTCCTGGCAGTGCCACAGCCAGGACCTAGCAAGTAGCATGGGTCTGGGCCCAGACTATGCTGAGTGCCCAGTGCAACAGAGCCAGAAATACTGGCAGGACCTGCCCTGCCTTACCTATGCCACTGACCAGGGACAGCAGCCAGCACCACCCTGCCAACCTGACCGGCAGAGCAGAGGCACCGGCAGCCGTGCTTCAGAGAGGAGAGGCCCTGGCAGGAGAGAAGCTGCCAAGGGGATGGGAGTGCCCTTGCAGTGCTGGACCCGAGGCAGTGGGGGGATGACACTGCTAGGCAGGACACAAACTCAGGGCCAGCTCGTTTTGAGGGGGCGGTGCAGCTCCAGGCCTGCTCTGCCAGAGTCAAGCTATGCAGGGATGGGGGCATGGTGCTGCATAGGCCCAAGCCCAGGCAGTCCAAGGTGAAAATTTAGCTTTTCCTCCAGCCCTGCAGCACAGAGCAAAAGACTAAAAATGCCAGCTGGCCACAGCCACATTGGGCTCCCACGCCCTCTTTGGCACCAGCCCTGTTGAGGCACCCACGGACAGGGCAGTTCCCCCCTCCCCGGAGCAGCCAGTGCCAGGGGGTGCCGGGAAGCTGGCAGTGGAGCCCGAGCACTGCCTGTGCTGTTGATGAAATGCCAAAGGCTGTGGCGTGCTGACCGGAGGGAGAGCAGTCCCTGCCCCCAAGGACACTCTGTGCTGCCTGTCCCAGTCCTGCTGTGCCCAGACTCTCCCTGCCTCCCACCCCGGGCCCAGCCTGGCACAGGAGCCCCAGTCCAGGACAGGACCCCCAGCCTGGCACAGCAGCTGCAGCCTTTCCTTTGTACATTTATTTAGAAAAACAAACCAGCAACCCCTCCCCCCCAACAAAACTTTACAGAAACAAGAAAGGCCGAGCCCCAGCCGTACCGCAGCCACCACCCCACTGCCACCCCTGTGCCACGACCCCCACGGGCTGTGGGGCCACTGCAGAGCAGCAGAGCCTGGCTGCAGCCACAGGAGCCCACTGGTCCCAGAGGGGGCTCGGCCAAAGCTGCCTGCAGCTTTCCAGGGGGTGGGCTCAGAGGACGGACAAACAGACGATGGCACAGCAGCACTGTCCAGCATCCCCTGCCCCAGGCACAGCCCCCAGGGCAGCAGGAGCCGGGATACAGGCAGAGCTGGGCAGCACAAGCGCTGCAGGCAAAGGCACTGGGATACAAGGAACAGGGATGGGCCTGGGGACAGCACAGGGTGGGTCCACAGCATGGTGGCCCTGCTGCCCTCCAGGGAAAGTGCTAGGAGCCGTGGGGAACACGGGCACCTCAAAATAAATTAAAGTAACCAAAAAGGCAACGTTGGTGTGGGGAGTGAGCCCCTGCTCCTGCTCTGGGAGCAGCTGGGCACCAGCACAGATGTGCCAGGCTCAGCCATGCTCCCCACACTGTCCATCAGGAGCATCCTGCATGGCCACACTGGCCCTTAGGCTAGCTAGGGAAGGGGCCCACCGGTGGCTGGTGCAGCCAAGGCCTGGCCTTGGGGCAGAGCCCTTGGGGCAGCAGGGGAGGGTCTGAGGAAGCAGGGCTAGTGGCCAAGTCTTGGGGCTGGGGTGGCTGCTGAGTGCCCGTGGAGGTGAGGTACGTGTTGAGGAGCTGGGCAATCTCGTCCACCTGCAGGTAGAGGGGACAGTCACCCAGGGTGCCTGGCACCCTGCAGGCCCCTGGAGGAAAGAGCAATGGAGGCACAGCTGCCCATACCTGGGAGGTCTCAAAGAGCAGGTCCCGGTCCTCCACCGAGAGGCGGAAGGTGCTGCTGTTGGAGGCGCCGAAGGAGGAGATGCGGCTGTAGCCGAAGCTGTCCAGGGGCTCCAGCTCCCCTGGCTTGTAGAGCGACACAGCCTTGGCCCCAATGCCCAGCCACAGCCGCTGCGGCCCGGCCTCCAGTGGGCTCTGCAAAGAGAGGGGTCAGGGCTGCCCACTGCCGAGGCTGCCCACTGCCGGGGCTGCCTGCCGTCCCTGCGTCCCCACCCCATCTGGGCCTCACCTCACGCAAGTCGACGTCGAAGAGCGTGGAGCCGAAGCCAGGCCACTCCCGCACCAGTGCCACATAAGCAGCCATGGCCTCGGGACGGCCCATGCCCTGCAGCAGCTTCCACTTCTCCACGATGGCAGCCATGGTGCTGGCCCCCTCCTCCCGCAGGCGGCCCCATAGGCGCTGGTCCTGCTCTGCCCGCTGCTTTGCCAACACCTGCCCCCAGAGCCCACCGGCGAGCAGCCCCACGCGCAGCCGGGCCCCTCGGCACTTGGCAGTAGTGCGGTGCTGGGGGGCGGGCAGGCGGGCGTGCAGCACGTGGGGTGGGAAGAGCTCCTCCAGGCGTGGGAAGGCCGCGTGGGTGGAGAAGTCGCTGTTGAGGCTCTGCAGGCGCAAAGCCGCCAGCATCTGCAGTGTCTCCTCCGACGTGGGCACGTAGCCACGCAGCACCATCTCGTGTGCCTGTGAGAGAGGGGAAGTGAGGCAGCATGGTACGGCCACCTCGGCACGGCACAGCGTGACACGGTGGCACAGCCACCCCGATGGCACTCACCTGCTCAAAGAGCAGGGAGAACTCCAGGCTGTCACGCGGGACATTGTCTGTGTCCAGGAAGCCATAGTGCTTGAAGCAGAGCCGGCAGGGTGAGTCCTGCTCCCGCTCCTCTCCGGCCAGGCTGCAGTGGGGGGGATCAGCCCCATCAGTGTTGGCACAGGCAGAGGGAGAAGGTGTTTGCACACCACCCCCTCCCACCCATGGCCCCTGAGCCCCTCTCCCCCATAAGCAGCAGAACAGGATACTTACTTTTCAAATCTGGTGAGGACGTCGGCCAGCAGCGTGGTGTTGCCCACAGGCTGCTCCCGCCGCCGCGACTGCTCATAGAGTGCAAAGAGGTTGGGGCTCTGGGACAGCCCCAGGCGTGACACCAGCTCCTGGGCCACCTGGGCGAGACAAAGGCAACCGACGGTGACCGCGCATCCCTGGCCACGGCGCTCAGGGCTGCAAAGGGACACAGACAGGTCATGGTGGGAAAAGGCAGGTGGCCCCCGGGCCCTCTCCACCATGCTGCATCTGGGAGAGACCCACCAGAACCCCTCTCCTCCCATGGTATGCTGCCAACCCAGCCCCGTGTGCCAAAACATCCTGAGACCCCTGCCCAGCCCAGCTGTGGCCCCTCACCTCCTCAGCCGTGGTGTGGGAGCTGATGGCCACGCTGCAGGCAGGCGCGCCCGGGCAGTGCACGGTGCAGACCATCTCCTGCCGCCGCATCAGCACCAGGATCTCCTCCAGGGAGGGGACGCACTCCCGCCCCTTTGTCTTCCCCAGTGCCTCCCGGATGAAGCTCGCGTACTTGGCCATCTCCGAGGCAGGGAATCTGCTCTCCGTCCTGCGAGAGACCCAAGACAGTCACAATGGCACCGACCCAGCGGAACCCAGCGTTTGGTGAGCTCCTTGCCACGGCTGGCGCCCGCTGGCTTTGCCAGCACTCACCTGTCCAGGTGGAAGTGCAGGAAGCGCAGGACGGGTGGGGAGGGCAGGAAGGTGCAGCTCATGCAGGTGAGCAGCTGCCAGTAGTGCAGGTCGCCCTGCCCGCCTGGCGCCGGCGGCTCCGTGGTCTGCTTCACTAGCTGGCAGTAGATCTCGTCCACCAGCGGCGGCAGGTCCAGGCAGGTCTGCAGGACGCCCTGCATCAGCGGCACCGGGTCCCGCTCTGACTCCAGCTGCTGCAGCGAGTTGAAGAGCTTCACCGCCTCGTCACGCAGCGTGGTGTAGCTGCGGGGGCCAGGGGCTGCAGGGCGGGATGAGGGTTAACAGCTCCACAGGTTTTTACAGGCTCCCCCTTGCCAGCAGCCAGACACTGTGCCCCTGCCTGAGGCCAAATGGGGCCCCGCACAGCCCCCAGCTCGTAGCCATTGCTCCCACCAGCCCAGACTTTGTGCCCCTTGCCCATCCCTCACCGCTCTGGATCAGGTTGCCGTAGGGGAAGGGCAGCAGAGGAGCGTAGAGGAGGCTGCTGGTGTAGCGCAGGATGGGGTTGCAGCGGTAAATCTGCTCCAGGACCTCAGGGCTGCCGCGGTGCTCCTGAGAGGGCAAAGCAATGACAGCAGCTGCAGAAGGACTGCCCAACTGAGTGCCCAGCACAGGCACCCACCACTGGCCCAGGGCACAAGACCGCAGCCGTCCATCACAGCCCTGCTCTGCCTCAGGCAGCTTGGGTCCACAATCCCACCTCGACATCGCGCATCAGCAGCTGGGTGGGCGTCTGGACGGGCGCCTTGCTGTCGATGACCTTCTGCACCGCGCACGCCCAGCGCACCGCCTCCTTCAGGTGCTCGGTGTAGAGGCGGTAGCAGTGCTTCCTGCCGAACACCGTCACGCCCCAGCAGCCTGCAAGAGACACGCAGCTCAGCCGCTGCCCACCGAGTACCCCCACCGGGCCAGCTCAACACTCCGGGACTCTGCTTGGTCCCTTGGCTGTGGGACAGAGGCTCCTCGGGACTGGGAGGCCGATGAAGGACACAAGGAGCTGCAAAGGCGCAGCCTGGTCCAAGGGTGCAGGTACCCTACCTGTCTCCTTGTAGGTCTGCTTGTCCGGCCAGAGCACGGAGCAGAGGCTGGTGAGCACCAGGGAGCCCAGGCGCCGCGCCCCCTTCTCGTTGCTGCTGTAGTAGTCCAAGGAGTCTGGCGTCAGCACGAACCAGTACTTCCGAGGCCGGATCCAAGGGGTCTTCACACTACTCCGCACTTCCCGCTGCAGCCAGCCTGGGAAAGGAAAGCCTCAGCCTCCACCACTGGCACCACCACCACCAGCTCCCCAGCAAAGAGCCAGGCCTGCCTGGCATCGGCCCAGCTGGTGTCTCCCACTCCTCCGTTATAGGATCTAGCCACAAGCTAGGCGCAATCCTGCCCATCCCAGGTCTGCTCCAGCTACTCCGGAGACAGAAGCTCTAGTCCCTTAGCCTGGCTGCGGTCACCTTTCACCAGAGCATCAGGGTCATCCTCCACTGGCCCTGGGCCCTTCTCCACGATTAGGCTGCGCATCTCCTCTGCAACGAGCAGGGACCTAGGGACGACACAAGGCTGAGCTCAGGTGCCTGTGGGTATCAACCACAGTCCTCGAGTGGGAGCCAGCTTGGAGGCTGAGGTGAGCTGGGTCCCAAGGGGCTCCAGGCACCCCACAACCCCACAGTGGGAACACGGCAAAGCCATCGGGTGCAGATGACCCTGGCTAAAAATAAGCTGTTTGCAGTCACAGCCCTGCCAAGGAATTCGGAAAATGAACAACCAGGAAGGAATGTTGGCAGCGGTGTCGGCGCTGGGAGGATGGGGAGTGAGCAGGCCCCTGTGCCCCAGCACCCCATCTTCCCAGCACCCCAGGGCATGGCCTCTGCCAGCAGACATAGCCCAGCAGAGCCTCTTGGCACAGGAGTAGCCATGCATGGCCCTTGACAGCCTGCAGCAGCCAAGACATCTGGCATGGCAAAGGGATGCAGATGATGCAAGGATACATCAGGGGTGGGGATGGAGCATGGCAGTCTCAGCTCTGTCATCCTCCGCTTTACTCGACAGACCAGCACAGCATGGTGCCAGCCCTACGGGCTAGGTAGTACAGTGTCACCAGCAACAGTGTCTCCTGCCATAGTGTGCCAGGCCCCCAGCTCCTGCAGCACCACATGAGATGTGATGCCCACGGGCTGAAGGGAGGGGGTCACTCACCGCTCCGAGCCACTGCTGCTGCGCGTGGGCTGGCTCAGGCTCACCTCCAGGGACCCCTGCAGAGGAAGGAGATACCTCAGCCTGACGCTCACAAATGTCCCCTTGGCAATCTGTCAGCCCCACTCTGGGCCCAGAGGAACAGGCTCTTATCCTGCTGCCACGAGGCAGGGAGCTCTGGTGCCCCTACGGACACAGCTGGGGCATGCCGGGGGTGCGGGGGCAGCGGCTGGGCAGAGTGGCTGCGTGTCCTCGTCTGACCCCGCAGGCTGAGCACCGTGCGGAGCTGCACAAGGTCAGTGCTGAGTAATCGCTGACGGCACAGAGTGCCATTGTGATGGGGCCGCTGACTTCCTGCCCGCGGCGGTGGGACGAGGCACAGGGAAGTCCCTGGCCCCGTAGCAGGACAGAGGACGGCAGGGGATGGTTCCTCCTCGCACAGCACAACTCGACATGGACAGTGCCACTCACGTGGTGCCCCTGGCACACGTGCTGGGACACGAGGCAAAGCCCAGGCACAGGCAGGCACCGAGTCAGGCAGAGCGGGGTGCAGGGACGTGCAGCACCGGTGGACACTGCTCCAGGAGACGCACGGGTGCTGCTGCTTGCTGTGGCCCGGCGGGGCACCCAGAGGCGTGCCAGGCCAGGGTTGCGGCCCGGCGGGGCACCCAGAGGCATGCCAGGCCAGAGCACGCTGCGGAACGCCAGGAAAAAGAGACAGCTGCTAAAAATAGTGGTAGGGAGGGGAGAGCTACCGCAGGTACGGCTGCGCCGCAGGGCAGGCCACCACTGCTGACCCGTGGCATTAAGGGCACCTGTCACACAGTGTCGGCCCATGCACGGGGCCAGCTTCTACAGCAACCACCCTGCTGCCAAGGCTGAGGAAGGCTCTGCATGCTCCTGCACGGCTGCAGGCATGGAGACAGTGCCCAGCTCCTTGTCCACGGGAGGGTGGTGGCGGTCGGCTCCTTCTCAGGGATATAAATAAATGGGTAAGGAGCTGCCGTGGCAGGGACGAAGGAGCTGCTCCCACGCTCCCAGGAAGGGGGGGCTGGTGCTGCGGGTTTCTAAGGACCCCTGGCCACAGCAAAGGGCTCCCGGGGGAGCTGGCGTCACAGCTGCCCACGCCAGCCTGGATCTCTGGAGCCAGCATGGCTCATGGGATATGGGAAGCCCAAAGACAGCTCCTGCCATTGCCGTGTCCTTGGCACTGTCCAGAGTGCCCAGCTCCAGCCCTGCTGCTGTTCCCTGTGTCCACTGTCCTGTGGACCTGGCAGTGCAGAAGGGGATCCATTGCCAGGTGACAGTGGGAGGAACTCGGGGGTGTCACCACCCTGCACAGCCAGGACAACCCAGGGCTGTGCTGAGGATCCAACGGTGGGTAGAAAAAACGGGCCAGAGCGGGTGGGACCAGGCCTTCACCGCTCCCATGTCCCCTTCAGATAAGGAGACGGTTCCGTGGCCCCGGGTGCGGAAAGCAGCTGAGACGGGCAGGAGGGAGCAGGGATCCCACCAGCACTATCAACCGTGCCGCACGCAGCCCGGCTGGAGGAAGTGCCGGTTTCCGTCGCTCCTCTTCCCCAGACAGAGGAAGCAGCCGGAGCGGAGAGATCCCGGCCTGCTGCCCGCGCCGGCACGTGCTCTCGGGACGCTCGTACCGGGAACGGCCCCGGCCTGCTCTGGTAGGCCTACGGAACCCGCCCGGCGGGGACCCTCCGCACCGTTCCCAACCGATCTCGGCAGCGGCTCAGGGCAGGTACGGCCCTGCTGTGGGATCCGCCACCGTAGCCGCACGGTCCCTGCTCCAAGGAGACGGCAAAGGTAGGGCAGTACCGGGACCCGCTGCCCATCCGGCCCTGGCTGCACCTCAGCACCCGACGGGCGCCCTGGCAAGGCGAGGGTCCTGCGTCGGCCGCAGCTCCGTCGACCCCACACACTTCGATTCTGCTCCGGGACATCCCGCAGCCGCCAGGCTGAACCCCTCCGTCGCCCCGACAGAATCCCCTGGACGGCGGCGGGGACGCGCCAAGGGCAGCCGTGGAGGGAGCCGGGGCCGGGCAGAGCTGGTCGCAGCCGCAGCTTCGGTGCCCGGCCAGGTGCCTGTTTTCGGTGCCCGGCCCGGTGCCAGCCTCACCTGGTCTCCCTGGGCGCGGAGCTCGAAGGACGCCTCTTCCTCTTCGGCCTCGCCGTCCGCCTCCCGGTCGGCCTCGCCGTAGTCCCGCCGCAGCAACGTGAAGCCTTGCCGGCAGCAGAGCAACCACCACAGTCCGCCTGGGAACGGCATCGCCCCGCCGGCACCGGACGGGACGCGACGGGACGGGTCCGGCCCGCCGCGCACCGGCCTCCGCCGCCGCGACCGGTCCCGCCGCCGCCCCTGGCGGGCCGGACCGGGCACGTCACCGGCCCCCGCCAATCGCTGCGCGCGGCCCGGGGCGGAGCCAGCGCTCCCGGGGCGCCGGGGCGGCCGCTTGCGTCATCGGCCGGGTGGGGGCGCGCGCCTCACACGGGGGTGCCGCAGGGCACCGCCTGCACCCGGAGCGGGCACTGCCACTGGGCACCGGCCAGATCCGGGGCTCCAGTGGGCATGGCGTCGAGCTGCCGTCGGCGCCGGCGCCATGTGTTGCTCCAGCCCCTCCGCGCTCCAGCACCGACGCTTGTCCCGGGGTAGCAGCTGGGGCCATTGCAGTGCCCATCCGTGTGCCAGTGGAGAGAAGGTCACCGTTCTCGTGTGGGCTTGTGTCACAGAGCAAGGCCATACCCGGTGCCACAGTGAGGCAGCACAGCTTGAACTTGGCCCAGGGCCTTACCCACTGGCACAGAGTCTGCGGTACCCCCAAATCCTGTATGCCATGGCAGTGCCTAGCCACTTAGCCCCGGCAGGGGTTAAGCAGCTCTGCTACAGCTGCTGGGTTAACACCGGCTCTGGGCCCCTGCGGTGCTGGGATGCTCACGCAGGAAGTGCAGGCAGCCAGCTCTCCTCCCACTCAGCCAGCATCGGGCCTAGGCCGGGGGCTGAGCTCTGCTGTGGGGCAGCCAATGCAGACCAGAGCACTGGGACAGTGCCCATTTGCCATCGTGGGGAATGTGGGGAAATGGCGGCACAGCTGCGGGGCCAGCAGAGGAAGGGATCAGGGTGCTTGACGCCACTGCCTGGACAGAGAGTGGGGACAGCTGCGCTGTTAGCCAGGGACTGTCAGAATCTGGCCCTTGCTCCCGCCAGCAGCAGGGTCAGCGCAGGCTGCCGGGGACGGAAGTTCATCACCCCAGCCCCGCGGCTGCCTCGTCAGCAGTAATCACGTTTCCAGCCCACGAGATGTCTTCTCTCCACTGGCACTGGGCTAGTCCAGAGCAGGAGCCCGCAGGTGAGCAGGCAGCAGCCTGCAGCCCAGGCAGGACCCAGAGGGGTTTCCCTGAAGGTCCAGGATCCACTGTACCAGCTCCAGGCCCTGTCTCGATCCCAGCACCTCATCACATTCCATTAGCTGGCTCATTGCACAGGGCTGCCGCACGGCTCTAGGCGTTGCTGGACAGTGGCCGTGTGGCACTCGATGTGGTGCCAGCCCCGTGGGGGTGGAGGTATCTGAACCATGCCAGCTCCAGCCACAGGCTCTAGGGCTGGGGGGAGCCATTGGGACAGCTTGTACCAAGGCAGAGCTTCTTGTGCGGGAAGTGAGGGGGCGAAAGGAAAGTCTCTTTGGCCTTTCTGGCCCCTAGCCCCGGGAGGGGGTTTCCAGCTGGACCCAGGGCACTTTTTTCCAGGGGTGCTTCCGCTGTCACCAGCCCGATGAGCCCCCGCTCCTGCTCCCAGATGCCCTCTCTGATTGCCCGGGTAGGGCGCACAGTGGGGATGAGGGTGCCAGGCCCGGACATGCCCCTACAACACAGCCACCGTGGAGCCGGTGCCAGTCCCGGCGCTGTCTCCTCGCCCCGTTCCCCGGCCTGGTTCCTCCGTGTCCAGGCGGAGCCGCAGGGGTAGGCGGGGACAGGCGGGGACAGGCGAGGACGGGCAGGGACATGACGCGCGGAGTTCTGGCGCCGCCTGGAGGCCTCTCCCCGGCACTGCTCCCCGCTCCCCGTCGCAGCAAACCCCACGGCGGCAGTGGCACACGGTTCGTCGGGCCAGCCCTGGTCCGCACGGAGATGGCGCTCGGGCAGCGGGGCTCGACCGGGGTTTATTGTGAGGAGGGAACCAGCTGCTCCCTCGGGCTCTCCTGTGCGTCTCCATCCCGAGCTCACCGCCACTGCAGGGCCCCCCTCCCAGCATGTACGACACCGGGCAGAACACGCGTGACTCTGCATGGTGCCCTGCAGCACGGGTGACATCACAGTCTCACTGCAGCACGCGTGAGATCGCATGGTCCTCCCGGCCCACGGGCTTGTGGGGTAGCAGAGGCCCAGGCAGGGCTTCTGTGTGCTGTGGGGCTGCTCTTGCCAACGTGTGCGCAGGCACCGTGCAAGTGGTGCTTTGCTTCCCCTTTCAGGCTGCTGTGCCGGGGCCCGAGCAGTCGGTGCATGAACGAGGGTCTCCTTGAAGAGCCACAAAGGATACAAGCCCCAGGGTGCTGGTCTGTGCCCCGGCCAGGAATACCACGTCCCTACATAATGTCCTGGCAGGTGGAGAGTGATGTCCGCCGTCGGGGACTGGGACAGCTGGGGCAGCGCGGCTCGAGGGGTCCCACGCAGCCAGCATCACTTGCCAGCAGCCACAACTCCCGGCGGAAGCGCTGGCCCAGGAAGGCATAGAGCAGGGGGTTGAGGCAGCAGCGCAAGTAGGCCAGCCCCCCTGTCACCAGCAGTGCCAGGTCCTTGCGGCGGCTCTGGGCACAGGTCGCCTCCCAGCTGGCCAGCAGCTCAGCCGTGTCCAACAGCACCATCAGGCTGTGGGGCAGCTGCAGAGCCACGAACACCAGCACCAGGGCCAGCAGCACCCTCAGTGCCCGGTGAGGCTGGGCACCACGGGCCGCCAGCAGCGTTCGGGCCACAGCCGCATAGCAGCTCGCCATCACCAGGAAGGGCACCGCGAAGCCCAGCACAACCTGCACCAGGTTGGTGGTCCCCCGGGCTACCCGTGAGACTGCCCTGGGGAAGACGACTCGGCAGACCTGGAGATCCTGGTGCTGCTCTGCTTGGCCATAGACAAACTGGGGCAGTGCCAGCAGCATGGCCAGTAGCCAGGCCAGTCCTGCTGTCAGCCAGCCGTGACGGCGAGCCCTCGGGCGCAGGCGACAGGCAGCTGGCACCTGCACGATGGCCACATAGCGGTCCACACTGATGCAGGTGAGGAAGAGGAAGCCGCTGTAAAAGTTGAGGGCATAGAGGCCCTGCAGTGCCTTGCAAGCAGCCGTGCCTGGGGACCAGTCCTGCAGCGTGTTGGTGACAGCAAAGGGCAGCGTCAGGAGCAGCAGGAGGTCGGACAGGGCAAGGTGCAGGAGGCAGACGTCAGTCACACTGTGTGCCCGGCGGTAGCGGGTGTGCGTGAGCAGCACCAGCCCGTTCCCTGCCACGCCTAGCAGTGAGAGCAGCAGGTAGACAGCAGGCTGGTAGGCACGGGCAAAATCCTGCACTGCCTGCTTCTCACAGACCTCGGGCAGCATGCCCTCCTCCCATGAGCTCTGGTACTCCCAGGGGTAGAAGTCAGTGGTGGCAGTTGGCTCCATCATGATAGGGATGAGGGTCACCTGTGAAGTGTAAATCTGAGCAAAGGATGCTCAGAGGTAGCAGCCAGAGACCTCCTCCCCCAGACCCATCCCCTTCCCTGGCCCTGCATTCTATGCAGTTTCTGTCTCGCACTTGGCCCAAGGCAGCTGCAGGTTTGCGGTGCTCAGTCATTGCGAGAACAGCTGAGCACTTCCCCTGAACACAGAGCTGGGAGGGAGACGTGACCCTGGCCACGGGGTTCCTGGCACCAGCACCACGTCCTAGAAGCTAATCATGGCCCCTCCACGGGGGAGCTGCTCCTGAGGTCCCCTCAGGACTGCATTGCCAAATGGGTGCTTCAGGAAGGTTTCTACATGCATCATTGCAGTGGGCATGGGAGCCTGCCCAAAGCACCCACTCACCCATTTATGGCCTCAAAGATCCCAGTGCTGGCACAGCCCCAAACTGCCCACTCCAGAGGTGTCTCAGTGCCTTGCAGCTGTGCACATTGCTCCCAGTCTCTTGATCTTTCTCTGTGATGGAGGGACAGTGCTGCAGCCACACAGCTCACCATCCAACATGGCTATGCCACAGAGCAATTTTTCTCTGGAATCTGTCAGTGAGCCCAGGTGGGCTGCCCTCATCCCACCACCCACTCCGGGGCACACTGACTCCCCAACAGCTCCTGTAGCTCTACCCCTGCTCCAAGCCTGAGAGACCTGCAGCACTGGGCATTGCCCTGTGTTCCCTGGGGCTTTGTCTTTTAGTCTGAACCCAACCAGCCCATAAGAGAAGTGTTTAGAAGCAACAAGAGGAGCCTGTGATGGTAGTGCCCACCCAGCCCCCCACGAACCCCTCCATTCCACGGCCCCCTCACCTGCTCCTGCATCGTGCAGCCAGACCTTTCCCCTGGCCCGTGGCTCTGGAGCTGTTGTGGCTCAGAGCTCTGCAAGTTGTGGTTTGACACATGCTGCTGCCGATACTGAGAGCGGTGCTGAGCACAAGCCCTGCCCTGTGGGAGGAAAGCAAGCGGCAGGTGTAACCCTGCGCCGCAGCCTGTCCTGTGTCTTCGGCTTGGCGAGCAACACCTGCATATCTGGGACAGAAATAGCAGCTCTGCTCAGCCCTTGTCATGCAAGGCTGGGGGACAAGCCTTGGAGTACCCTTCTGGGAGGAGTAGTGTCTGACTGAAGGACCACAGTGCATGCAGGAGACCCCTGCCCATGCCAGCAAGGGCTGTTTGTGGTTCCTGAGGGGCTGCCTCTCTGAGGCCAGAGGGGAGGAGTGGAGGACCAAGGAGTGGAGCATGGGCTGCTCTGGGCTGCCAATAAGCCGAACATGCTGATCCACAGGGACCAGCAGAGCTGTGACTGCTTCAGGAACGGCTCATCCTGAAGGGAAGCATGGCAATTCCAGGAACTAGGGTGGCCACTGGTGCGGGACACCTCCCTTATCCAGGTGTCCCAGCCCTGTCCTGCACTCCTACAACCCACACCTCTGTACCCCCATACCCCTGTACCCCCTGACCCCTGTGGCACTGAGGAGGCATCTTGCTGGTTGTTGACAACAGAATGCCCAGCTCCTCATTAAAGGACAGATTATTTCCTGCGGGCAGAGGACCCACTTTCCTCTCCCCAGGGCAGGAGCAAATTGATCCCTGGCTTTGATGGGTTTGTGCTGTTTACAGCACTAATCCTTCAATCCCCCTTTCTCCCTGATACAGTCGACTTTGCTGTGGCTTATTCCAGCTCTGCTTTCATCTCTCCAGCTGCCTCCATCCAGGCATGGGGAGCAGGCATAGTTCCTGCCAGCCCCAGGAGCTTGCTGCTGGTGCCCACAAGGCTGTAGAACTGCTGGGCTTTGGCTGGAGTGGGGCTGGGCAGAGGCCAGTTTCCTGTGGATGATGTAGGCAGCATCCCTGGGGTGTCAGGATGAGGCCAGATGAGGCTGTGTCTCTCCAGGGTATGGCTGAGAGGTGCTGTGAATGTCTGGGGGTCAGGAGGGCTGCTGGCCTCATTCCTGGCACATGGCTCCAGCTCCCAGTAGCAGAACTCCTACAGTGCTCCCGGCTGCTCCACGACCTCATCACACCTGGGCCTTTCTGTTCTCTCTTTCACCCCGACCTTGGTTCTGCCTGAGCAGGAAACAGCCCCGGCGGCCGCTGCCTGCAGGTGACACTCACACTGCCCGGCTCAGGGCTCTGGCCCCATACCAGGACCCTGCTTGGACCCAGCGACCCTCAGTGCATCCCCATCCCTCGGAGTGGGGCTTGGGATTCCTGAGAGGAGAGAGGAGTCCTCAGAGAGACAGGGGGATGTTTGTTACCATAGGGACTGTGGGTCAGGCAGGGTATGTAGGCCAGGTGGCTGACAGCCCTCTGCCCCCTCCGCGGGTGTCTGGGATGTTTGGGAACAGACACAGGCTAAATCCCAGTTTCTGCACTGCGGGGGAGAACTGTGACCCCAAAACCTGCAGCCCTTAATCTGCATCTTGATTACAAACGGCTGCCCCATCTGCTACGGGAGGGCGGCGGGCACCGCTCCGCCCCCTCCTCCCCCCCCCCCCCCCCCCCCCCCCCNTCGTTGCTGTGCCACGTCTAGGTGGGTCACATCTGGGGGGAGCCATAATTGGAGGATCACATCTCTAGGAGACCCAGGGCTGGGGAGTTCACGGAATCCAGCCCGATGCAAGGACTCTGGGCAGGGCTGAGCACGGCGGGGATCGGGGGCTGCAGGTGATGCCCAGGAGCTTCCCGTGCAGACTCACTCGTGTCTGCCCCGCGCTGCCCACGCACTTCCACCTTCAGCCTTCCCAGGCCGCCGCACGAGAACCGGCCACAGCACGGGGGGGCGGTAACTGAGCTGGGCCCGGCGCCGAGGACTGGGGAAACCGGGTGACACGGCGGGAGCATCTCTGCAGGAGCGGCAGCGGGGCAAGCTTGTGGGGGTCGAAGCTCTGAGCTACCCCCAGCTCGGCCGACGCGCCCCCTCCCCGGTCCCGGGGCCGCCCCCCCGCCACCTCCCCCGCCACCGCCCCGTGGGCGGAGCCGCCGGCCCCGCTCCGCCGCCGGCCCTGCTCCGCCGCGCGGCTGCAGCACCGGGAGCGGCGGCGCTCGGGGCGCTCGGGGTTCAGCATGGGCCCTCGCCGCCTGTTCGGGCTCCTGCTCGCCGCCTGCGCCGGGCTTCTGCCCACCGGCCCCGGCTGCCTCGCACGTAAGTGGGGCCGCAGCCCCGAGAGCGGCCACTCCGCACTGCGGGACCGCGCCCGCCGCCCTGGCCCCGCGCCCCCGAGCCGCCCCGGCCCCTCGAGCCTTCCCCGTTGCCCCCATTCTCCCTGACATCCCCCATTCTACCCCGAGCATGCCCCAACATCCCCCGGTGACTCGGTCCGCGCCGTCCCCAAGGTCACCGACAGAAACGGACGTCCGGGCGCCCCCACTCGTGCCCTGCCCCGGAGCTTCCCCCCATAGCTTCCCCGGTGGTGGCACCGCACCCAGCCGGAGCCTCTGGGGAAACCAGGCTGCCCGGGGATGCCCAAGAGTGCCCTGGGCACCTGTCCCGCTGCGCTTCATTCTTTCGCCTCGTGCGGCCCCATGTCCACACCGGGGATGGGGCTCGAGCATCGGCATCTCCGGCCTGGTCCCATCCCGTGTCCGGGAATCCCGGCGGGAAAGTGCAGCCCTGAGTGACTTGGTCGAGCTTCGCCAGCACCTCGGCCAGCGCCGCCGACACGACCCGGTCCCCCGGGGCTGCGCCGGGCTGGGGACGGGCCCGGGGAGGTGGTGGCCCGGGAACGGGAACTGGCAAGGTCTCGGCTTCACCGAGCACCTCTTTGAGGCCACTTTCCCCCAGGGCCCTGGAATACGCGAGCTGCGGTGATGGAGGCGGGGAGGGATGAGGCAAGGAGGATGCAGGCAGGGAGATGCAGGCAGAGGGGATGCAGACAGGGGGTGATGCATCACGGGCTCCTTGGCCCTGTAGTGAGGGCTGGGGGGCGGCAAACTCTCCCCCTCCCTGGGGTCCCACTGGCCCGACCGGAGGGGCTCTGCCAGGGGTGGGGCGGGGCGGGGCAGGTGGGGTCCCGGCGCCCACGTCAGTGCGGAGGCGGCTGGAGCGGGCGCCGGGGCCCGCAGAGGTGTGTCCGCTCCGCTGCAGTGGGAGGGGAGAGCGGGACCCGCCACGCCGCCGGCCGCGGCGTCCCCAGAGCCCACAGGATCCACAGAGCCCTCGGGGGTCCACAGCGGCCGAGGGCGCTGCTACGAGGACAGGGTCAGGTTCAGTGCCCCGAGCCTGACTGCCAGCCCCACTCTTCCCTCAGGACCCTGCTACGATGAGCTGGTTGCTCCCCTCTACTCCTCATCGCTCGGTGCCTCCTCCAGATACAACATCTTGTACTCGGCCAGCTTTGCCCGGCTGCACAGTGAGTCCCCAGCGGCACTGGGGTGCAGATCGGGCAGGGACCATGGGCAGGGAGTGCCCCTGCAAAGTCTTACGTGGGGCTGAGGGGGTCCTCAAGTGTCCATGGCAGAGCCTTCAGCACCCCTCTGGAGTAGGGGCGGGGAGAGACCCCCAAAGCCCTCCAGCTCCCACCCACAGTGGGTGATGCGGTGGGACTGAGCAGGCAGCCCCCTCCCAGCTGGGAGCTGTGGGTCCCTGGGCCGTGGGGCCAGCTGAGCCACTCCCACCTTGCAGGTACCAGTGGCTGGTCCCCCGACCCCCGAGACAAACAGCCCTGGCTCCAGATAGACCTGATGCAAAAGCACCGGATCAATGCTGTGGCCACGCAGGGAACCTTCAACACCTACGACTGGCTGACGCGCTACATCGTGCTCTTTGCAGACCACCCCACCAGCTGGAAACCCTTCTTCCAGCAGGGCAGCAACTGGGTACGGGGATGCCCAGGGGACTCTGTGGAAAGAGGCCACCTGAGGGGAAGCAGAGCCCCCCAGCCTGGGGCAAGGTGCTGATGGCAGTCATTCATCCACAGACATTCTTTGGGAACGTGAACGAGAGCGGTGTGGTGCGGCACGACCTGCACTACCCCATCCTCGCGCGCTACATCCGCATCATCCCAGTGGCCTGGAACCCACGTGGGAAGATTGGGCTGCGCCTGGGCCTCTATGGCTGCCCCTACCGTGAGTAACCAGCCCAGGGGCTCCAGTACCCTACGTCCCAGCATGCCCAGAAAACCCTTTCCTAGAGGCGAATGGGTCCAAGCATTCTGCAGCCAGCTCTGGCGTTCTCCGTGCTGGGACACCTGCTGCTGTGGGCAGTGATGTGCCGGGGGCTGCTCTCCTTCCCCCAGGGTCCCACGTGCTCTTCTTCGACGGTGATGATGCCATCTCCTACCGCTTCCGGGCCAAGAGGATCAGCACCTTTGAGGATGACATCTCCTTCAACTTCAAAACGCTGGAGCAGGATGGGGTGCTGATGCATGGCGAGGGCTCGCAGGGTGACTATATCACAGTGGAGCTTAAGCAGGCTCAGCTGCTCCTGCACATCAGCTTAGGTGAGCTGGGGCTGGGGGGCTGGGGGATGCGGGACTGGGGGGCACAGGCTGAGGCTGCCCCTCCCCAGGCAGCAGCCCACTGCACGCCAGCGAGAGCCACACAACAGTGGCGGTGGGCAGCCTCCTGGATGACCAGCACTGGCACTCTCTGCACATCGAGCGCCTTGGCCATCACATCAACCTGACACTGGACGGGGAGGTCAAACGCTTCCGCTGTCGTGGCACCTTTGACCAGCTCGACCTTGACACCGAGGTGGGTACAGTGGGTGGGAAACTGCCAGGACACTGCCCCATGATGTGCTCTGTTGAGGGGCTGACATCATCCTTCTACCCCTCAGGTCTTCTTTGGGGGAGTGATCGATCACGACAAGCAGCACCTCACCTACCGGCAAAACTTCCGGGGCTGCGTGGAGAACATCATCTTCAACGGGGTCAACATCGCTGACCTGGCCCGGCACCGCAGGCCCAACATCCGCTTCGAGGTCTGGCTCAGGGGTGGCCCAACCCCAGGGGTCCCATCCCTGCCATGGAGTGACCTCTTTCTTGGAGGAGGGACAAGTCCTTAGTCCCACTGTGAGGGTGACTCCTTCCCTGGGGTCAGGCCACTCCCCTGACTGTGGGATGATGTGAGGCTGAGCAGTGGCTGTGCTCAGCCGAGCGGTGCCACATCGACCACACAAGGTTGTCCCTGGCTTGCGGCGCCTGCTCGGCGCTGCCAGGCAACCGTATTGAGCAGGAGCGATGTGGGCCAGGGCCAGGGGAATGGGGGGAAGGGGTGTGGTGTCTCCCTGGTGGAAACATTGACATCCTCACTACCTCCTGTGGTCACCTCCAGGGCAGGGTGGGCCACTACTGCCAGGACCAGCTGAACAACCCCATCACCTTTGCTGGCATCAACAACTATGTGCGCGTGCCAGGGATCCCGCGGCGGAACCGCCTGTCTGTCAGTTTCCGCTTCCGCTCCTGGGACACCGCTGGGCTTCTGCTCTACACCAGTTTTTCTGACAACCTGGGCTCCCTCGAGGTGGTGCTGAGCGAGGGGCAGATCAACGTCTCTATTGCCCAGCCTGGCAAGAAGAAGCTGGAGTTTGCAGCAGGTGGGCAGTGAAACAAACTCAGGACCAGGGGTTGGTTTGGTGGCAGGGCCACCCCACACACTCTCCTCTCCCCATGCAGGGCATCGCTTAAATGATGGCTTCTGGCACTCGGTGCAGCTGGTGGCACGGGATGGCTCGGCCGTGGTGACCATTGATGATGATGATGGTGCTGAGTTTCGGGTGGCACATCCCTTCCAGCTCCGCACCGGCAGCCAGTACTTCTTTGGAGGTGTGTGTGTGGGGATGGCCTGGGGTCAGGGGTGCCCTGGAGCTAGGTGCAGTGGGTACCCCAGCGCTGTTCACCTCACTGTGCTTTCCAGGCTGCCCCAAGCCAGCCTCGGTCACTGGCTGCCGGTCGAACCAGACAGCCTTCCACGGCTGCCTGCAGATGCTGAATGTGGACATGCAGCCTGTGGATGTGGAGCTGCTCACACTGCAGCGGCTGGCACAGTACTACAATGTGTACTTCAACGTCTGTGGCATCACAGACAGGTATCAGTTGGGACAACAGTGTTGGTTGTGACAGAAGGGGGGTGGGGGACTGTGCCAGTGGCAGGACAGGAGCTCTCTGTACCCCCAGGTGCACTCCCAACCTGTGTGAACATGATGGTCGCTGCATCCAGTCCTGGGATGACTTCATGTGCATCTGTGACCTGACTGGGTACAAGGGGGAGACCTGCCACAAATGTAAGACCAGGGCCCTGTGGCTAGGGAGACAGACCGGGCACCCACAGCTCCTCCAGCTGCCTAGCACCCCATTTGAGCTGGCTTCAGCCTCATTTCCCTCTTCCAGCCCTTTACAAGGAGTCCTGTGATGCTTACCGGGTCAGTGGGAAAACCTCAGGGAACTACACCATCGACCCCGATGGCAGTGGCCCACTCAAGCCCTTCACTGTCTACTGTGATATCCGAGGTGGGGATGACAGGGTCCCTCTGCCTGCTGTTCCCAAGGACCAGCATCTGCCTGTGCACTGGGGCCAGAGCAGGATGGTGGGAGCAGGGGAGTCCCAGGGTAGCTGGTCCTAACAGCCCCCCGCCTCTGCAGAGGACCGAGCGTGGACCATCATCCGGCACAACCGCCACTACGCCACGCGGGTGACAGGCTCCAGCGTGGACCAGCCCTACCTGGGGGCCGTGGAGTACTGGAATGCGTCTTGGGCCGAGGTGTCGGCTCTGGCCAATGCCTCTGAGTACTGTGAGCAGCGCATTGAGTTCCACTGCTACAGCTCCCGCCTGCTCAACACCCCCTGTGAGTGCCACGCGAGCAGGACTGTGCTGTGGGGCCGTGCCAGGAGCCCATGTGCTCACCCTCCCCTGTGCCTGCAGATGGGCCACCCTTCAGCTTCTGGATGGGCCGGCACGACGAGCGGCACTACTACTGGGGCGGCTCACGGCCGGGTGTGCGGCGCTGTGGCTGCGGGCTGGACAAGAACTGTGCCGATCCCAAGCACTTCTGCAACTGTGATGCTGACCACGCACTGTGGTGAGCCGACGGGCATGGGGCTGGGAGCTGCAGACACAGACGCCTGGGAGCTCAGGCAGGAGTTCAGGTGGGAGTTTGGGCTGGTGAAGCCCCTCACAGGCCCTCTCATGCACATCATTTGCAGGAGGACAGACAAGGGTCTGCTGAACTTCGTGGACCACCTGCCTGTCACCCAGGTTGTGGTTGGAGACACGAACCGCACCGGCTCCGAAGCCCAGTTCCTGCTGGGGCCCCTGCGGTGCTATGGAGACCGTGAGTGACCTGATCCTGCCTGCAGAGCACCTGTGCCCTTGGAGATTCCATGTCTGTGGGGTCAATGTACCCATGCAGGATCCATGCCCAACCTTCAATGTCATTCCTGCTCCCTGCAGGCAACACCTGGAACACCGTCTCCTTCAACAGGGGTGCAGCCCTGCTCTTTCCCACCTTCCAGGCCAACCACAGCCTTGACATCTCCTTCTACTTCAAGACCACCGCCCAATCTGGCGTCTTCCTGGAGAACCCTGGCTCCAGAAACTACATCCGTGTTGAGCTCAATAGTACGGGCAGGTGGAGGGTGTGGGGGCATATGGGGTGACAGAACTGGGCACCTCTTCCCAACACTGCATCCCTGCAGCCACCAGGGACGTGGTGTTTGCCTATGATATCGGGAATGGGGACGAGAACGTAACGGTGCGATCGGAAGTGCCTTGGAATGATGACGAGTGGCACCAGGTGAAGGCTGAGCTCAATGTCAAGCTGGCACGGCTGCGGGTGGACAAGCTGCCCTGGGTGGTGCGGCCAGCACCCCCCCAGAGCTTTGTCCGCCTGGACTTTGACAGGCCCCTCTACGTTGGTGAGAGCCCCTGGCCACATCTCCCCTCCCACAGCTGCTTGGGTGCCACAGGGCACTGAATCTTGGCCCCACTGCAGGTGCAGCAGAGCACAAGATGCGCCCGTTCCTGGGGTGCCTGCGGGCACTACGAATGAACGGGGTGACACTGAACCTGGAGGGCAAGGCCAACGAGACTGAGGGTGTACGGGTCAACTGCACTGGGCACTGCCAGGATCCACCAGTACCCTGCCAGAACAGTGGGCTCTGTGTTGAGCGCTACAGCCACTACAGTTGCAACTGCAGCATCTCTGCCTTCGACGGGCCCTTCTGCAACCACGGTGAGCAGCTGCACCCACCTGCACCCAGGGTGGTGGGGAGGAGAGGGCAGAGGAGCCAGCACCCCTGTCACCCCATGGCTCCCTGCAGACATCGGCGGGTACTTTGAGGAGGGCACCTGGGTGCGGTACAACATCCTGCCCATGTCGCTGTATGCCGCCCGCGAGTTCGCCAGCATCATCAGCAGCCCCTGGCAGCCCCTGCCTGGTTACAACCTCACCAGTGAGGAGGTCAGTTTCAGCTTCAGCACCACCTCCGCGCCCGCAGTGCTGCTTTACGTCAGCACCTTCGTCAAGGACTACATGGCTGTGCTCATCAAGGATGATGGTGAGGGCAGGGCTCCTCACCCCAGCTCTTGCCCAGGGCCTGTGTGGACCTCTCTGGGTGCTGGGGCCACAGGGAAAGCCCCACGGAGGGGCTGGATTCACCCACCAAGAGCCCGATACCCACTGACAACCCTGTTCTGCCTTCAGGGAGCCTGCAGCTGCGCTACCAGCTGGGCACCAGCCCCTATGTCTTTGCCCTCACCACCAAGCCAGTGACAGACGGGCGGCCCCACCGCGTCAACATCACCCGCCTGCACCGCACGCTCTACACCCAGGTACCTGGCCAGAGCCTCGGGAGCTGCAGGGCTGGGGTCAGGTTGGGAGGGACCACAGGGAGGATGGCAGCAGATGGAGGAGGCTCAGAGGGCACTGATGCTCTGCACCTGCCTGCCAGGTGGACTATCTCCCCATCGTGGAGCAGCAGTTCTCCCTGTTCGTGGACAGCAAGCTGGACTCACCCAAAAACCTCTACCTAGGGCGTGTGATGGGTGAGCTTGGTCCTGTCCTTGGCTGTCCCCCTCCCGTGCTTGAGATCTCCGAGGTCTTCTCTGCACAGCACTGTCCTTGGCTTCTGCAGGGGATGAGCCTTCTCCTTCTGTGCCCCCACAGAGACTGGCGTGATTGACCCTGAGATCCAGCGCTACAACACCCCCGGCTTCTCGGGCTGCCTCTCGGGGGTGAAGTTTAACACCCTGGTCCCACTCAAAGCCATCTTCCGCCCCACCAGTGTCCTGCGGCCCTACAGCATCCGTGGGGAGCTGGTGGAGTCAAGCTGTGCCTCTATGCTCCCCCTCACCACCATCCTCATCCCTCCTGAGATGGATCCCTGGTACATGGGCACAGGTAAGTGCCATGGTGGGATGCTAGTAGAGAGGGAGGCCCCAGCAAGCTGTGCAGGGGATGCTCCAGCACAACCCCCCACTGCAGCCCAGGCTGAGCTGCCTGCACTGCCTCCACAGAGTTCCCACACGTACACGACGACGGCTGGATCGCCATCATCATCGGCTGTAAGTGAAGTGCCAGCCCAGTGTCCCTCACCTCTGCCTTGGCCTTGCACCCCCCAGACCCTCACCACTGCCTCTGCCCCACAGTTGTGATCTTCCTGCTCCTGCTACTTGGGGCACTGCTGGTGCTGCTCTACTTCTACCACCACCGCTACAAGGGCTCCTACCACACCAACGAGCCCAAGGCCGTGCAGGACTACGGCAGCGCTGCCAAGCCGCTGTCAGTGCGCAAGGATCAGAACCTGCCCCAGATCCTAGAGGAGCCAAAAGGGGACTAGCAGGGCCCAGGGGTGGGACGGGCTCACAGCCCCCGCAGCCCTGGGAGCTGCCTGGGTGCGAGTGAGCGTCGCGGGACCAAAGGACCGGGCACATCTCAACTGCCAACACCGCCTCCGGATCGGACTGGACCTCACCACACCGACCGCCAGATCTCCTCCGCGGCTGCCACCGACCCGGCCCCAGAGCGCGGCCGCGACCTACTGAGCCCCGGCCCCGCTCGCCCTGGACACGCCGGCGGCTCCTGCACCAGGGGCAGGCTGCCGCCTCCCACTGCTGCCAAACCTTACCTTGCCTCCGGCGGGGTTGTCCTGGGCACAGCAGCCAGGCCTGCTGCCGCCAGCCCGTTCGCAATGCCCGCGCGTAGATTCCCCGCTGCTGTTTGCTTAGCCAGAGCCACAACGGAACACGCAGTGCCCGGCCCCGGGGCACCCCGGGACGCACCGAGCAATACCCTGCCCGCCTGGGCGCTGCCGCGCATGACGCCGCCGCACTTCGCTGAGACGCTGCTTTCACACCATCAGGTACGGATCCTTTCTACCGATTTTGTTGCCGGACACTCCACCACACTCTGGGTTTTTTATTCTATCGGTTTGTATAAAAATCCAACGGGAAGCTCCTGTCGGGCGCCGCGTTCCGTGCGTCACGGTCTGCAGCTTGCTGAGCGCCGGTTCCCAGCCCAGCAAAGCTGCTGCTCGCCTGCTGCTCTGCGGCCAGGTAACGCTACACAAACGTGTTTGTGAGCCCACAGGCCTGGCTCTGCTGGGCACTTTACTTCTGCCCCCAACCACACCCCTGTTGTGCTGAATGAGATGTGGAGACTCTCCAATAAAGGCAGAATGAAGGCGCTTGGCACTCGCTGGCTGCTCTGCTCCCGTCATGGCTCGGCTGGGCTCTGGAGCAGGGACCGGCGCGGACAGCAGCGAATCCCAGCCTGGAGCGGGACGCAGAGGCAGCGCTGGATGGAGACGAGCTCCAGCTGTGCTCGTACGCACATACCACGTCCTGCTCTCTCCACCGCAAGCCTCTGTCTCCTCCCAGCTCGCAGCCGGTGCCGCTTCGGGCAGCCCATGGCCCCGGGCAGTTCCTGCGCCTGGCGCGGCTCCGATGTGTCGATGGCCAGGCAAGCACAGGACAAGGAGACAAGGGGCTGCTGTCAGCTGCTCCCTGGGGTCACAGAAGCCTGCAAGCTGGGGGAAGATGTTTGCTACCACTTTATTATGACGAAGGCTACAAGCCACGGTATTTATAAAGTGCATTTTCACCATCAACGAACCACAGACACAAGCCTGGCATAGTGCAGATAGGGCCAAAGTGGCAGAGGATGCCGAGCTAAGAGCAGGTTGGGGCAAGCCAGGCGCCAGGGAGCAGGGCGCAGGCAGGGGTTGGGGTTATTATAAGCACTGCTCCAGACTCCCAAGCCTCAGGAGGGAGTCACAGACAGCAGGAAGGACGGGGGGCTGGGAAAGGCATGGCGCAGGACTGTGCCAGGGGGGCATGGCAGACCCAGCACCTCTCTACATTCAAGGACAACATGGCTGGGCACTTCTCACCTCTGTGCAATGCCCCAAAACACTGCCCACCCTCGACACCACCCTGGGCCCAGCTGCTGGCCCAAGCAGGATTCATTTAAAGTGCTTCCTTCTATTTCTTTTAGCATGGAGTGCTCACCCTGCCAGAGAGCCCTACCCCTTTACCCCCAGGGCTAGTGTTAGAACCCCCATGGCAGGTTTCTCAGGAGCCTTTCCTGGGTCCCCGCAGGCAGCAGCAGCTCTGCTGTGCCCTGTCCAAAGCCTGGCACAGCAGAATCTTGAACGGTCCTGTGCAGGGAAAGCCTCTTATCCTACTGCTACCCCCTTTGCTGGCTCCTGAAGTCCCCAGTACCCCCTACGAGGGACTGTCCTGACAGAGGAGGATGAAAGTGACCAGCTCTGCTGTTGCCTGGTAGGGAGAGGAAGGTAGCCAAGACCCATCTCCTGCTCTGAGTGCAGCCCCAGGCCCTAGCAGGGAGTCATCAGCCTGCATCCCCAAAACTGCCTGGCAGAAGCATTCAGGTGGCAGCCCCTGAAGGGCCACACAGCTGCACAGCCACCAGCCAAGCAGCCACCCACAGCCCTGAGAAATGTCACAGGCTGGAAGGACCTCCTCAGACTCGAGTTCCTGCTGCGTGTACTCTTGTGCCCCACAACACTGTCTGTAACCAGCTCAGTGGTGTCCCTACCCAAAGTGACTTTTTGCATAGTGCTCCTCTCCCCCTCCACAGGCATCAGGCCATGCCAACCATGGTCAGGCCATCTCCATCCCCCAACCAGCTGGGGCAGAGAGGAAATGGCCTCAATGACAGCGGCCTGGGGCCCAAGGAGCCCTGCAGCCACTTCTCTATGGCTTCCAACCCTTTCACCGTCCTTGTCAACAGGACAGAACAGACAGCAGGAGGTAGCACCTGAGGCCAGGGGACAGGGCTGGAGGGGACCACCACCCCTCTGCCCCAGTCATGCCCCATGGTCTTGGTGCAGGTGGTTCCTCACTTTTGTTCTTCCAGCAATCAGAAGAAACTGGAAGAAACTTAGAATTGCTGGCTGTCTCTCTCCTGCACCACAGCTTCCCTCCAACCCCAGATGCCTTGGTCCATGGGCTCCAGCCCAAGAGACTTCCACAGTACAGCAATTCAGAGCTTGCTCGGCCCTGGGCTGGCAGAGCTGCCACCCTGGTAGCAGCCACTCACACTCCTGCCCCAGGTCTCTCTCTGGGTGTCTGGAGCAACAGCAGCACTTGTGACACACACAGCAACAGGACAGCAGCAGTCATGCCAGCGTGAAGCAGATGTGGCATCACTAACAAGGTGCAGCAGCCAGGCGCACTGAGCTGCCCCACATGGAGCCTAGATGATGTCCGTCTCCCTCTCTATGCCAACGTACTTCAGGGCGTCTGCCTGGCTGTACCTGCAAGAGAGGAGCACCACGGCTGCTGGAATGACCTCCTGAGCTCCCCACAAACGTCTGCACAGGCAGTGGGGTCAGCCCTGCATCCCAGGCCCAGCTGGCTGCTCCCTGCAGTACCTGTAGTCAAAGAAGAGCTCCTCTCCTGCCTGGATGGCCCTCTTGGCAAAGATCCCTATCCGGTGGTCTCCGTTCACCATCACCACTGCAACCAGAGAGAAAACATCAGAGATGTGCAGCTCCAGCTCAGCCCAGGTCTCACAGCATATTTGTTCTGCCTGCCCACCGCCAGGGGCTACTTGAGCCCCTGCCCAGCAGGAGTGGGTGCTCTCCATGGAACCCCAGCTGCTCTCCAGCAGCCAACTCTCCTCGCAAGGTCAGGGCCACCACAGTGCTAAGCACAGTCCCTCACCAGCAGGAATAGGATTTGCCGTGGAGAGGAGGCAGCTTTGGCTGAAATTCTGCTGGTCCCACAGGCTCAGGGACACCACAGAATCTGCTGCAGTCCTGGAGCTGAGCAGGACCCTAGAGCCACCCCCTGCCGAGGTCTACCTGAGCAGGACACCTCACCTTTGGCATAGCAGTTGGGGTTCACTGAGTGATTGGCAAAGCGAATTTTATTTCCTTTGCGTGTGGCATCAACAACAAAATCTATTGAAAAAAGAAGAAAAGGGGAGAGTAGAGCCAGGCCTGTCCTCAGTGGGGCTGAAACCACCCAGCTGGCCACCAGCCCCTCAGGAAGCCCAAATCTCCTCCAAGCACATCACCTACCATTGTTGAGGTTGAAGAGGAAGCTGGACATGTACTTGTCATAGACCTTCCCTCTCCGGTCAGCCTCATCCTGAGAGATCAGCTGCAGACAGAGAACACCTTGAGGGACATGGTGCCAGGAGCAGCTCACCCACCTCGTGAAGCAGCCCCTGTCCTCCTTCCCACAACAAGAGCATCCTAGGGCTCCCAGGGAAGCAGCAGAGACAAGAGTTGGGCTGCCAGGGAGCAGCATGCACACAACACACTGTCCCACAGCAGAGGGTCTGGAGGTACCCAGATGGGTCCCAAAATGCAGCCTTCCAAGCATGCAGCACCACAGCACCAGTGCGGACAGGGCACTGACCTCATCACTGCAGCATGGGCATGGCACTCTCCTCACCACTCACTACAGCACTGGCACAAGCAGGGCACTGACCTCACCGCTGCAGCACATGACAGGGCACTGACTCCACCACTGCAGCATGGGCAAGGCACTGACCTCACCACTGCAGCACTGGCACGGGCAGGGCACTGACCTCACCACAGTACTCGGAGATGAACTCATTCTTCTGCACGGATTCCTTGATGAAGGTGCCCCAGCCAGCAACATCCGAGGGTGCCAACAATAGATGCTGGAGCCAAGGTGAAAACGAAGAAGTCATGGCCAGCAGGCTCACGGCCTCCCAGCACACCCTGGGCACAGGCAGAGCAGAGCAGGGCACAGCAGTGCCCTTCATCTCCCAGCACAGCCACACACGTGGAGGTTGGGCAGTGCCCGGGCACAGCCATGCAGCGGCAGCTGTCTCCCTCCTCCTCCTGCAGCACGAGCTGTTTGCTGGCTCCCGCAGGCCAGGTCTCTGTCCGTACCTTTTTGAGGCCTCGCTGGATGCTGCAGTTCTTGCAGGACACCACTTTGCAGTCCCAGTGCTCTGAGGCACCGCAGGTCAGGCAGAGGTCCGGGTCACACTCACGCACTGCCAGGTAGCAGGGACACTGCTTGGTGTTGCACTGCGTTTTGCAGCGGCAGCCCGGGAAGCGGTTCTGACCTGCACAGCACAGCCCAGGGTTTAGCACTATCAGGGTTTTCAGAGCACAGTGGGGGCATGCAGTGTCCTGGTCCTTTCGTGGCTCCTCCTGTGCTAAGTTTTACCCTGGCAAGCCTTGGGCAGGCACAAGACAAAGCCTGTCTGTGAGCAAGGCTCACCAACCTGCTACCAAAGGGAAGGTGCAAGACGCCTTTGTGCTGGTAAGGAGCTCTGTATCCACTCTGCTCTGGGCAGCAGACAGAAGCCCCCAGGCCACCTTGCTGCCCGCTGAGGTCACCAGCACAGCACACACCAAGAGCACAGTAAGACATGGTGAGTGCAAGGGGCAGTCTAGGCACCCCGGAGCTGCAGTGACACCAAAGGGACACTCTGGGTGCACAGCAGATCCAAGCAGCTCACACTGAGCAGGGTCCTGCCTGCCTGTGGGGCTGGGAGTGCTGCTCTGCCTCGTGGGACTCCTTATGTGCAGCTGGGAAACGAACTGCTCAGATAATGCAAACACAAGAGAGCAGCACAGAGCATCCTAGAGGTGCCTCTCTCTCTCTGCAGTCCTTCCTGCTCCAAGTTACGTCATAACCCCTAACTAACCCACCCTCAGGAGTCCCACCTACGTAGGCAAGAGTGGTTATCCCCACTGGAGAGCTGGGAATGGAAGCCCAGAGAGAAAGACCAACCATGGCAGAGCAGTGACTCAGTTCCCACTAGTGGCTGCTGATCCTGCTCTCAGAGAGCCAGAAGCATTATCCATGGCTGTTAATGCTGGATGCAGATATGTGGACAAGCATCCAGCTCACATCCCAGCTGCCCATAGTCAGAAGCAGCACAGAGCAGTCTCCCTGTGCACTTTAGCTGACTGCTAACCACACTGCTGCAGCTGCACAAGGCAGTGAGTGCAGGGATAAAGCAGTGAGCCCCAGCCCTGCACCCTCCCCTGGTGGCAGTTTTCCTGCCCCAGAGCCCCCAGGTTTCTCCTTACAGTCTGGGTTGCACTGGCAGAACTTCTCACAGAAATTCTGGGTCATGATGCAAGGGCAGGAGCTGTCGCAGGGGTGCTCAGGGTGGTCGCAGGGCTGGTAGTTGTACACCTGGGTAGGAGAATTGTCTGCAACAGGAGAAATGCCTAGGTTAGGAGCTGCACACTGCAGAGGGTTGAAAGCAGCAGGTGCAGGGCTCTGAAGCAGGGAATGTCAAACTCCCTGACTGCCTGCACAGGGCAGGGAGCCCAGCAGCATCCAGCACCCATGGCAACGAGGCTGGCAGCACCCAACACCAGTGCACGGTGGCAGTCTGGTGATGGCTGTGATCACCAGCACATGGCACACAGCTGCAGACAGATGCTCTGCCCAAATGGTCAATCTGCCCGTGGGCTGCATCCTGGCTCTTAGCCTCCCCTCCAGCTGTGCCGCAGCACAAGCACGGCCTCAGAAAGAGCCCTGGCACTGCACTGGTTCCCCAGGCAGAGCCACAGTGGGGCTGGCCTGCAGCACACCAGAGCCTGGTGGCAGGGAGCTGCTCCTGCCCTGCACTGCTGCCAGGCTGGGAAGCAGAATGCAGCCATCTCAATGCAGGGCATTGAGCTCACAGGGGAGCAGCCAGCCCAGCCCAGCCTGGTGTCAGGCAGCCACAACAAACGCTACCTTTCTTTAGCTGAATCTTCCTGCAGTGTGCAGCCCACAGCCTGGAAGAGAAGCAGAGAGGGTCTGAGGGGACATGTGAGCTGTGCCAGGGAGAGCTGCCCAGATGGCTCAGCAGCACCAGGCAGTGCGGCAGGAGATGTCTGATGCCAGGCTGCCTGGCAGTGTCATGCATTAATAACCAGCAGCTATAGAACGGGGAAAGGCCAAAAGAAAGCATCTACAGCAGAAGGTATTTAAGGCAAATGCTAGAGCCAGACTGATACTGGGCACACTGGGATCAGCACACAAGCAGCAGGTTACAGGCCAGGGAGCTGAGCCCAAGGCTGCAGTGAGGATGGCAGCAGCAGCACCAACCCTCCTGCAGCCACAGCACCATCCTGCCTTTTCCTTGGGGCTGAGCCCAGCTGCAGCAGTGAAGAGCTGCAAACCACAACACTGGGGCCAGCAGCACCCAGCCGCCCTGCACGACAGCAGGATGTGTGCAGATGGGAGCCAGATGGGGATCACCAGGAATGTGCTGGCACACAGCAGTCAATCCGGTCACATCTGAAGAACAGACCAGGCCTGTCCAACACTTGCCTGTGCTTCCTTTTCTTCTTCTGGGATGGGTTCATTAACTCATTTGTTGGCAGCTTTGTTATGAGTGACTCTTTCACGGCAAACTGAAAGACCTGCCAGAAAACAGAGGCAGAACTCAGCTCACTGCACCCAGGTTGCTTTTGTCTCGAGCATCAACAGAGTGCAGCAATCACACAAAGGGGTCCCAGTCCAGCAGTCAGTAATCAGGCAGCTCTGCTCCCAGTTTCACTGGCCACAGGTGCCAAAGGCAGCTGCTTTGACAGTGTGCTCAGCCTCAAACCAGGCACTGGACAAAGCAACAGCAGTGGGCAGGTGAGGGACTCATTCTGCAACCAGCAACACTGCTGCAAAGTGATGCCAAGCCCCAGAAATGCTGAGGCAATGCATTCCTCAAGGCCACTGGTGGCACTGGAATCAATAGACCAGCAGTGGCCAAAGCCCCACTCCTGCCACCAGGCTGAGCACTGCAAGGCCTGCCTTCACCAGGCACCCACCTGCTTGCAGGTCTTTGTGCCCAGCAGCCTGGCAATGGAGCAGAAGTTGTTGAAGTAGGTCCCATGGAAGACACGGAAGAGAGACTCCTCAGCTCCCGTCCACTCAACTGGCTCCTGTGGAGTCTCCACTGCAAACAGCTGGGAGCAGGCTGGAATCAGCTTCTGCTTGGTGGGGGTCTGGCAGCGGGAGTTTGCCTCTGGCAGGTAAGGCAGGGTCAGGCCAAACACGGTGTGGGTGAAGCACCTCGATGGCAGAGAGCCCCTGCAGCGCCTGACACCTCACCCCAGCTTCTCCCCCTCCCAGCACCATGCTCTTGCCACAGGCTCCAGCCTCCAGTCAGGCAGCCCAGTGCTGGTATCAGCTGGAGTGGCAGGACCAAAGCCACTATGCCAACTGTCCCTTCCAGCATTGGCCCAGGACTGAGCCCCTTGACTAGGGCAGCAGCACCAGAGAGGCCTGAGGGTGAGGGATCCTCCAGCCAAGATGGGACCCAGACACAGGAGAGATCCTCTGGCTCCCAGGAGCTCACTCTGCCCTGGGCACCACCACTTCCCCCAGGATGGCAGCAGGAAGCTCACAGCTCATCTGTGGCATCAAGGAAGGACTTGCCCTTGGCAGGTCCATGACAAGCTCCAGCCTCAACAGCTATCTGCCCACTGCTCTGTGCCACAGCAGGGACTGGAGCTGTCCAGGCACTTTCCTCGCACACAGCCAGGCAGGGTGCCCAGAGCTGAGGGCTCTTGGCTTTGCAGGTTCCAGCAAAGCTCTCACTTTCCCAGGCATCATTCCTGCTTCCTGGGAGAGGACAGAGAAACCCACAGCAGAAGGCCAGGGCCTCATGTCCCTCATCTTTAAGCCCAGCTGGAGACACCAACTCTGCCAACCCCAAACTCCACAGCCCTGTGTAGGAGCAGAGGAGCCAAGAAGAACCCTGGCTGTAGGGTACCACTGTCCTCACTGCTCACCCTGCTGGAGGGGATGGGGTGTCTCTAGGCTGGCACCGTACCCGAGGAGCTCGAAGCCCACTCGTTGCCTGTGTCGCGGTCGCTGTCGCCCTCCCTCGTCTCCGCCACGGTGGAGGCAGGGGCGCTGGAGCACGAAGTGCCCACCACGTGGTGCCTCCGGCGGCGCCGGCCAGAGCACTTGGACCGGGGGTTGTGCAGTGCAGCAAACTCCTTGGCCCCTTCCTGCAACCAGAGCAGAGCACAGCACGGGTGGCAGACTACCAGGGATCACAGAAAGGCTTCTCCACGGGCCCTAGGACGAGCCCTGCCCTGCCACACCTGGGACAGGATGGAAGATCCATCACGCGTGGTCACTTCAGCAACCACTCGGGCTCTGCTGGCTGCCCACGCCACATGTTCCTGCTTTGCTTCCTTTGTCATCACTGCCCAGTTGGAAGAGGCTCCCTGACCCTGCCAGTCTGCTCCCCTGCCTTGTGTCCCAGCAACAATGTTCTCCTGGCCCTGCCTCTGCTCCAGCCTCGCAGCTCCCCAGGACATTCCGTGTTTCAGCTGACCACCACCCAGCACATCCAGCCCCTGCAGCCAGCTCCCACCCTGCTGACAGCTGGGCTGCACTTCCCATGGGTCTTTGAACACGGTTCCAGCCTTCTCCACAAATGCTGCATTCCCTCCCCAGCACTTTAACCTGGGCTCCATTCTTCAAACACTGCACTGACTCCTGAGCAATAATTTGTCACTATCATGTGCTGGCTGAGATCAGTCTTTGTTGGAGATCTGCTAAAATAGGCATCCCAAGGTCTGTATTTGGATCCCTGTTTCCCTGGATCCAATAAGGATCAGAACTAATCCTGAAGTCATCAGAGTGGTAAGCTGGACCCAGAGCTCTGCAGAGCCACGCCGTGGTGGCAAAGGCAGCACCACAGACGTACCAGCCAGAGGAAGCAGTCGGCGCCGCATGGATCAGGCTCGATCTTGGTCTCTCTGTTCTTTCGTTTGTACACGTTAGGAGTGGCATGAAAAGCTGAAAAAAATAAAGAGTTCTCTTTACTGTTACAGCCTCCAAGAGCCTCCCCCCATGCTGCAAGGACCAGGGGCAGCAGGAGCTCAGTGAAGGTCAGTCAGGGCTTGATGCAGTCAGTGAGTGCCTGGCAGCGGGAAGCAGTGTGCAGGACCAGTCCGGCCCCACTCCACGGTGAGACTCAGCATCGATGGCAGAACACTGAGGAGACTATGAGAAAAAGCTCTGCTTTCAGACTGAAACAAAAACACCACCTGGCCTTAATATCCTTTAATAAATATTTCACTGGGATGAGTCCTGTGGCTTTTCCCAAGAGCCCTCAGACCTGGGAAGCAACAGGCCCCACAGCTAACCAGGATCCAAAAGGCTTTGGCTGCACAAACAGCAGGAGCATGACTAAGATGGAGCTGTAAGTTCCAGTAAGGCAACAAAACACAGAGGCATGTCCAGACTTTAGAGTGGAGCACTCATGCCTCTCCCTGATGAGCTTCTGCAAAGCAAGAGTGAAGTCTGATGGTGGCAGGGTGCTGGCACAGCCTGCCAGGAGCCCTGAGCATGTTGGATAGCAGTGAGCAAGGGCAGGGCCACGCGGGTCACTTTCCTGTCCTCCTGGAGGGAGGAGAGAGGCCACCTCTGCAAAAGGCTTCTGTGCCCCTGCCAGCTGCCACGGCCCCACTCCAGGGAGGCAGCACCCTCTCAGATTGCAGCTCGGCCACAGGGCAAGGACACGGAGCAAACAGGAGAAGAAAAGGGCTGTAGGAAGGTCCGGCCAAGCCCGCACTTACGGTGCAGGAAGCAGTCGTACTTGAAGCAGCGGCGGCAAAAGAGGGTGTGGAAGGAGTGCAGGGACTGCTCCCGCTGCACCGACTTGGCACAGGGCCCGTCGATGTTGGGCGTGCACTGCGGTGGCAGCACGTTAGGGTCCGACACCTCCGTGAGCTCCCGGTACCTGTTGGACACACAGAGCACCCACGGCGGGGCTTGACTCCCAGCAGGGGCCGTTGCTCAGCTGCTGCTAGGAAGGGTACAGGACAGGTCAGCAGGGGTCTCTACCTCTCCTTCATGTCGTCGGGGAAGCCATACTCGGGGAACATGGAGGAGATGGCAGTGAAAATCATGTCGTTGGGAAAACGCTTCTTGGAGCACTTCTTGGTACCTGAGGGAAGGAGAGGGAGAGCTCAGCAATGCATGATGTGGATGAGACTCTGCTTCCACAGAGAGCAGCTCCAGCAGTGTGCAGGGATGGAATTCAAGAGGCAGAAATGTGGTCCCACGTAGGAGAGGTCAAGCTCTTGTGAGCAGCACAAGGCACCGAGGGAGATCTGATAACAGCTCCAGGACTATCAGCGCTTATCTTGAACAAGGGAGGATTTGCAGACGATGCTTTTTCTGCATCTGTTAAAGGTCCTGGTGGTTGTGCTACCCACATACACCCACAACAAAGAGAACTGCCAGTCAGCATTCCTACGGTCACACAGGGCACAGGAAAATGCCACAAACCAGGGCACTGCCCACCCACAGGAACTCCATGTGCAGAGGAGAGGGAGGAGCAGCACTACATAGAGAATGGGGCTGGAAGGGATGAGAGGTCTGCCTCCGCCCAACAGAATAATGAGACCTACCTACACAACCTCACTGACAAGCATTTATCAGAGCAGCACTTCCAAATCCCTCAGCTCAGAGATCCCTCAGATCCTCATTTTTTGCTTATTTACCATGGAATGGTTCCCCAGATGACTCATCTGAATTCCTCCTCCCCACACTTCAAGCTGGTGACTTCTTACCCTGACCACAAGGCACAGTGAGAATGACCAACGTCCCCTCTGCTTTCCACCACCTGTCAGACCTTGCCAGGATGGTCACTGCCCTCAGCAATGCAAGCAGAAGCGACAGCAGGAGACCTGTGCCCAGCTGTTTGGGCAGGACAGCATGGAAATGTGAGCAACACCACCTCAGTTTCTGTGGCCAAGCCTACCTTCCACTGCCGTTCTCTTTCTTTTTCTTGTGACTGGCAGCTCCTCTTTTCCATCCTCTTGTTTAACCTCAGAATCATTGTGTCCTTCCTCCTCATCGTCAGAGTACTGATTCAGGGCATTCACCAGCTCCAGGAACACAGCATCGCTGATGAGGACTGACCCTGATATCATTTCTGAAACACAGAGATGTCAGCCAGTTTGTGGGACTGCCACCACCTTCCACACTCCTCGGGGTGGGAAACCACAAGGCAACCACGCAGCACTGTGAGCAACCAGAACCCTCGAAGCTTTTCAGGGATTGATTGTAAAAGAGCAGAGCTCTGAGGGCTGCATTTTCAGCCACCTGAGGACAGGAAGCTTTCCACTGCCTGCCCCTCTCCAGGCAGAGTTTTATACTGGCAGCACCACTGGGAAGCACACTGGTTGAAGCCTTGGCTCACAAGCAGAATGGGGTTGTTGAGCTCCTCCTAACATCTACAACCTCTTCCACATCCCAGTGCACAACTGTGAACTATCTGAATTGGTTCCAAAGTGCCCCCAGGTTAGGATGGAGCAGGACAGCAACAGGCAGGACCTGTGTCCATCCTCACACCTGGAGCAGCAGGCAGGGTCTGCTGTCTGTCTGCTCCAAGAGTTCCCACAGCAAAGCTGGTGCCTGTGCCACCTTTTGACTTCCTAACTACTTCTGTATGTTACTCACAACAGACCAAAGGGCCATGCTGACTGCTCCCAAGTTACCTTCCTCTCCATGCACCTTCCCATCATAGTTGTTAATAAGTTCTTCAATGAAAGTTTCATCTTCTTCCTTCACCTCATCCCCCATGTAAGGAATATTGCACAGGACAGTCTCATCCTCCACCTAGAAGGAACCCAACAGGCCTCAGAATGTCTGTGAGCACCAATACACAGCCCAACAGTGCTGGGGCTGCTCCTGCCCATCCCGACCCACAGGCAGCACAGAGCCAAGTCCAGCCTCAGAAGTCGCATCACTGACATCTCATCACTGTCCCATGCCAGCAGCACAACTCTGACCCCTGAAAGAGCAGTTTGTTAGAGAAGAGCAGCAGTGTCTGCAAGGCTTCCAGAAACACTCTGCCAAAACCAATAAACAGCTAAAAACTGTCACAGGTCATGTTCAAGGCAGAGCAGAACTGCAGCAGAGGAACCAAACTGGTGATTTGCTCCCCAGGGGAGCCCAGCTGAGCTGAAAAGCATTCTCATGTTAACCACAACAGTGAGGACACTGGATCTTCACTGCCATGGCACCACTGACCAACAGTCCACTGGTGTCACACACTCCCCAGCCTGCCGAATGGACCTCATGAGCCCTATAGGTGCAGGACATGTCCCCAGTCCCCAGCTTGCAAAGCCAGGCCAGCTACAGACTACCTGTTTGTTCAACAAACCACCTGAACCAGACACACCAAAACCTGCATTGGAGTCACCACCTTCCCTGCTGTGACAGAGGAACTCACTAATCCCACAGGCTGGCTTACGGCATCTAACAAAACAAGCAATGAACCCAGTGCTTTCTGTCATCTCTCCAGCAGACACCACCTGAAACAAATGGCTTGAAGGCAGCAGGATCACTCCATGTAACACACCCCCACCATGACACTGCACCCCAGAGCCCTCCTGCATACCATGAAGTTCTGCTGGAGGGGGGACCAGGAGTACATAATGGGCACCAGTGCCACCGTGTTCAGAGTCCTCATGTACAATGTCTGGCTTGGGAACCCCGGGAAAATGCTCTCCACAGTACACTGGAATAGAGTACAGAGAAGACAGTGAAGAAACCACCCCTGGGGGTGGTTGCTGCCAGAGGGAAACAACACTTCAGGACAAACGCAGCAAAGTCCTGTGCCCACTTTCTGGGACACTGCCACAGGAAAATCCTCTGGGGTCTGGGGGTTTTCCCATTTCTACAGCTCAGAAGAGTACAAAGTCTAGCACTGACAAAGGGCAGCACACACAAAAATCGACCCCACATCCTTGCAGCTCCCTACAGAGCCTTGTCTTAAGTCCTTGCTGCTCCTGTACACTTTTCCTCCCCAGACCTGCTTCAGGAATGGGTGCCCGCTGACTGGCTTCATCAGTTGCACTGGCTGGACTCGAAGCTTCTTCCAGTCTTCATTCAGAATTTGAGTCTTTTCATGAACCTTTGCAAAGTTGGCCACAAACAGAGCCTGGAATGAGAGAAAGCAGCACTCCAGATTTAAAAAATCCCACTCTGAGAACACTAAACTCCTGAGAGTTTCTTTCAAGTACCACAGTGTAGGCAGGGTAGAGCACTTCAAACGCTTGATGCTCATTAGAAGGATTTCTAATTAAATTCAGCCTCAGCAAAAACCCCTGCCAAACAGCCAGCAGCTCCTGTCAACTCCTGATCCCCCAGCTGACCTGAACCAAAGCTCTGCCAGTGTCAGAATCGGTGATCTGAACCCAGCAGCACCAAGGGAGCCAGGCAGGGAGAGAACAAGTGGAAAGGGCTCCTCTCACTGCAGTTGTGCCAGCACTTGGCCAAGGGACAGGACGGAGATAGAGTGCGCTGCGTGCAGTGCGAGGAGCATCTCCTGCAGCTCACTCTGAGCTCAAATACAGCTCTGCGGTTCCCGAAGCGCAGCTCAGCCATCCGCAGGAGCTCCCAGCCGACAGCTGCTCAGACACTGCCAGCTCCATCAAAGCCTTCAGGACACAGACATTCTCCAGCTGGGGCTGGCAGGTTCTGTCCTCACCTTGGCTCCCATGTTCGCCTGGAACCTCTTGAGCTGCCGCAGCCGCATGTACTCAGACTTGACTTTCCTCTTCCAGTACATGATGCACTTGGACGTGGCAGGAGTGGCCATCTCCATTTTTCTGTAAGTACAGAAAGTCCCGGGATTACTGTCCCGGGATTACAGTCCCAGCAGTCCCCAGGAAACAACTGCGCGAACCCGCACCGGTGCTGTGTACGGGACAACCCCGGCACTGAGCGCATCGAGCAGCTCAGCAGCTGGAGGACACCGTCCGCAGAGTGCCCGGGACCCGGCCGCTCCCGACCCCACAAGCCCCGCGACCCCGCCGCGGGCAGAGCCCAGGAGCAGACCGCGATGGGCCCCGGAGCTCCCGGCAGGGCCCGAGAGCAGACGCACGGCTGGAACGGCGGCAGCACGGAGCACCGGCGCCTGCCGGAGGCTGCAGCCCGGCCCCGCCGCTGACGCGCACTGGAGCGAGCCGGGGCCGGCCGAAGCCGCCGAAGCAGGGGAAGAGGTCCTAGCCCAGCCGCCCCGGGCCCCAGCCGCTCTCGCCGGGACCTCGCCGCCCCCAGGGGCTGCCCCAGGCCCCCGCCCAGCCCCGCCCCGCACTCACTCCTCGGCCATCGCGGGAGGCCTCGCGCCCCTGCGTCACTGCGCCTGCGCCGCCGCGCGCCCGCCCCGCCGCGGGCCCCGCCCCGCTGCTGCCGGTATCGGACGGGACGGGGCTGGGGGACCTCCCCCGCCGGGGCGAACGGGCGTTGGGGAGCGTCGGGTCCGGACTCCAGCAGAATCGTTCCAGCCCTGTGAACTTCCTCACCGGCTGCAGGGAAGGAGACCGGTGCCCAGCCCACCTCGGTGCCTGCCCATACTGGCGTGCGCCCAGCCTCGTCTCCCCGTGGGCTCTCCCCAGCCCGTTACGACCCTGCTACGGGCACGGGCCAGTCTCACGGGAAGCGCTTGGCGGACCAGTTGATCGTCACCGCCCCAGTGCTGCCGCTTTTCGGGCCCGGGGGAGCCCGACCAGCCGGTGCCGGGCTCCTCGTCGAGCTGCCCCGGAGGCCCCGGCTCCGGCGGCTGCGGCCCTTCTGGCGCCCGCCGCCGTAGCCATAGAGCAGCGATAACAGGTCCGACGCCCAGGTGCCGCATCGCTGAGAGACGATGGCGAAGCCGGGCCCCGCGGCCGGGCGGGCCCCGGGTTTCCTGCGGCGGCGCCGGCCAGGAAGCGGCTGTTGGCGGCGGCCTTCCTGCTCCGGGGGCCCCGTCGGCGGGAAGCGGGCGGTGCCGGATCCTGTCCCGGCGAGAGCCTCGTCTCTCACCGTGAGCGCCGCCGATCAGGGACTGGGGCTGCCCCGAGGCGGCGGCTCTGCGCCTCTGCACAGTCCAGGGGTGACTGCGGGGGACGAACAGGGCTGTCTCCTCCCTGCAGCCCACTCGGGCCCGCATCTGACGCCTTCGGAGCTTCGCTGAGTCAGACGGACGGGTGCCCGACGTCCCCTCGACCTCCCTGAGCATTGGCTCGGGCAGCGCTAGTTCGGGCCGGGCACCGGAATAAATCCCCGGGCACAGCGGCAGCCTGTCCGCGACGATTCCGGCGGCAAGAGGATGCTTGTCGGGGTGCGGATGCTTTGTTGCCTGCTCCTTCCTCTATTCTCGCGGGGTAAGAGCAGCTGAGACCCGCAGCCGGGGGTCTGCACGAAGGCATCTGTGAGCTCGGGCACAGTGAGCCCTGGACCTGTGTCTCTACCCTGTTTAGTCGCAGCTCCATGGACCTTCCTAGGCTCCCTTCCCAGGATGTTCTGGACAGGGTTTGCCCATTGTCTGTCCTGCCCTGGTTGTAAAGGCTGAAGCAGTGCCAAGCTTCTGCTCCCCTTCCCTCCCCTCAGCCCTGATGCCTGAGCTGTGCTCAGCCCAAATATAGAAGGAGGGGTGCTGGGACCACCCTGGCAAGTGCCCCAAGACCAGCTGGGCACTGGGGCTGGCCCACGTTCTGCAGCCCTGGCACCCCTTGTCTCCTGGCTGCAGGGCACTGGCACACCGAGTACAGGGACTTTGAGGGTGAAGGTAAGACCCTGGTGCTACTGTTCCAGTGTGCCACTGGCTGTGGCTGCCGTGGGCTCTGTTGCTGGTGTAGGTGGTGTCTGCACTCCACGGGGGCAGGGCTCTGCCCTTGCATGGTCCCCTGGGTCTTGCCAGTGTCAGCAACACCATCTGTCTTTCCAGCTACTACCTGTACCTAGGTGAGGATGGTGAGTAGACCTGCAACCCTGCCTGTCCTCCTCAGCCACCCACAGACCTTGGTGGGTCCCCTTTGATCTGTGCTGGGGCTCACAACAGCCCACATCTCTGCTTGGCTGAGTCCACAGGGTCCCCACAGGTACAGGCAGCCCCAGTAGCCCCAGGGTGGAAACCCCCAGGGCCTCCCACGAGGCAAATGGGGTGCCTGGCCTGTACTGGGAAGAGCTGGCTGCAATACCCAGGGACAACCCCAAACAGATCCTCCAAAACTGGGCATGGGAGGAGAGCTGGGGGCAGGTGGCATCCCAGGGTCCAGCTGGTGCTCTGCAGGGCCATTGGAGGTGGGGGGAATGGAGACAGCCCACTGCCAGGATTGGGTTTCCCTCTACTGCTGGGCCCCTTTCCATGCCACCTTCATTGCCACTCCTGAGGGCAGCCAGTGCTACTGCTGGGACTGGATCAGCAGGAGAGCTGGAATCAGCCCCAGCGACGCCAAATGTGCTCTTGGAGTGGGTCCTTTGTGGGGCTGCCGCAGTGGATGTGTCCCCATCCCAGGAGCCTGTCTTCTCCACAGCATCTACAGTGACCTCTCCAGCTGCACCCAGATGCTGGCCCAGATGTTCTGCCCTTGGCTTGGTGCTGTCCTCGACACCTTCATGCAGGTTCACACCGAATGCTTCACCAACTGCATGGGGGCAAAGACCCCAGGCTGAACAGGCTGCCTCTGCCATAGCTGTGGCTGTGGGGCTTAGCTGCCTCATGCCCCTTGCAGCTGCCCTCGCTCTCAGAGCAGCCTGGAAAGGAGCTCAAACTCCTATGGGCATCTGCCCAGACCCTACCTGCCCTCAGGCCTGGGAGGAGCCAGCAACAGCCCCCTTCCTTCCCAGCCCTGGGAACTAATGAGTGGGATGAAGGTGTGGGGGACAAGACAGCTGGGACAGGGGTCTGGCATCCCTGAGAAAGGAGTGGGTGCCATGGCAAGGTGGGGAGGCTGTGCTCAGGGCACCAGATGCCTGGTGGAGAAGCAATGGAATCCTGGCATTGCTTGGGCCAAGCCCCTTCCTCAGCACCCTGGGGTGGAGGCTGGCAGGGAGCGTTGGGCATACCAGGCTGGGGTGGGGAAGCCCCAGGCCTTGGCAGGTAGCCACTGTCCTGTCACTATCTCTCCTGTCCCTTCCGGATGCCCCGCAAGGGGCCACGCTGAAATCATCGGGTGTCTCCCTGGCAGAAGATCCTGCTGCCTTGCCAGAGGCTCCACCAAAGAGCCGGCCCGGGGGCTCTGACCCTGCAGCCCCCAGAGCACCAGACCCTCATGGCTTCCAGATGTGTCCACTCGCCCGTGCAGGGTCCCGCAGTGCCCTGGGGTGGCGGCTGCGGCAGGCGGGGGAGGTTCGGCGGTTCTGCCGGGACCCTTCGCAGGAGCGTGGAGCCTGGAGAGGTCGCTTTTCCGCAGGGAGGGTCCTTTCGAGCTGGACTTCACTCCGCTCCGGTTCACGCTCTGCACAGGCTGTTAAAGGGGAAGTGCTAGGCTCATGCCGTGCCTGGGCCGGTGGTGCACTGAGCCCACCCGTCCTCAGCTTGATCCTCAGGCAGGAAAGCCACAGACTCGCGGGGCTGAGGTTGTCCTTCGTGGGGGCATACAGGCCCACAGGTGGGATCTGTGCCAGGAGCGAGAGGCTGCAGCAGAGACGGGAGGGTGCCAGCTGGGCAACGCAGGAAGAAGGCATTGGGGCTGAGGACTGGCAGTGCTGGCCAAGTCTCCCCACTTCCCTGCCCGTTGGCCTCCCGCTCGCGGGCGGGTCACACCACTGCCCTCCGGTCCTGCCCCAGTGATGCCGGCCATGGGGCAGGTACCTGGAGGGATACCCTGGTGCCCCATACACCCTGGTGTCGGGGCCGTGGGGCCCCCGCCGCCCCCGCGCCCGGGCGGCAGCGCCTGTCCGGGGACATTACGCTTCCCGGTCCACTCCCCTCGGCTCCGGGCTGCCTGCCCTCCACGCAGGAGACGAGGGATTTCACAACCCAGCCCAGACAGGATTAAAGAGAAATACACAAGTAAACAAATAGCGGCCTCGTAAAACTGGACGTGCTGTGCGGAGAGCGGAGCCTCCGGGTGGCCGGGTGAGATGCGGGATGCCCGGGCACCGGGGCGCGGGAGCGATGCCCGCGGGGGCCGGGGTCCCGCCCGGAGAGCCGCTTTAAACCGCGCTGAGCAATCTCATTTTTCACGCGTCTCCTGTAGTCAAACTGCCCCTGTCAGAGGAAAGGAGTTGCTTCCTGTTATTCCCATTGAAATACTTGTCCGGTCGTTAGCCGGCAGGATTCCGCAGGATGGCACCGAGCGCGCAGAAGGGCTCCGGCTGCCTCTCCCGAGGGCTGCTGCTGCTGCTGCTCTGGGGTAAGTGCGCGGGGGCAGCCCCGGGGCCGCGGCTGCCGGTGACGGGAGGCTCTGCGCCTGGCACCACCGCGCACACAGCTGCCCTCCTGTGCATGGCGGCCGGGGCCGGGGTCTTGGTTTAACCCAGCTTACCACCCAGGTTGGCACAGAACCAGCCTGGCAGTGCTGGAGTCGTGGCAGTGCGAGGACATGGCTGTGCCAGAGCTCTGGACCAACAGTCCAGGCAGGACCCATCCAGATTTTTCACTACATCACTGGCATTGCTGCCCCATGCTGTGGACCCTCGACCAAGGGTGGAAGATGGATGGGGAGGTTTCCTTGGGCCATGGGGATTCAGTGGGTCTGGCAATGGGCAAATGGCTGGTGGGACAGAGGAGGCATGTACCCCATGCCCACGGCGGGTGTGCTGGGGGTGTGGCAGATGGCGGCGGAGGGGCTCTCTGGCAGTGCTGTGCTGTGGTCAGTGCTTCCTCTTCCTGCCCCAGCCTTGGCCGCTGGCAACGCAGCTGCCTAGGGAAATGGGGAAGCCTCTATGCTGGCTCCCCAAAGCCTGGGGGCACAGCTTGCTGCTATGCTGTGACCCACGGCCTGGGGCCCTCAGCCCCCAGACAGCCCCTCCAACACCTTGGGCAGCTGCCAACAGCCTGGCTGGCTCCATCCCCATAGCTCCTGCCTAGGGTCCAGGCCACACAATTCCTGCATCCAGACCGCTGGATCTGTCATCCCCTAAGGACACCTAAAACCACTTCTCTCCTGCAGAGCTCAGCCTCTGCCGAGGCCTGGACAGTGCCCACCCCCACTGACCCTGTCCCCTCCCCTCCCCAGCACTCCTGGGTACTGGGCTCTGCCACACAGGTGCCGAGGTGGAGAGCTCCAGCCAGGATGCTAGGACGAACACACCTGTGGTTGTGTCCAACTGGACAGTGACAGCCCAGCTCATGGGTAAGTGCTGGGGCTTCATGAGGGCCAGGAAGTGCTGTGGGGCTGATGGCGCCCTGCCAGCACCAGATCTGCACTGCAGAATGACTCCCTCTTCCCCCTGGCTGCATGCTCTTTGTCCATCCTCAAAACAGTCAGCCTGTGCCACAGAGCCTTCCCTGGCACTGGCCACAGTGGGGACAGCTGGCAGGAGCCTGCCCTCCTGCTGTGCTCCTGGGAATCTTCTCAGAGCTGATGGAGTCTGGTCCTGCACTGTGCCTGTGTCCTCCCCACTGGCCTGAGCTGAGCATGGGTCTGGTGCCAGCTGTTAGCTCTCAGCACTGTTACCCTGCAGAGGAGACCTACACCAACGTGACACAGCAGTGCTGGGAGTACTTTGTTGACATGATGAGGAATGTGACAGCATCGGAGTTGTGCGAATGGAAGGTCATCAGCAGGTATGGGGCAGTGGGATGGCCAGAGCGCTCCTGGGCAGCACTGCAGGGGCATGGCGGGCAGGAGCTCTGACTGGCTCTGGGGATGTCCCCAGATGGGGAAGCCATATGTGGGGACCCTTTGGTGGGACATTTCTGTGGCTTTTCTGTCCCTGGGCCACATGAGTGGAGCAGCTCCCAGGGCAGCAGAAAGGGTTCGATGGGGGCAGAAGCCTTGGGCAAAGCTGACAAGTCACCAGCTCCCAGCTTGAAGGACCAAGAACCACAGAGCTGGCTGGTGCAGGGCAAGCCCTCGGCAGCCTAAGGGATGCTGCTGGGATGAGAGGCCTGGGGCTGCCTGAAGGTTCGTAGCTCTGGTGTCCCACAGCTACCCCATGCCCCTGCACATGCCCGTCCCCTCTCAGCACCCTGTGGCTCTGTCCCCAGGCCCTACAGCATTTTGCAGCACTGCCTAGAGGCCTGGGCCGACCACCTGCGCTACGGCTACCCCAACACGCTGGCGGAGCAGTACATCTTCCAGAGCCACCACCGCTACTTCCACAACTGCACCCTGCAGCACCAGGTCTACTTCGACCCCCCCGAGGACGTGCTGCTGGCCATGATCATCGCCCCCATCTGCCTCATCCCCTTCCTGGTCACTCTGGTCATTTGGCGCAGCAAGGACGGCAAGGCCCAGCCGTAACGCCGCTGACCGGGCACCCGCGGCTGCTGCTGGCACAGCGGATGCTGCGCCCGGCCACTGCCTCATGGTTCCCGCGCCCCGGCCTCCGGGGCCACCGGCCACCCTAGTGGGGGTCTCGGCTCCCGGTTTCTACTGTGCCGCTGGCAGCTCAGTCCTCCCACGGTGGGGATTAAACGCTTCCAAACCCAGCCTGGCGTTGGTTCTTCTGCCGCCGCTTCCTTCCGTTCCCGCCACCGCCCCCGAGCCCTACTCCCGCTGCCAGCAGCGCCCTGGCACGGTCTCGCCGCACGGCGGCACCGGGAAGCGCTGGGCGCGGCCGAAGCCCCGCACTGCTCCGCAGGAAACATGGCCGGGGGGGCACGGGAACGGGACAGGGGGCAATCGACAAAGACCGGACCGCCGCCAGAACGGGCAGGACTCCGCAGGGGCAGGACCGAGCAGGGGCGAGGCCTGTCCGGGGGCCGGCTCAGCGGGGCGGGGCGGAACCGGCGCGGAAGCGGCGCGGGCGGGGCGGAAAACGGTGGTAGCGGTTCCGGTGGTGGCGATGAGCTTCGCGTGGCCCTGGCAGTACAGCTTCCCGCCCTTCTTCACGTGAGCGCGGGGTGGCACCGGTACCGGCGCCGGGCAGGACGGGGGAGCGGGGTGGGGCGGGGAACCGGGGCCGGGCGGCGGGACTCGGGGAGCGGGCGCGACTCGGGGAGCGGGCGGAGCCGGGCCGGGCCGGCTGTGCCGGGCGTTGCGCGGATATCCCGGTCCCGGTCCGGCGCTGAGCGGAGCCCCGCAGGTTGCAGCCCAATGGCGAGACGCGGCAGAAGCAACTCTCGGCCTGGTGCGCGCTGGCGCTCGCCTACAGCCAGCAGCACCGGCTGCCGGCCATGACGGTGCGGGAGGCCCAGGACAGTCCGCTCTTCTCCAACCACCGCCTGCAGCGTATCCTTTGGGGCCCGGCCCCGCTGTCCCGTGCCCCCGCCTCCCCCCACCGCCGCCGTCGGTGACCGGTCCTTAACCCGCGCCCAGGGAAGCTCCCGCTGGAGTCCATCCAGGTGGTGCTGGAGGAGCTCCGCAAGAACGGTGGGTCCCGTCTGCCCTTCCGTTCATCCGTCCGCCCCGGCTAGTTCCCGACCCGCAGTTAACCATGGCGTGAGGGCTGCCAGGGCTGGGGTCGGTGCCGCTGCCTGGAGGTGCCTTCCTTATGCTTTAGGGCTGGGTTAAGCTGGGGCAGGAGAGGGATTCGGAAGGGGAAATCTTTCTGTATGCCGGGAGACACTCAGCAAGTTGGTATGAGAAGCTGTGTGGTGGGGAGAGGCCTAGGAGCTACCTGTGGGTATAAAACCCGTCACAAGACTTGCAGGTTTGATCACTGCTATAGACCTGTGCTGCCATTAAATACCTTTTCCCTGTTGATTTTAGGGAATCTGGAATGGTTAGATAAGAACAAAACCAATTTTTTGATCATGTGGAGGAGACCAGAAGAGTGGGGAAAACTCATCTATCAGTGGGTGAGAAATTAGAAGCCACCTTGCCTCCTGCTCAGGCTTCCCCTGTCTGGCAGGGTCGGTGGCTTTGATCACTATAAATGGCCAGTACCAGATTTGTCTCTTGTTCTCTTGCTGCTTTTCCCTTTCTTCTTCCATTTCTCTCTGTTGCAGAGAAGTGTAGAGATGTTAACAGCTTTTAAGCACTGTAAGGTGCAGATGGAGCAGAGGATGTGGTCACCTGTTCTGCTGCAGGTGGCTGTAGCAGGGACAGAGCAGTGCTCCTTCGGGTTGGCACAGGCCTTGTCATAAAACATGGGCAGAAAGGGGCTGGGGAAGGAACCATTAGAGTTTCCTTGGGCATCATTTCTTGACTCTCCAGTACCTCAGAGTGTTTCTGGAGCATGTGTGCTCACTGGGTGCTGCCTGTGTTCCGTTGTGCTTGCACTGAGCCGTGTGAGCAGTCCCAACAGGGGCATGGAGCTGCAGGGGCAGGGTTTGCCATTGCTGCCTTTCTGCCCGCAGGTGCTGAAGAACGGTTTGACCAACTCCGTGTTCACGCTGTATGAACTGGTCAGTGGAGATGACACACAGAACGAAGGTAACGTCACCCGTGGTGTTCAGGGCACACTTGGCCCGAGCTGGTGCCAGGTCACGGCTTTGTGCTCACGCTTTGAAGCTCAGACCTCTCACTGCTGGCAAGGACTTCTGAAGGGCTTTTTCTCCTTTGCATGGTCATCTTTGTTATCTCTGTTTGTGTCTCAAACCTCTTTCCACCCCACAAATCCTCCCCAGTGCTTTGTCTGGCATGAGGTACAAAGTGTTTTGGTGTTGTGTCCATCTTCTGTGCTGCATTTGGGGTTGCTGTGACTTGTTCACATCTGTCTGTGACCTTCAGGCTTTTTTTCTGGTGCACCAGCGTAGGGATGAGTCCATTGTTGTGGCCGTGACTCGATCTGCCATATTGTTGTGGTGGGGTCTGAAAGTTGCTCTTCAGAGCTCCCTGCTTCACTGCCACACTCCCTGAGCTTTGGGAGTCTGTTTGCTTCCAGATTCATTTTTTTTCTGTCGTTGATGGGACTCTCTGCTCTTCCCTAGAGTTCCATGGCTTGGATGAGACAATGCTGCTCCGTGCCCTTCAAGCCTTGCAGCAAGAGCACAAGGCTGAAATTATCACACTGGATGATGGCCGAGGCGTGAAGTTCTTCTGATCAGAGCCCTCCCTCCTCTTCCCCAGCTGTCATAGTGGTTCTCATGTGAAGGTTCAGTCTCCTGGTCTGGGTTCAAGCTGTGACTGCAAAGCAGCCACACTCGAGGGTTTCCTGGAGCAAGGAGAAGCCATGAAGCCTTCCAAAAATGTGACTTGTTAGGAACATTCAGAGATCCTCCATCTGTCTTCTCCCCCTGTTGATTGTGTCTGGGCAGCTAAAGCTGCTCTAGGCAGCTCTGAGAGACACCACCCAGAAGCAGTTTTGTGACTGCTGCGGCTCACCATCCCTGTATGATCTCTTCAGCTGGCTGGTCGAGCTTGGCCTCCGTAGGCCCTTCCTTTCCTCCTGCCTGCTGGTGCTTGGGCACTGAGTCCCCACAGCATAGGCATGCGGGTGGAAGGCAGCATGGGACTCGCTGTGGCTGCTGAGCTGTGGAAGATGCCAGTGGCAGGGATACGGAGCTGTGGAGCTGGCTGTGCAGCAGGGCAGATGGATTGCTTCAGAGTCATTAAAACGAGAGCTGTATTTGTAGAGCAGCCTGCCTGCTTTCATCTGGCCCTGGTTTTCCAAACCACCACTGTGCCACATTCCTACCCCTCAGCCACGGCTCTGTGCTGCACCAGAGGAACATGGCAGTGTGGTCACAGCTGAGAGGCCCTGCTGAGCCTTTCCCTGAGCAGGACGTGGACACAACAGTGCTTCTTTCCACACACCAGAGCTGTGGAGCAGGAGGAGCTTTGCTGCCTGTCTTCAGGGCATTGTTCACTTCCATTTTCCACATGGAGCCAAATCACAGCCCACAAGCTCACTGCAGAACAGGTGTAACTCTGGGCAGCAGCAGCTGGCAGAGGCTACTGTTTAGCTTTGTAGATTCTCAGCACTGGTAACAAAGTGCCCAGAAAACTTGTCAGGAGCCACAGCATGGGTGCAAGTTTTTGCCCTGGTAAATCCGTGGCCACTGATGGGGGAGCTGGGTGGCCATGCTGGGGCAGACCATACTCGGCTTTCCCACTTTGCCTGAGCATCTAGTGATTGTTGCAGGCAGAGATGGAGTCCTGTTGGGACAACCCATGATTAAACTTAGCATGGTTGTTCTCAGGATCTAGAAGAGCAGGTGTGCCCACTCTCTGGCACGTTGCAGTTGTGCCCAGTTGGTGCTGAACAGTTTCTGCCCTTGGAGAATGACCTGGCACTGGTTCAGCTGCAGCACTGCTGACAGCTGCTGTCAAAGGTAGGCAATGGTCAAGATGTTGAAGTCCAGGCTGAGTTTGTGGCACTTGGAGATGAAGAAATGTCCTTTAGAGCAGGAGTCCCTTGACCTGAGCTTGGTGGGATGTGCTGGCTTGATAAGAGTACGTCACGAGCTGTGGGCTAGTGCCCAGGGTTCTCTGCTGGTGGTGACAGCAGTGCTGCTCTGCTGGACAAAGGCACTGGTGGCACTTGTGCCCAGTCACTGATGTGCTAAGCTGTTGCAGTCTCCAATCCTTTCTGGACACCATTGACCCCATGAGCACTGGGATTTCTTGTATGAGCCAAGGGGCTGTCACAGCCTGCAGTGAGTATAGCAGCCCTAAGCATGCCAGCCTGCTCCCTCTGGAGCCACAGGGGCAGGCTGGGCTGGTTTCACAGGCTCTCTGCTCTTGAGTGTTCCACCAGCCTGGGCCTAGTCCCCACCCAAGCCATGGGGTTTGAGGGCAGAGGTTGGATGTGGCAGCCCTCAGGTCAGGCATGCTGGTGATGCAGAGCTGTCTTGGTGGCACCGGGCACTATCTCTCCGGGAAATGTCTGCTGGTGGCAGGGCAAGTCCAGCTCCCTGTGGCTGCTGCCAGTCACGTCTGCAGAAGGAAAGGCTGTGCCACGTGCTGGGAGCTCCACAGCATGTTTAGGCAGAGGCAGTCCCTGTGTCTCTGCAGCTGGCACAGGCTCTGCTCAAACTGGGGCTCACTGGTCGGATGAGGATCCTCCCTCTATGTTCCCAGCCAGGAAAGTCTCGGCAGGAGTTGTCCACCACCGTTCTCTGCCTTGGGCTTGTTTTGATGTCCAAGGTCTTCCTGCCACCCAAGGGATTCCTTCCCTCTTTGGTTGTTGTGCCCTCCCCTCCTGCCGCTTTCATGCCCCGGCAGTGAGCCGTGGTTCTGTGCTGGCTGCTGTGTGCCTGATGGCAGCTGGGTGTGATCCCAAAGAACAAGCCTCCAGCAGCCAGCCCCAGGGTGTTTGTGTTTCATGCTCTCCGTATGCTGATGCCGACCTCTGGGCGCTGTGTTCCAGGCTGTGTGCTGTAACCTGGCTGTCCTTGAGGCAGGCTGTGTTCTTAATTACGTTTACTCCCTCCTTAGGAAATGGCTGATGTGACATTAGATAAGCCTAAACCAAGCCTTTTTCTTTCCAAGGCACTCCTGGCAACCATTCTCTGCCCTTTTTCAGCTTCCCACTTAGTCATAAGAGAAGAAGAGTTTGTCCTCCCGGTGCAGAAGGGACATGGTGCAAAATCCCTTTTTCCATACCCTCTCAGATGGTTACGAAAGGTCACATCCAATCGTTCCTGTGAAGGTCTCATGGAACCAAGTCCCTGTGCTGGGCACTGTGACAGCACTGCAGCAGCGAGGTGCCCGCAGATGCTGCCGGTGATTGCCTGGCGTCATGGGACAGGCCCTGGGGCTGGAGCTGCTGCCCTGGAGGGGGGGAGCTGATCCTGCTTGGCTGTTCCCTCCGCAGGGAATGGCGGCAATTGTACTCGCGGTGTACTCGTGCCTGCAGGTGAAGTGGAGCCTTTAACTGTGCTCTGAAATCGCCTTGCTTATCTTTGTTCAGCGCCTCGCGACGTTCGGTGATGTAAGCATGGGGCTGGGACAGCAGCGCCAGCCCAGAGCTGATGTGAGGCTACTCTGGTGTAGAAGCCCCGCGGTGCTGTGTTGAGATGAAGGAGATGTGATTCCACTGCCCAGAACGTGGCAGCCTGTGGCCGCGGCGCTCCGTGACCGGGAGCAGTCACTCCCACCTTGTCCCCGTGCTTCGGGCCCAGCGGGAGAGCTGCAGGCTCCACTCGTGCAGGACGGAGGCTGAAAGTTCCTGGCAGCCTCTCACCTGTCGCTGGACCTGGGGCAGGGCCGGTCCCACCTCACGTTAGACCTTGGGTCTAAAGCAGGGAGTCTTCGTACAGAGGGAGGAAAACGAGGAAGACGTTCTGCACAGCAAGAGTGATTGGCATTGGAATGGGCTGCCCTCCGGGGATGGTGACTCCATCACCTCTCCGGTGTTTAAAAGGAGGCTGGATGAGGCACTTAGTGCCCTTGATTAGTTAATTAGAAGGGTTAGTTGATAGGTTGGACTCAATGATCTCAGAGGTCTTTTCCAACCTGGTTGATTCTGTGATTTAATGTTAGGCGCTAGAGAGTTAGAAAAACAAGCCCAAGCCTCTGCACACCCAGGCGTGTGGCATCACCGTGGGCACGGTTCAGGCTCCAGCGCCCAGGGGCACTTTGGAGGGACTCGCTGGAGGAGGTGGTTTCTGCAGGGGAGCTGCGGTGGCCTCTAGCCCCTGGCCACTCCGAGGCGATTACCGTGTCTGGTCTTGGTGATTAGGGCTCAGTGGCCGGGGCAAGGTGGGGCTTGGAGGGGCTGGTGGTGAGATAAGGCACTATCAGGTCATGTACACACAGATCCTGCTGGTCAGGAAAGGGAAAACGCCAAGACAGTTTTCATTTAATGCAGCAAGTTGGGAGCAGGAGTGGTTTCAGTTCGATAAATTGGGATAAACCTGCAGGCAGGTTATGTCTGTGACTGGGCTGAGGAAATCAAACTTAGCTGCCTGGGGTTAGAGCCACAGCTGAGGTTTGAGTGACATCTCCCTGAGCTCCTGTGTTGAGGCAGGGAGGGACATGGCAGGAGGAGGACAGGAGCTTCTGTGGGCACAGGATGCTGTGGCCAGCTGTGAGACAAGTCCTGTGTCACTGTGGAACCTCCCCCCACTCTGACTCTTCCTGGGATGGGAACTCCTATTCCTCACAGCCCCTGCTGCACGTCCCACATCTGCAGGGCATGCCTGCACTCGGACCCAGCTGGGGCCCTCCGTGATCCCACCCTGAGCTCTGGGATCAGAACAGACAATTCCTGGCAGGGCTTCCTGGAGCAAGGAGCCGAGCAAAGCTTTGATTCATGATCTAATCCTGAGGAGAGCAATTACACAGTCCCCTGTTCTCTTCCTGGCAGCCAAATGCAATAGAGAAATGGGTTATATTGCCTGATTGCAGCGGTTCCTCAAAGGGAAGGGCTGGCATTGGCACCCGCAGCCCAGAAATGTCACCCTGATAAGGGGCAGGGAACTGTGGGCACCATTGGAGTGCTGTGACAGACAGCTGATTGTGGAGCAAAAGCCTTCTGATTTTAGGCCAAGCTGGCTCCAGCTTGGTGTCCTTTGCCAGGCCAGGAGGGGACCCACTCCTCTGCCTGAACCACCTACACACTGCCAGGCTTATGGCGTGAGATGGTATTTGCGGGGGGGCAACTGGGGAACTTCTCAGGGCATTCACCAGGGAGGTGTGGGATACCAGCTCTTGGAGCAAATCGCACCCTTAATTTCTTCTCCTGTCTGCAGGGGCCTCACTGGGACAAGGACACTCCTCTGCTCCCCTGGGATCTTGTGAGCTTCTTGTTTCATGATGAAAATGCTCGATAAGGGGCCGTGAGCTACCAGATACCAAGATGAAATCCCTGCCTGACTCCATGTCTCTCTCTGCAGAGCTGGAGCTCCCTGCCAGCCTGGGCTGTGTCCTCGGGCCTGGGCAGCACATAGCTCTGGCAGGGACCCCGAGTGGGGGTGGCCACAGAGCCGTGTGGGGTGGCTGGATCTGCACAAACGTCTCAGCCGGAGGTGGTTGTTCTCTTGGGACCATGTCCCATGCATGCCTCAGGGAGCACAGGGCTGGGTCAGGATGTGGTCACAGCTCCCTGCTCACCAGCCCGTGCTGCAGGGAGCCGTGGGTCAAAGCCTTTCCTGGGGAGGTGGCACCTGGCTCTCCCTGGGCAGCTGGAGAACAGGGCTGTGTGAGTGCAGGGTCATGGAGAAGGACCAGAGCAGATCCATCCTGGGTAGAGGATCAGCACCGCAACTCTCAGCCCAGCCGGGGCTTCTGCAGCAGCATGCGATAAATGTTGCTTCACCCTCCAGCCTGCCCGGGGTTTGTGGGGTGCAGCCGTGCTGTGGATCCCTCACTGGTTTCACCCAGCGTGTGCTGGATTGGCATTTGAGGGGGACGTGGCTGCACTCTCGTGTCTGTACTCTCCTTAATGTTTCCGGTATCGCTGAGTAGAAACAATCTGACCGTAGGCAAAGTAAATTAGCGTTGCCCTCCGCTGCTTTGTGTTTTGTGTAAACACCTCCTCGGGTGGAACAACCTCCTCGTTTAACCTGCAGAGACAACCGGCTCTTGTCCGGGATCTGGCTCGGCGGGGCGTACACACGCTTGCATCTTTCCTTTTGCCTGACCCTAGTTTCAGGATCTCGACCGCAAGAAGCCCGGAGACGACTGGCTGCTCGGGATGGCAGCCTGGGGCTGGTCCCGGGAACGCAGTTCGGAGCCTCGAGGCAAAAGCTCCGAAGAAATGCCCGAGGCGGTTATGACTCCTGGGTTGCGCCTCACAGCGGGGCTTCCACCACGACAGTCCAGGAGCCCCCTGGGGGCTGCCCCGCCGGGAGCTCGTAGCCCCTGGTCACCGACAGGCCGGACTGGACAGAGATGGGCAGTGCCCATCCTCCCCCCGGGCCGGTGCCAGGTGAGCGGTGCCAGGGCGCGAGGCGCTCGCCCGCTGCGCGCAGCCTGTGCCTGCAGCCGCAGTGCTGGGCGCCCGTCCCGGGGCCGGTGTCCGCAGTCGGTGCCCGGTATCGCGGCCGGTGGCGGTGGCCGGTGGCGCAGCTCAGGCGGGGGGCGGTGGCTGCCTGGGGGCGGGCCCAGGCGGGGCGGAGGAGGTGCTGCCGGGCGGGGCCTCGGCGGGGCCGGTGTCCAGAGCCGGGGCTCGGCGGTCGGTCCTCGCTGTGGGGCCGCGGCAGCACCAGGTGCGAAGCTGAGAGAGAGCGGCCGTCCCGGCTCGGGCCGAGCCGATGCTGGCAGCTGAGCCCGCAGCTGCTGGGGCCATGTCCCAGCCCGAGGCAGAGCGAGCGGGCGGCAGCTCCACGCCGGAGCCGGAGCCGGAGCCGGAGCCGGGGCCGGGGCCAGGGCTGCCCGGGAGGGCTCCGCACCGCAGTCGCGGCCGGAGGCCCTCGGGACGCGATTCCCGCCGCGCGTCCTCCCGCTTCAACCGGCGGAGCTCGGCCGACCTGGAGCTATTGGGGTACCCGGCACCGGGCGGGGGATCGCCGCCGTCGCCGCCGCCGCCGCCGCCGGCGGGCGCCGCTGGGCGCCGAGAGCCGGAGGAGACGGAGAGCGAGGAGGTGGAGACGCGGGCGGTCGCCACTTCCCCCGACGGCCGGTTCCTTAAGTTCGACATCGAGATCGGCCGCGGCTCCTTCAAGACCGTCTACAAGGGGCTGGACACGGAGACCACGGTGGAGGTGGCCTGGTGCGAGTTGCAGGTACGGCTGCTGCCCGTGTCTGTGCCCCGTCGGTGTCCTGCCCTGTTTGCGCCCTGCCTCCTCCCACAGACACAAGCCGCGGGGCAGGGGGTGTCGGTCAGGGACAGATGGACCCTTCTCTGTCCAGTTTCCCTGTTGTGGGCAACACCCCCAGCTCCAAGCCCCTCTGTCTGCTGCTGCTTTCCTGGCATCTCCTGGGGCTGCAGCCTGTCCCCAAATGTGAGATCCTCTATTTCTGCCAAACATGTGCCCAACAGGTCAGGGTGCCCGCAGCTGCCTTGGGCTCCCTTCAGGGCCCTGCCTTGTGCCCGTCGTTGCCGGGGATCATGGCCAGTGTCCAGACTGCTGCTGCTCTCAGCCGTCCTGCCTGTCACATGCTGTTTTCCAATCACCTCCTTGCTGCCCACATTCCCAGTGCCAGTTCCCACTCTGGGGATTTACAGGTGGATCTAGTACCAGCTGCTAGGGCTGAGCACCCTCTGCTCCTGCAGTGCCCAGCAGCTTGCTCTCTGTAAGGACAGCAAAGGCAGGGGTGTCCTCTCTGGTGCTGGCCTGTGCATGCATGCCTGTGGCAGTGCCGGAGCTAGCTCCGAGCTTCCTCTGACAGCCCTTAGTGTGTGCTGGGGCACACACTTGCTGGGGCTGGGCATCAGTTGGAAGCAGGGCACCAGTTGGAAGCAGGGCACAGTGTGACCTTGGTGCGTTCTGGCTGCTTGTCCTTGGATGAAGTGGTGTCTGTGGGCACCTGTGTTTGGTTTCTGTGATGCTGCTGGAGTCTCTCTGCTGGCAGCACCTGGACTGGTGGTTTTCCAGGTCTCTGGGCAGTGTCCTCACCTCTGCTGCTGCACTTCTCCATCTGCTTTGCTGTCCTGCAGCACAGCAATGTGATGCTAACAGCAGGATGCTGAGGGCAGCAGTGAAGGTGCTGCCTTCACAAGCCTGTTTTCTCTCAGAGGGTTTGATAGGTTCAATCTTCTTCACAAAGATCCACAGGCAGGGCTGTGGCTAGGACTCCTTTTTCTCCATGGAGCCCCTTGGGGAGGGACTTTGGTGAAGTCCAAAGTCTCTGACAGGCCCCTGTCTTTGGTGGCTGCTGCAGCTGGAAGGTCCAAGTCCTTGTTTACAGAGAAACGTGTCCTGCAAGTTTGTTGTCTTGTTCCTAAATCCTTGGTGCAGCTGCAGGCAGCTGCCTGGGCTGGGTCCGGCAGTGCAAGAAGAGACCCCGAGACAGCGGTGGGTGATTTTTGGAAAGGCTGAGTGTGACCTGTTGGTGAGGAAGATGAGGTCTTGGGCCTCCATCTGCCTTTGTGGGTTACACAATAGCTTCAGCAGGCTGCTGAGAGCCAGCTCAGTCCTCCCTGCCTTGCACAGCTCCTGGGCTCTGCTTGAGCCCCACTTTGCTTCGGGTGCGGGGGGAAGCTCCAGGCTGCTGCTGGCAGGGAAGGGTTCTCCTTGAGGAGCCCAGGATCCTCTCCAGACGAGTCAGCCCAGCCTGGTGCTTCTCGCCTGGCTGTCTCTGCAGATCTCAGCCCCTTGCCACAGATGTGCCCCAGCTCCCCTGTGCTGGCAGCCAGCATGTGTAGCAGGGCTGGCAGCGTGGCTTACTCCCTGCTCTCCGGCTTGTCCTTTTGTCTGTGTTGTGCTGCCCCTTGGGCACCTGTCCCCACACCCCAGTCAGAGCAGTTTTTGCATGCCCATAGGGGCTGCATGAGGCCTTGGTGCCTGCTCTGCAGCCCAAGGCAGGGGCTCTGTGCACCTGGGGCCACATTTGGCAGAGCTGGCAAGAGCCTCTCAAAAGCTGGCCAGGGTGGGTAGCCTCAGCTCCACTTCCATCCTGTGCTTCCCCAGTGCCCTCAGCTCTGTCCCTCCCAGCCCCCTCCCCTCTCCCCCAGTATTCAGCTCTGTCCCACTAGCTGCTCTTTCCCCAGTGTCTCCTGCCCCAAGATCCATGGCTCACAAGGAGCTGAGAGTGCAGAAGCAGACTTCATGAAGTTTGTTTTTTTTCAGCAATGTGGAGAAGAATTGGACACTGTGACACAAATATGGGACTGGGAGCCACAAATAAAAATGGTTGTGGCTCTGCTTTTTAAAAATAGCTTTGTCCTGTGTCTTTCACAGTTCTCCTCTTATTGCCTTTTGATTCTAAATGAATACCTAACCTCAGCCCTGACCTGTTCTGGTCCAGAGAGCCTTGTCCAGCTGCTCTGATGGTTCCTGATTCCAAATCCCAGCTCTCAGTGCCATCCTTGCCCTGCCCATCCCTCTCCAATGCTTGTTTTTGCCTGTCCTCTGTCTTCCTGTGGGACCCCTCTGGGGACCTGCCTGTCCCTGCTCCCCTGTGCTGATGCCCCCCAGTCCTGAAGGCAGTGTCTGTCTTTGCCTTCTGCCTGCATCCCACAGCCCTGCTGTGACCTGTTTGTGCTTTCCAGCTTTAGACTGGGGACTATTTCTGTTGGTAGGTGCTGGGAGTGGTGGGACAGGAAGAGGCAGGGAGGAAGCCCAGGGCCTGGAGCGGGATGGAGCTGTAAATACCTGTCCAAGAGTGGTTTTCCTGTGGGTCTTCTCAGGCTCCCTGCAGACGACAGCAGCCTGGGCAGTGGGTGCTGCCATGCCTCCTCCAGCTCCCACACCCAGGTCAGGCAGGTAACCCCAGGTGGTTGCACTGGAGTCTGCAGGGTAACTTTCTTCCCAAATTCTGGAATCTTCTCAACATCCTGCCCACCACATGCCCAGCCCACCCTGCCTGTGCTGTGCTGTGACTGGGCCTGGGGAGGCCTTAGGGCAGTGCACAGGACTCAGCCCTGCAGACACGGGGAGGCTGTGCCTGCCCTGGGGTTGGTCTGGGTACACTGGGGGGCTTTGCTCAGCAGGGAGCTGTGGGCTCGTGACCCTGAGCACGGTGGCTGCTCCTGCACCTGCGAGTGTGCACAAGGTCACCCTTGCTGAGCAGTGGGGTGTGGGCACCCACTGCTGCTGTCGTGTTGGCTCTTCTGCCAGGGAAGTCTGGACCTCTCTGTGGCTGGAGCTGTTGTGGCCATGACTGGAGGGTGCTGGGTGGTCTCCAGCACTGCTGTGGACTCCCCTCTAGTGCCTGAGTGCCCCCATTCCAGGTGCAGCTCGGCTGTGTACAATGGGGGCTTTCCCTGGTTACTGGAACCTCCTGCCCAGGGCATCACAGAGCCAGGGCCCTGCAGGGCTACAGAGAGAGCCCTCTGAGAGCTGTGGGCCCTGCACCAGGCACTGGCATTGGGAGGGCCTCAAGCTGCAGGAGCAGGAGTAATCCTCAGACATGCTGCTTGGTCCTCCCTCCTCCTGTGCTGGCCTCAGCTCTCACTGTTGGCTGTGCCAGGCTCTCCCAGCAGCCAGCTCCTGGCTCGTGGGCTGGGGCTGGACCACTGCCACCCAGCTGCTCACCCAGCCCTGTGTTGCCATCTCCAGTGTCCTACTCTGCCCTGCACGAGGTGCTGCTCGGTGAGGACACGGTGTCCCTGTGTGCTGTGAGGGGCTCTGCTGGCAGCCCTGCCCTCCTTGGTACCCAGTCACAGGCTGAGCAGCTCATCTGGCTGGGCTGGGCCCAAATCAGGCTCTGCTCCCCAGTGCTGGTGCTGGTGGGGAGTGTCAGGATACTTGGCCACAGGGCTGGTTGCCACTTTGGTTGTGCAGGAGAAATGGAGCCAGGAGAGCCCAGTTGTCCTGGCACAGGCTTGGGGAATGACCTTGGCTCCACCAGGCCTTTCTCCAAACACCCTGGGAGAGGTGGTCTCATGCTGGGGGTCCTACCTGAGGTTGAGGTGGTATAGTGAGGGCTGCACTGGCACAAGCACTCTGAGCAGGATCTACTGCCAAGCTGGGTGTGCTGTGACAACCCATGACTCCCTCCCTGCCTCTGTTTGTAGCCCATGTTGGCTTCTCCATGTCCTTGCAGATTCGTGGGGCATGGTGAAGCCTCTGGGCTCTTCGGTGGGCAGTGGGAGGCCAGGAGGGCTGAGGGCAGCCGTGGCACTGGGCAGGGCAGCCGGTGTGCTGCGCAGGGGCTTCGGTTGCTGTTTTCCTGCTTGGGTATGAAAGGTCCCATTCATCGGGCTGCAGCAGGGCTCAAGTTCTCCTCTGGGCTGCGCCGGGTCCCTGAGCCTGTGTTAAAGGCAGAGGGGATCATGGAGCGGCTCCAGCCCTGCTGTGGGGCCAGCAGTGATGCAACAAAAATATTACGAAAGCTGCTCGGGCTGGTGGATGGCAGCCGCCGGCCGGGGAGCCAGGCTGCGCTCCGGCAGCCCCGCGGTGGGAGGGGGCAGCTCAGCTTCCCTTGGCTTGCAGTGACCGTGGATGGAGGTCCCAGCTGGGAGCCTCCCAGGCTCCACAATGGCTGGGAACTTTGGCGTCCTGGGCTGTGGTGGAGTCGTTGCTGCTCCTGGGCTCCTGCCTGGACAGGACCTGGTTCTCCCTGTCCAGCAGAGTGGGGCTCTGTCCCTCCTGGACCAGGGGTCTGTGTCCTCCCTGCTGGCCCTGGCCCCAGCTTGCTCAGTGCCTGTCAGCGCTCAGCTTCAGTTTCCACTTTAATTAACTCGAGCAGGAGGAACATGGAAAAACCTGGGCTGGAGCCTCCCCCGCCTGCTTTCCCCAACAAAGGCCTCATTGAGGCTGGCTCGGCACTGTGCCACGTCGGTGCCCGGTGTTGTCCCGCTGCTGGGGCAAAGCTGTCCTAGGGGGCAGAGGGGCCACAGCCATCAGGTCTGCACGGGGCTTGCTGGTGGGCAGCAGCCATCAGAGAGCCTCCATGCTTCCTCTCAGCTGGTGGCTGCAGGCTGGGGCTTCTCATGCTGTGCAGGGGTGGTGGGCAGCAACTGGGGGCTATGAGCAACAGGAACAGGGAGCAGTGTCCCTGGCACAGGGCAGCTGTCATGGCAGGGAAGCACACTTCTGACTTCTGTTGAGGGAGACTTTGACCATCCCTCCCCAAACTGGGAGCTGGAGGGCCTGGCTGGGGGGACTGGCTGGGTGGGAGGAGACCCTGGTGAGCTCTGTGCTGGAGGACAGCATGTTGGACCTGGGCTCCTCACTGGGGCCACCACAGCCCCTGCTGCCTCCTATGCAGGGAGAGGGCATGACAACACCAAGGCCTTTTGTGAGCCAGCGAGTGCCCCTGTGCTCGCTGGGGACCTTGTGTGCCACCCTCACAGTCCTGTGGGCTCCCACAGACACGGAAGCTGTCAAAGACGGAGCGGCAGCGGTTCAGCGAGGAGGTGGAGATGCTGAAGGGGCTGCAGCATCCCAACATCGTCCGCTTCTACGACTCCTGGAAGTCATCCATCAAAGGCCAGGTCTGCATTGTGCTGGTGACAGAGCTCATGACATCTGGCACCCTGAAAACGTGAGTGGGGACTGCCAGGGAGAGGCTTGCAGAGGAGGGGACAAGATCCCTGTGGTGACAGGGAGCCGAGGGACAGGTCTGCACCCCCTGCCTGGGCACGTGATATGGTTGTTTGGGTGGGAATGATGGAGGAGGGCGGGGGGATGTGGGATCTAGGTGGATGATGAGGCAGGGCTGGGAGCTGGCAACACAAACAGGGAGTTGCTCCTGGGTAATTGGAGACCCAGGAGTTTCATTGGCACTGGCCTGTGCAGGCACAGTGTGGCCTGGGCACCATAGTGCCATGCATGATGGCAGCATTCACCCCTTCCCCCAGCTATTTCCCTGGCACCAGCAGCTCAGAGAGCTCAGCTCCTCCTGGGTTGCTCTGATACTGCCTCCACAGAGCTCAGCCACAGCAGGGATCAGGAGTCCCTGGCTCCAAGATGCCTTTTGCCACTCAGCCTGCATGGGCACCTGGGTCCAGATGGGGCTCAGCATGGTGGCAGGAGGGCAGGCTGGGGCAAGGGACTAAGCCCCGTGGGTCCCCTGGCAGCTATCTGAAGCGGTTCAAGGAGATGAAGCTGAAGGTGCTGCAGCGCTGGAGCCGGCAGATCCTCAAGGGGCTGCATTTCCTGCACACTCGCTCGCCCCCCATCATCCACCGCGACCTCAAGTGTGACAACATCTTCATCACGGGCCCCACGGGCTCGGTCAAGATTGGGGACCTGGGCCTGGCCACGCTCAAGAGAGCCTCCTTCGCCAAGAGTGTCATAGGTGTGGTCCTGGTACAGCCCCGGTGGGGTCGGGCTTGCGGCTGCTCCGGAGCAGGGGCTGTGGGTGGTTGGTGCCCCAGGGGTGCTGAGCCCTGCCGGCATCTGCAGGCACTCCTGAGTTCATGGCCCCGGAGATGTACGAGGAGAAGTACGATGAGGCTGTGGACGTCTACGCCTTCGGGATGTGCATGCTGGAGATGGCTACCTCGGAGTACCCCTACTCTGAGTGCCAGAACGCTGCTCAGATCTACCGCAAGGTCACCTCGGTGAGTGTCTCTTGCCCCCAGGCTAAGGCAATGCTGCCTTACCCCGTGCCTACCACAGGCACAGGAGGTGGCATGAGGGTGCTGGGGGCGAGGCTGGTCAGCTGGATCTGTTTGTCCTCATTGATCCCCAAGACATGTCACTGTTCAGGATGTGCCAGTCTGAGAGGTGAGAGAGTGGCATGACAGGGTACGGGGCCCGTGGGGAGCAGCAGGGACCACAGCTTGGTCAAACTTTGTGTCCCTTGCGCTGCACCAGGCACTGCCAGCACGTTAATGAGGTGGAACAGGAGCAAGTCTGCTTGGCCATCTTTTGCCTGGGGCACTGTGGCTGCCTCAGCCAGTCCTGGCCAGTTTCTGCTTGCTGGGATGGAAACCCACAGCCCTGGGGCACCCTTACCTTGGCTGCCCATGCGGGCACACGCACACGTGGAGCAGCCACAGGAGCTCTGTCTCCACATGTGCTCTGCAACTGCCCGGGGAGTGTCTGGCAGCACTGTGGCCCCACAAAGCCTGGGTTCAACAACTGGGCCTGGAAACCTGCCACTGTGACAGGGTTTGACACAGGAGGTGCTGATGTCTGTTACCCCCAGGGCCTGAAGCCCAGCAGCTTCTACAAGGTGAAAGTGCCAGAGCTGAAGGAGATCATTGAGGGCTGCATCCGCATGGACAAGAATGAGAGGTGGGAAGGGATGGAGGAGCTGCGTGGCAGAGCCTCTCTCCTGCCCCGGCCCCATGCTGAGCTCTGCTCCCCGCAGATACACCATCCAGGACCTGCTGGAGCACTCCTTCTTCCAAGAGGACACAGGTGTGCACGTGGAGCTGGCTGAAGAGGATGATGGCATCAAGTCTGGGCTCAAGCTCTGGCTGCGCATGGATGATACCAAGAAGCTGCATGGCAAGTACAAGGACAACAATGCCATCGAGTTCCTCTTCGAGCTCTACAAGGACGTAGCGGAGGAGGTGGCTCAGGAGATGGTGGGTAAAGGGGCAAAGGGACTCTGAGCACCAGGGGGTCCCTGCACTCTGACATGACAAGTCCCCTCCTGTGAAGGTGGTCCTGGGCTTTGTCTGTGAGGCCGACTACAAGCTGGTGGCCAAGGCCGTGCGGGACCGTGTGGTGGCCATCAAGCGTAAGCGGGAGAAGCTGAAGCGTGCCCAGGATGTGCCCTTGCCTGTGGAGCCAGAGCAGCCACCAGGCGTCCTGCGGCTGCTGGAGGACCTCAAGTCGCCGCTGCCACCTGGTGCCCCCACGCCCACCCTGGCCACTGCTGGCTCTGGGGACTCCATCTTCAGCAGCACCTTCTCCCCAGAGCCTGAGGAGCCCGAGGCTGATCAGCACTTCGCCTACCGGCACACCAGCTACTCCTCGGCCACCTGTGCGTAGGGGCTGGGTGGGAGGACCACCGAGTGAACCGGGGGGAGACACGGGACAATGGGAGTGACTTGGCCCTGGGAGGCAGGACTGGGGCTGTACCCAGCCCCGCAGCTGTTTCCCAAGGGGCACAAGTCAGAGAGGGGGCTTGCTGCGGTCGCGTTCACGCGGGTGCTCCTCTGCAGCCGACTGCGAGACCGACGGCTACCTGAGCTCCTCTGGCTTCCTGGACTCCCCAGACCTGGGCCATAGCAGCTTCTCGGTGGGGGACCCTGTCAGCCCACCGCCCACCCGCCCCGTGCGCTGCTTCCCCACGGTGAGTGGGGTGCCGTGGGGCTGGGGGTCGGTGCGGCCGCGTTGCTCGCTTACGCAGTCCACTCTCTGCAGAGCATCGCAGTGCAGCTGCCCACCGAGCGCCTGCCGTACGCCAGCGACTTCTCCTCCCCGGTGGACAGGTGAGGCCGTGGGGGCCAGGCTGGGGCGGTTCAGGGAGCTTGATGCCTGGGACCTGACTCTTTAGTGCTGGGGTTTCCCGCAGCTACCCCTCAGACGTGGCGTCCGGCATGAGCGACGGCTACGAGGGGCTCTCTGCCAGCGAGCGCAGCTCCGATCTGCCGCCCAAGAGGGCCGCGGGGAAGCTGCTGCGGCGCAGAGCTCGCTCCAGGCTGCGCATCACCAACGTGAGTGCCGTGGGTGCGGGGCGGGCAGGCGGGCACTGCCCGGGCTGAGCCGGCTCTGCTGCCCGCAGATCTCTGACAAGAACGACCGGGTGGTGGAGTGCCAGCTGCAGACCTACAACAACAAGATGGTGACCTTCAAGTTTGACTTGGATGGGGACAACCCGGAGGAAATCGCGGCCGTCATGGTGATCGTGGGGCAAGGGCAGGGGTGGGGCTCGGGGTCTGCCTGGCCCTGCTGGGTGCTGATCAGGCCCTGCGCCCCCAGGTCCACAACGAGTTCATCCTCAAGTCAGAGCGGGAGGGCTTCATCCACCGCATCCGGGACATCATCCACCGCGTGGAGACTCTGCTCCGCAAGGACGGGAGCGGTGCTGCGGATCTGCCAGAGAGCCCTGAGGCTGAGCGTGGCACAGGCAGCCCCGTGAGTGCCCACTCTGCCCCCACCAGCGCTGGTGCTGGTGCCCAGGTTGCAGGAGCTTGGTGGGGAGGGGCCCAGGGTGCAGGGTCCTTATAGCCCCAGGCAGGAGCAGCCCCAGGCCCGCACCTCTGTGCCACTTGCCAGCTTCTGTGGTAGATTCTGATCCTGGTGACCCTTGCCCAGCAAAGTCACTAGATCCTGTCCATGCACACAGTGGGGCTGAGGGGGTGGGGGCCAGTGGGACCTCATCTCAGTCTGTCCAAGGTCTCTGCCCATTCTGAGCTCAGCCACATGTCCCTCAGCAGGTGAACCTACAGCTGCAGGACTTCTCTCATTCCATCTCCTCCTCGTCCTCACTCAGTGGTATGTATTTGCCTCTCTGTTACCCCTCCCTATCTCCCCAGCCCCATGCAGAGATGAGCCCAGGGTGCTGTGGGGTGTGGGGCACATCTTGCCCTAGATGACCACCACTGTCACCCTTGTGCCACAGACCTGGGTTGCACCAGTCCCAGCCTCTCAGTCCAGTCCCCTGTCATGCCACCACTGAGCAGCTCCATGTTGGAGAAGGACTCCACCAGCACCACAGAGCCGCTGGCAGCCTCAGCACCCAGGGACCCGTGGCCACCACAGCCTGGCTCCCCCACAGGTACCAGCCCTGGCAGGGCAAGGCATGTCTGTGCAGCCACCTCACCTTGTTGCTGCCTGGTCAAGGGACTGGGGACAGCTCAAGGGAGTGCTTCTGATGCTGCTCTCTCCACAGGCTCCTTGCAGACCTGGCCCCTCAGCTCAATGGCTCCCTCCTGGCTGATGACATCTCCACTGGTCCCACAGACACCCCTGAGCAGCCCGGTGGAGTCTGTCCCACCAGCCATGCCCCAAGACCTCCTGTCCCCACTGCCAGGCCCCACGTCCCCTGTCCCCAGTGGGCCCAGCAGCCCTGTGACCTCCCCTGTGACCAACACAGCCTGGTCCCCCACCACCCCATTCCTGTCCCTAGCCAATGTCTTCTCCCTGGCAGTGATGAGTGTGGCCCACACTCTGCTGCCTGCTGTCTCCTCCATTGCCAGCTCGGGTGGGCATCTCTATCCCCCACTCCTGCCAAGGCCACAGACCCTCACCCTGGGGCCCCCACGCTTTGTCTACCCCAACCCCACGAGCATGGCCAAGCCAGCCCCAGCCTGCAGTGGGACTGGGGAATCAGTGGGCACAAATGTCCCCACTGCCGGGGGGCCCATGCCATTGCCTCCCCTGGCAGCAGCCCCACTGTGCCCTGCAAGTGATGAGGTCACAGGGAAGCCTCTGCTACCACTGAATGCAGCTGCAGCAGGGAGCCTGGAAGGCAGCATGGTGAGTGCAGGGGCACAGGGTTGCTCGAGGTGTGGGTCTGGCATTGGGGAATGGGTGTGAGAAGTCCCTGTCATCTGGGGAGGGCTGATGGGGAGCGGATCCCAGGACATGGGAGCCACAGTGCTTTAGGGCAGGAGATGTCCAGTGAGGGACAACTGATGGCATTTGGGTGCCTGCAGGTGCCAACCAACTCCCCCAAGCCCAGCCACTCACTCATCGCCTCAGAGTCGCCAGCCTGCAGCACGCCCCAGGCCCAGCACTTGCCCATTAATGAAGGTGAGATGGGCAAGGGCCATGTTATTGCTGAGGCACCATGGTGCCCCTGCCAGCCCACAGGAACAACACCACACCAACCACTCCCTGTCCCCATCAGAAGCCCAGCCCCAGATCCTGGGACGGTTCCAAGTGATGCCAACCAAGGACCCAGCTATAACCTCCCCGGTGCGAGGCAGCAGTGAGGGCAGCAGTGAAGGTGAGCAGCATGGCACAGAGCCGGTGGCTGGTAGCTCCCCTCTACCTGTGGCCCCTGGCACCGCGAGCAGCTCAAGCAGCACCTCAGACTCAGCACTGGAGGCAGCAGAGCAGAACCCCCAGGCTGAGCAGGCGCTGGCTGAGGAGGGCGCAGTGGCACCGGCAGAGTGTGACCGGGAGGGTCCTGGGGACGAGGGCACCGAGAGCGTGCCGCAGGCCGTGGTGAGTCAGGTGTGGCTGAGCTACCCCCGCAGCTTGTCCTACCTGAGCAGCGATGACACCGAGAGTGAGGACGAGGAGATCTGGGAGGAGCTGCAGAACCTGCGCCAGAAGTGAGCAGCGCCGCGGCCCCGGGGGCAGGCAGCGTAGAGGCTGCCCATGGGGACGGGTCCTGCCTGCCCCGGGAGGGAGGGATTTGCCCCCTCCCCAGAGACCCTGGTTTGACCGGGCATAGCACAGGGCAGGGCTGACAGTCCTCATCTCCTCCCCAGGCACCTGGCTGAGGTGCAGCTGCTGCAGAGCACCCAGAAGAAGGAGATCGAGGAGCTGTACCTGCGGATGGGGAAGCAGCCGCCGCTGGGCATCGTCTCGCCCGCCGCGATGCTCTCCAGCCGCCAGCGCCGCCTCTCCAAGGGCAGCTTCAACCCCTCCCGCCGCAACAGCCTGCAGCGCCTGGAGCTGGCGCAGCCCCCAGGTGCTGCCCTCGGGGCCCCGCGGGTTGCGCAGGGGCTGCGGGAGGGGGATCCTCAGGGCCGAGAGCGATCCAGGGCTGCAAGGGGCGCGGGGCCGTGCGGGGCCGATGCCCCCTATTCAGGTGGGTTTATGCCAACAGGCATCATGCGCCGCAACTCGCTGAGCGGCAGCAGCACAGGCTCGCAGGAGCAGCGGCTCGCCAAGGGCGTGACCTTCGCCGACGACTTCGGCCGGATGGTAAGGGCCGGGGCTGGTCGCACCGCTGCTAGACTTGGGCTGCTCCCAGCAAGTCCCAGCTCACCACTGCTTCTCTCCCCAGTAGCCAGCTGGCCAGGAGTGACTTCATGAACTACCTCAACCAAGTGCCTGCTGCCCTGGGGGTGAATGAGAGCTTCCGCACCTCCTGGGAGGGCAGCTCTGGCCCGAGAGCAGCCACTGCTCTCAGACCGAGCTGGCTTGATGCCTGCCCTGGGCAGTCTGATCCCTGCCTTGGGTTTTGTGCCCCTTGCCCACAGCAGGATACCTGCAGCCTCTGCATTGGAGGGAAGACCAGGCCTGTCCCATAATCATCCTCCCTGCTCCTCCCTCATTGTTCCCAGCTCAAGCCCAGTCCCAGCTGCAGGACATGTACAAGCTGTCCCCATTCTTCATGGCTTTACTCCAAGCTGAACCCAAGCACAACCACCCTGACTGCACCCTAGCCATGACACATCTCCATCCCTGCCACCCTGCTGTTGCCAGCTCAGCTCTGCTGCCACTCCAGCCCTGCTCCCTTCCTGGGACACCGTGAAGTTGGAGCCTGCTACCCTGGGGCTGCCCTGCTCACTGCCTCCCTCACTTGGAATGAGCTGACTGCGGGGCAGAAGAATCTCCCCTGGGCCCAGTGAGGCAATGGAGTGGTTGCACCAGGAAGGGCTGTGGGTGCACTTTGTTACAAACTGGTGTCTGAAAAGTGTTTTCTTAAATACAAATGAAATACAAACGCGGTCTGTGTCTGTCCAGTGGGAATCGTGGGCACTGGCTCTGCTGTTGGCTCGTTATGAGAGCACAAACTGAGCAAGATGATGTAGAGCAAAAATTAATTGCTCCACCTCGGCAAGCATCTGAGGGGACGGGGAGGTCCCGAGCTGGACTCTGGCACCAGCTGTGTTGAGAACAGGCACTGACGTAGTCTCCCAACAGGACATTTATTGGGGGAAGGGGTGGGCACCTCTGCCCTCACCAGGGGCAAGTCCAACGGCCGTGTGAGGTCTCCGGAAGGCAGCCGACTGCAAGGGAGGGAGCTCGGCCTGCAGGGCAGCTCCACCACCGCACTGAGCACTGTGCAGGCCCAGTCCTCTGCGAGGGCAGCTGCTCCATGCTCCAGACCGGAGCTGGGCCGCACTCTCCGTGCTCAACTCGCTGAGCTCTCGGCCCGCGCTCGGGCCCGCGCCCGCGCTGCCTCCGCCTCCTGCTCCAGCTCGTCCAGGAACCGTTCCTGTGACACCGAGTAGAATGTGTAGCCGTCTGGAGGTGGAGAGCCGTCAAGGAAAACAGCGGGTGCAGCCCCGGCGCAGCACCCCCCCGCCCTGTCCCGGTCCTGCCCCCCAGGATACAGACGCCAAGCGTTACCGCTCCGATACCGAGCGCCAGCAGCAAGTTCCGGCTGCGGAGCCGCCGCTGCAGAGCGCGCTGCCGCTGGGCGCGCTCCACTTGCGCCATATGCTGGCGCTGCTGGGCGCTGAGTCCCGGTTCCCGTGCGGGGTCGATCCGCTGCGCGAACTCCGCCTCTCCGCTGGGCTCCCGCGGCGCCGCCATCTTCCCAGCCTCCGCTTCCGTTCAGAGCGTTGACGTCACATCCGGCAAGGAGCTCGGCCAATCGGGAGCGCGCGGGCGGTGCGAGCTGGTCACGCTCAGGAGTAGCGGGAGCAGCGCGTCGCGTGATTGGCTGCAGCCCGACGCGCGGCGGGGGCGAGTTCTGATTGGCGGCGCCGAGAGCGGAAGGGCACTGAGGCAGGGCCCCACGTGGCGCCGGGAGCTCGGGTCTGGCCCGGCCCGGCCCGAGAGCGCTTCCCGCGCCGCGGCCTCCCGGAGCTGCGCCTTGGACCCTGGGCTGCTGAGGCCCTGTTGCCCTGTGCCGCCGGCACCGTGGTGCCTCTGAAGTGATTCTTGTCCTTGACGCTTCCGTCATGAACATGGGGTCCCGGGTGCAACCTGTGTCCCGGCATCACGACCCAGGGCCCGTTTTCAGCCACTTTGCTCCAGAGATGATGGAGGACGCGCTGATCCAGCTGGCCACGGAGAACGAGCAGCGCCTGAGCGAGCTGTCAGATGAGGCTGGGTCCTTCAAAGAGACGCAGATAGTGGGTGAGGCTCTTCCCTCAGCTTCGTCTGGAGCTGGGTACAAGCTGTGAGCTCGGCTGGAGCAGTGACTGACTGCAGCACTTCATTGTAGAATTCATATTCCTATTGGCTGAGAAGTGGCACCTGGACCAGCCAGTGAGGTACCAAGCAGTGGAGCTACTTGAAAGGTAACAAATGCCCCCAGTGCTTGATGTGTTTCCATTTCTCGCACGATTGTACTGCCTGTGTCTGTTCTACACACTCAAACAAGGTGCAGTGTTTTATATTGTGTGTGAAGTGCAACTTCTCGTTTAATGCAAATCAAGAGCTGTCCATGTCTTCTGAGTACATGCAGAGATGCTTTTCTTAGGAGGAAAGAACTGTTTGCTGAGCCATTGTGGGTTTTGTAGGTTTATGATCAAGCAAGTAGAACAAATTTGCAAGTCCTCCAGAGACAACGTCAGAAGTCATGAACAAGAGGGGAGCAGCTGGAGCTCTCTGAAGGATCAGATCTGCGACACGTTTGTGCTGCGACTGGTGTCATGCATTCAGCTTGCAAGCAAACTCTCCTTGCATTATAATGTGAGGCACCTAAATCCCTTCTTAAAACAGTTTTTAGCAGCAGAGTAAATTCTGCAGTGTGTTAATCTCTTAAAAAGCAGCTTTCCTCTTTGCAAAGCAATAGTGATGATGAAATACAAAAGATACCGAAACGGAGGCCTAAATCTCTCCCGTTTAGTGCAGATTGTCAACAAGTAACAGTTTGTTAGGAAATGTTCCAAGTGCTGGGGAAAAAATGTTCCAGCAGCTGGAAAACTCAGCCTGTGGTTGTTGAAAGTTGCACAGCTACAGAGGGGTCCCACCAACCCAGGGAGGTTTGTGGAGGAAAGAAATCTTTGGGCAAGAAGCTCTGAGCTGGATTTAGAAGCTGGTTCAGCGTGCCCAGAGCTGTTGGTGCTTAAGATCCATGGGAGGAGCAGAGCAAGGGAGCACTTTGCGCTGGGCCATGCTGCCCAGAAGGTGATGTGTCTTTTTTTCCTCCTCAGATAGTTAACAGTGACAGAGCTTTACAATTTCTGCAGTCCTTAAAGTACTCATACACTAAACAGGAGCTGCTGGAGTCGGAGCTAGCTGTTCTGAAAACTCTGCACTTCCAGATCAACGTGTCCACACCCTTGGCTTATGTGGAATTGCTTCTGGAGGTCTTAGGTGAGAATATTGATAGCAGAGAATGGGAAGCTTTTCAAAGTATGCTGCTCCTAACCAAAGCATCTCATACTGCAGAATTCCAAAGTCTAGGGCTTTACTTTTCAGATGAGGACTTTGTGCTATTGTTGGACAGCCAACTCCTGCAGTGACAGACTGAGAGTTTAACTCCTCCAAACCCACACTGACCACGATGACTCTTCCATTTTCTTTGCCCCAGTTCTGATAACCCAGGCAAAATCATGCAGGGATGAGAAGGCCCTTGGCAGGCAGGGACAGAGGGCAGCTGTGCCCAGACAGCTTCACACCTTGCTTACAGTAATTCCCTCTAGCTGGGTTTGGTGACTCAGTGTATAGCTGATCATGTATGGTGTCTGTGCTAGGATATAATGGGTGCCTGCTTCCTGTGAGGCCATTGCATCAGATGTGTGTGCAGCTGCTGGACTTCTCCTATCTCACCAGGGATCCCATTTACAGCACTCTGCTGGAGATGGCCATCGAGAATTCAACGCCAAACCAGCTGCAGGTGTAAGTAGCTCAGGTGACTGTAACTTGAAATCAGTTTGAAATTAAAACCCCAAAGCAAGCTGAGAAATAGCACAGAAATATGCCAAGAGTGGCAGTGTTCACACTGGGCTGCTTTCTGGCATGCTTTGGGGGCTGTAAGCGTTCTTGGTCTACTGTACCAGTTCAAAGCCATGTGCTGCACCATGTTTGCTTAGGCCTAGGAGAGTGTGGACCTTAGTCGTAAACTCCAGCTCTGGCACTGCCAGTCAAAGTTTATGATGCTGGGCTTGCTTTGGGCTGAAGATGCCAATGTGTCCTTGGGCAGGGGGCTGAGATAGAAGATGCTTTGGAACTGTGAAGCTCAAAGACACTTCCACTCCACAGGGCAAAGTTTCTGGCAGTAAAGGAGGATTCCATGCTCCTGGCTGTGGGCATCATCAGCACCAGCATGTTCATCCTGGAGCCTGGACACTGGGCACAGGTACAGCTACAGCTCCACAGGGCACTGAGGGCTGGTTGTGTACTCCTGGGGCAGGCACGGGGAGGGGACATCTGTCAGGGCTTCCATTAGGAAATGTTTGCTTGGTAGAATTGTGTGTGTGCTCTGGGACATCTACAGGAGGGCTTCTGCTAGTACCAGCCTTGAACATCTCACATTGCAGCTCCTTCACAGCCAGAACCAGCATTCCCAGACACCACTGCCAGGTGAAGGGATCCCAGCTCTGTGCACTGACAGCCTCTTGCAGAGCAGCTTTTTGCATTTTACCTCTAGTAGCATTTGAATTTTAAAAAAGCACAAACCTGTCCCCATCCCCCAGACAAACCCAGTCAAGTCAACACCAAGAGGCCTCAGCTCCTTAGACTGTAAGCATTAAGGGTGTCTGTAAACGCATTTCTTTTGGGCATTCTTGTTTCTTTAAGGTTGTGGAGCACTTAAGCTCTGTCACTGGCATTACTGCACAGAGCATCTCAGAGTTCTCCTATGCAGTGCTGAAGCACATCGTGGGCAGTCCCACTCCACAGCAGCACTTCTAGGAGCTGTGGAACAAAGTTGCAGAGGACAGAGCTGTGCCTCCAGCAGTTCTATCTGCTGTGGCCAGGCACCAGTGTGGCAACAGTGCATGGCTCTGCTGCTGATAAGGGCCCATCTGTGCCACTGCACAGCTGGGTTTGAACACCAGGTTTTCCGTCATGTTTTGTGTGTTCTGTGTTTGAAATTCTGTGGAGGGAGGCACAAGGAGATGAGCAGCATCAGACACGACCCTTCCAGTAGCAAAAGCTTTCTTGGAAGAGCTACATCTTCCAAGCTGTGAATAAGCTTCCTCTGAATAAAGTAAAACTCTTCAGAGCTGTGTTTTGAGTCATTGACAGGTGTGAGGTTCTGCCAGGAGCACAACACAGCTGGACTGTCCTCCACTTGCTGCTAACAGCTGGACTGGGCTGCTCCTTCCTGCCTTCCCTCTCTGCCAGTGCTGTGGAGGGGGCAGAGGCCACCTGTTTGCGGTGCCCTCAGCATATCCTGGAAAGGAGCAGGCTCTGTTTGCCTCCTCAGGACAACTCTACAGCTGCAGGAGAGGCCTAGTTCACAGCACTACTTCAAACCAGATCAGCCTCAGTGGCACAAGCGCTGATACAACTCAGAGAGATCTATTTCATGCTACAGTTACCCTTCAGTGACCAGGCAGTTTCTGCCACTTCTCCCACCGCACTCCCTGGAATGCTTCCCTCCTCTAGGCCCTGTTAGCTGCAGCAGAGCAGTGTCAGACTTGGGGTGTTCCCAAGCCAGACACCGATTCACACACCCCACAAGTACCCCAAAACACCAGCTCACCCTGTTAGGTTAGCTCTGCTTTTATTCTGTTCAGCTCAGTGACACAACTTTACATATTGCTTTGCTACTACTCATCCTAAGGGCATTTAAAATAAAGTGTCTCGTGGGTTTTTGGTCTTGTAAACATCTTGTACAGGTTGTGAGCAAGAGACATCTCCATCTGCCTCCAGCGAGGTGCAGCTGCTGCTCTGCTGCCTGCTGCTGTGGCTACTTGTTATAGAACTGGGATGAGACCCAGGCCAGGCCCCACTTGAGGTTGGTTAACATGAATTTTAGTGCTTTTGTCCATTGCTCCTCAGAGTTAAACTGTGTTTTGATGGAGTAGGAGCCACCGCTGCCACCTGTGTCTTCAATCTTGCCTTTCTCCACGTCCATCCTGTGGCACACAGAGGGTCATTATTGTAGTATCAGGGCAAAGATTTAATCTCAGTGTGCTGCCAGCTGTGAAATCTGGGCTCTGCTATTTGTATTACTCCATGTAATTTGATCTCCTTTGAAGGAGATCTTACAAGCTGGTTCCCCGAGGAACCATCATTAGATGTCAAGTAAGCTAAAAGCAGCTGTGGTAATCCTGCATATTATGGACCACACTGGAAAATGCCAAAGGAAGAGGAAACCAAGCAGTGCTGTGAGCTGCTCCAGTGGCATGAGACAGCACATGAGGGGTTAATATGACACCTGAGGTAGCACCACTCACCTGTAAGGCAAACAAAACCGAGTTTCACCTTTCTCCACTTCTTCTTTAAACTGCTGCACACAGTCCAGGAAAGCTACCATTGCATGATCAAACTTGTTGTCCCAGAAGAACCTGAGGCCTCCAGAACAGTACAGGGGGAGCTCCTACAAGAGAATCATAGAACCAACCAGGTTGGAAGAGACCTCCAGGCTCATCCAGGCCAACCTAGCACCCAGCCCTAGCCAATCGATCAGACCATGGCACTAAGTGCCCCAGCCAGGCTTTTCTTGAGCACTTCCAGGGATGGTGACTCCACCACCTCCCTGGGCAGCCCATTCCAATGCCAATCACTCTGTGAAGAACTTCCTCCTAACATCCAGCCTATACTTCCTCTGGCACAACTTGAGACTGTGTCCCCTTGTTCTATTGCTGGTTGCCTGGGAGAAGAGACGAACCCCACCTGGCTACAACCTCCCTTCAGGTAGTTGTAGACAGCAATGAGCTCTGCCCTGAGCCTCCTCTTCTTCAGGCTGCAGAACCCCAGCTCCCTCAGCCTCTCTTCACAGGCCCCTCACCAGTTTCATTGCCCTTCTCTGGACATGTTCCAGTACCACATATCTCTTGAACTAAGGAGCCCAGAACTGGATACAGCACTCAAGGTGTGGCCTGAACAGAGGAAGAATAAAATCCCTTGTCCTGCTGGCCACATTGTTCCTGATCCAGGCCAGGATGCCACTGGCTCTCCTGGCCCCCTGGGCACACTGCTGGCTCATGTTCAGCTACTATCTACCAGCTCCCTCAGGTCCCTCTCTGCCTGGCTGCTCTCAGCCACTCTGTCCCCAGCCTGTAGTGCTACCTGGTGTTGCTGTGGCCGAAGTGTAGAACCCTGCAATTGGCCTTGTTAAATCTCATCCCACTGGCCTCTGCCCACCCATCCAGCCTGGCCAGGTGTCTCTGCAGGGCTCTCCTACCCTCCAACAGCTCCACACCTGCTTCTAGCTTGGTGTCATCTGCAAACCTACTGATGGTGGACTCAATCTCCTGGTCCAGATCATCAATAAAAATACTGAACAAGACCGGGCCTAGCACTGATCCCTGGGGGACACCACTAGCGACTGGCATCCTGGGGCCTCCCCTTAGACATGGGCATGACAGCTCCTCAGTCTAGGCAAAGCCTCAGCTCTGCCTAAGGATGCTTAGAAGTGGTTTGTGGCATGCAAGTGTGACTTATTTTGGGGTTATCACGTGCAGCCCTGGGTTCCTAACTGCCACCCATCACCCCAAGTGATGCCATCTTCCCCTCAGCCAACTGCCACGCACGGTTCAATGGGCCTGTCACCTTTAATGCTACCTGATAGCAGGAGCGGCTTGACAGGACATGGAGCAAGGTGTCCTGAGCTTGGAGAAGCCAGGTCAGCTAGCTCTCCTGGACCATAAACACACAGAGCTGACTTAGTCCTCTGTGCCCCCAGCATGACCAGGGCTCTGTGGCACTCAACCCAGCCTCAGGCAGGGCCTCACCTTCGACTTGTCCGTGAGGGACTCCAGGTAGGAGTGGTTGCCGTAGGGAACAAGGCGGTACCTGGAGGGAAGGAGATGTAGGGGCAGGTGAGCCTGTCCTCTGCCTGGGCTGCAGGTGAGCTGTGTGAGGGCTGTTCTACCTCTGGAACTTGAGGCCCATCTTGTTAGCCAGGGCATGCAGTAGCAGCACTGTCTGCCCCCAGGCGGCGTTGATCTCGTTCCACTCCACGGGCACACTGGGCAGCCGGCCCAGCCTGAAGTTGTTGATGGTGCCAAACTGGCCGCTGTGCCTGCAACAGGGACAACTGCAGGTGAGTGCCCTGGGCAGGAGCAGCTTTGAGCAGCCTCAGGGACCACAACTCCTGGGGGTCCTATTCCAGTCTTTGAGAGCTCTTCTGATGAAGAAATTCCTTCTAATGCCCAACCTAAACCTCCTCTTGTCCTGTTCTTAATAATTACTCAGAAGTAACCAAACCCTCACCTGGCTCCAGCCTCCTCTCAGGGAGCTGTAGAGAGCAAGGTCTCCCTTCAGCCTCCTCCAGACAGAACAGTTCCCTCAGCTGCCTCAGAAAACTCATTCTCCAGGACCTTATCTTATGATAGAGTCCATTAACAAAGCCCAAAGGCCCACATGCCCTGAGCTGCCTGCCCTGATTCAAGCCTTGCCCTTGGCAGCTGGGCAGGCCCTGGGTTGGTGGCAGCATTACAGAAGCAGCCTTGTCACAGCCCACTGAGACACCTGGCAATGCTGAACCCTCTCGGTGCCACCGCCAGGAACCACACGCAGCTGCTTTGTGGTGGGCAACTGACTTGGCCTGAGCCTTACTGCCAGGGGCAGCAGCACCCTGACGGCCCCATGCTGCAGACCCGGAGCCAGCTGCCCCTTTGTGCCCTACCAGATGTGGAAGGTGGCATTGAACACGTTAGTTTTCTTCAACTTGTCCAGCTGCATCTGGGCGTAGCGCATTTGGTTGTCCACACTCTTCAGCTCATCATCTAGCTCAAGCTGCTGCCTCTTGAACTCGCAGTACTCCTTCTGATACCTTTTAATGAGAGCAGGAGAAGAAACGCTGAGTGGAGGTGCTGGTGGAGCTGTGGCTGCTCACAGCGTCCTCGCGTTTGGCCAAGAGCAGCCCCACCTGCATTACCTGCAGCCTTCTCCACGTCATGCTCTCATTTATCTGTCAGCTAACAGCTGCAGTTCACTCACTGAGCCTCTTCCTGCTCCAGTCGCTCTGCCTCTGCCCTGACTCTCTCAAAGTCCTCAGCCACAATCCTGCGGTTCTTCTCCACCTCCTCCAGCTCCTGGATCAGCTGCTCTTCCTCCAGCGCAAGCTCCTTTAGCTCTGTCTGCAGTTTCTCCTTGTCGTCCTCGTTCATTTGCTCCAGTATCTCCAGACACCGCCTAAGGGGGGCCAGGATTACCAAACGGATGCTGGGCAGCCCTTGCCAGCAGTCGCAGCTCCAACGGCTGCCCACATATGCCAGCAGAGCACAGCCAGGCCCTCTGGTGTCCTGAGCCCTCCGCACTCGATCCTATGCTGCGAGTCAGGAGCGCAGCAGAGCAAGATGGTGACTGAGGACTTGTCACTGCCTGCCTCTTTGTGGCCCCTGGGCACACAGAGTTACACGGGCACCACAGGCAGGTGCTCCTGGTGTTCTGAGCAGCCCACAGAACGCAGCTGGGCAAAGCTGGGAACCATAGAGCTCTCAAAAGTAAACTTGCATCTCGCTTAGACAAAAGCCCAGCTGCTAACATCAGGGATGTCTCTTACTGACCAAGGGAAGCCAAATCTTGGTTGTAACCCCCACCAGGCCCAGGCATCCCCTGGATTACTCACTTGTAGTTCTGGCACTCGTTCTCTGTGATGTTGAGCTGTGTGTCCAGCTGGTCCAGCAGGGTGTCCGTGCATTCCTCACACAGGGGATGATCCACATCCGTCTGCCCAGACATGATGTCAAAGAGGTCACCAGTGACCTGCAGAAAGAGGTCACACTCAGGTCAGGGCCAGCCACCAGCAGTGAACTGCTCATCTTCCACTGACTCCTGTGCTGCTCCAGTCAGAAGGGTTCGGCAGGTGCTGTCTTGGTTTAACACATGCCAGCTCTGCTGCACTGCTCACCAAGGCAGGCAGCAACAGGCCAGTACTGCAGAAAGCTTTGTGACTTCATCTGCCCAGAGCACCTGGGACAAGGGATGCTCTGTGCCAGAGAGGTACCAGCTTGCTGAACTTGCCTTCAGTCTGCGGCTGAGGTTCTCCATGGTGCCGCCATCTGACGCCTCTCCGATCAGCGTAAAGCTGTTGGCACTTTCTGTGGACATCATTCTTGGAAAGAATTTTATCAAGAGTTAAGTGCAGGGGTCTGGGGGCGGCAGGCCCAGTGCTGGGCCTGGGCCTGGGCCTCGGAGTGCTAAAGGAGAAAGGCAAGGGACAGGGCTGCCAGGCCGTGCTTTGTGCCGAGCCACCACCGACCAGCAGCGTCCTGAACAGAGCCCTGCTGCGGTACTCAAACCACTGCACCACTACCCGCAGAGCCGCCCGAGGGCCACAGGACCCCCCCGGGAAGCTCTGAGGGGATCACACGGCGGTAACGAGCGGCTCGCCAGCAGCGGAGAGATCCAGGGGTACCCTCTCCCTGGGAGGCGGCCGAGGCTCCGAGCCGGGAAGGGGCCGGCGGCAGCGCAGGGGCGGCCGTACCTGGCTGGCGGGATGAACCTCCTAGAGACGCCATCCTGCCGGTTCTCCGCGAAGGCCTCCTGCGCAACAAGGCGACAGTCACCGGGGAAGCCGGCGGCCACCGCCGCGTCCCGCCGCGTCCGACCTCGCCGTACCTCCGTTAGCGCGCCGTCCTCTTCGTGCGCGTCCCCAGGCCGTGCGGGGGCGGCGGTCAGCAGCGGGGCTACGGGAAAGGAGACGTCACCCGGGCCCGGTAGCAGATCGCAACTCCCCGTCCCCTCCCCGGTCCCCCGCTCCGCCGGTACCAGTGAGCTCCTGGATGGTAAGGCGGTCAAGGATCTTGAAGGAGGTGTCGAGCTTCAGCGGCTGGCTGCAGCGCTGGCACACGAAGCTGACCTGCGTGGTGCAGGCGGGCGGCCGCGTCCCCTCCATGCCGCCGCTCAGCCCCGCGCCCGCTCCGCCATCGCCGCGCGACGGAAGTGACGCGGAGGGCGAGCGGGGTCCCGGCAGGGCTGTGCGGAGCGGCCGCAGCCGTTTCCCCCCAGCCCGCCCCTGCGAGCGGTCAGCATCCGGCGGCGCGTGCGCGCGGACCGGGGGGGTGGGCGGGGGCAGAGTCACGCGGGCGGCGGGCGCGCGCGGCATTGGCGGACGCGGCCTTGTGAGGTCACTTCCGGTGGCGGCGACGCCGGTGTTGGGGCAGGCGGTAACGCGGCCCCGCGCCAAAGCGAGACCCGGACCTGCCCGCCGCCGCTATGGCCTCGCTGCTCAAGGTGGACCCGGAGGTGAAGCTCAAGGTGCGCCCCTCCTGCCGCCGTCCCCCAGCCTGTCGGGCTGCGCTGGGCTGAACCGGATCGGGGCTGGTACGGGGCCGCCTCCTTCCCGTTTCGGCCCGGCCGCTGGTTGTGCTGCTGCCAAGCGCGGCCCGCCCGCTCCGGCTGTCCGGCTCTGCGCTCCCATCGCCGCTGTGTTGCGGCCCCGCGGGAGCGCCAAGAGGGCGGGGATGCGGCCGGCGCTGCGGCCGCTGCCGAGCGGTGCCTGCTGAAGGGTGGTCATTGGCCCCGCCGCGGGCCAGGTGTGTGCGGCCTGGTGGAGCTTCATCCGGGCGGGAGCTGCTCCGCTCTCCGCTTCCCCGTTGCTTTGTGCCGTCCCTCGCGGTTGCGGCCCGGCCTGTTGCGGTCGGTCCGTATGGGTGAAGGCGAGGCAGGAGCCGCTTCCAGCGTTCTCTGCCCGCTGCTGCCCCGTGCTTAGGAGCTCTTCCGGTCTGCAGGGGTCTCACGGGAGCGGTGCTTGGAGAACTCTCGGGTTCGGTTGCGGCTGAGCTGCAGGGCTCAGTGCTGGGCGTGTGCTGAGCTCTGTGCTTTAAGAGTGGCTCTGAGCTCTGCTTTTCCTCTGCAGGTTGACTCCTTCAGGGAGCGCATCACAAGTGAGGTGAGTGTCTTTCTGCCACAGCCCCAGAGTGTGACAGGACAAGAAAGAGGCCTCTAGGCCTTATCTTTCTGCTGGGATTCGTTGTGACTTGAGCCATTCCTGGGAGCAGCGCTCAGAGTATCAGTCACTTGGTGAAGTGGAGCTGCCTCATGGCTCTGCTGGCATCTTGCCTGGGCTTAGCACGATGCCTGGCAGCCCAGAATGTGTTCTGCAGTCCCCTGCCTTCAGATGGGGTTTTCCCTGGCGTTCTGTCTGCAGGTGGGAACCTTGGGGTGGTGTTTCACGTCATACCTGTTCTTGATTTTTCAGGCTGAAGACCTAGTGGCAAACTTTTTCCCAAAGAAGCTGTTAGAACTTGATGGGTTCCTTAAGGTGAGCTGTTTGTTCTTCTCTGGATCCTTCTTTGTTATTAGACTGCCTGTTGGAAGTGATGTAACAAGTCTGGTCCTGGGTCTTTTCTGGCACATTTCACTTTGTTACAAGGACACAGAGCTGTGGCTCAGCTGCCTGCGTGCACACCGGTGCTGTTAGCTCTATAGGGACTGTTTCCCTTCTCAGCTTTCTTTGTGTGATCACCACATCATTTAGCCACTTTGGGCTGCTCTTCATGAGGCTGTGACCCTGCAGCCACTCCAGCACTGCAGGCAGCTTCGATCCCAGTCTGGAGCTGGCACGATGCTGCTGGGTGGAGTGAGGTCTGATCCTAGGCCTATTGTTCTGATTATTTTTTTCATTCATATGGCTGGGTAAGAGGAAGGTCTTTTTGTCTTCTTACTGTGTTTGGTGTGACAGAATTTGTTGGCTTGTAATTAAGAAACAAACCTGCTTTTTTTTCCAGGAGCCCATCCTGAATATCCATGATCTCACTCAGATCCACTCGGACATGAACCTCCCGGTGCCTGACCCAATTCTTCTCACAAACAGCCACGATGGGCTGGATGGGGTAAGGTTACCCTCTTGGCTGTCATCCCTGCCTCTCTTAATTAAAACTGCATGGCTGGCTCTGTGCTGCAGCAGGATATTTGTGGTTAATAACAGGCTCTGGCTCTGCCAGAGGCTTTTAGGAATTGGTCTCTTGAGCATGGGAAGTCTGCTGGGGGTGATGCTGTCTCTGCAGCCCTCCCGTGCTTTAAAGGGTGCTTAGAAACAGGAGTGCAGCAGCAGTTCTCAAGTGTTCCTCATTTCCCTTGCAGCACTGTTGTAGCTTGAGACTGGTTTGTGAGTAAAACATTTTGTATATTTTAGCCAAATATGAAAAAGAGGAAGCTGGAAGACCATGAAGAGACCTTTCAGGGTAAGAGTCCCCAAGTCTCCTGTGTTGCTGCCTGCCCCCCAGATTAGTGCACTGTGATGCAGGGGTGTGAGATCATGAGAGCCCCACTTGCTCTGTCCTGGCAAAAGCTGTTGCTCATACAGCCTGATGCTGTAGCCCCTCAGAGCCTGGCCTGCAGATGTCCTGTTGTGGAGGAGTCAGGAATTAGAACTTCTCTGACAGACACAAGTGGTACTTGCTTGAGCTTGGTCAAGAGAGGCAGCTGATCTCCAAGGGCTTTATGCTGAAAACTCTGTGTCTGAAGACTTTGGATGGAGCTGAAGCAGAAACAGCTCACACCTGCATCAGGAAAATCCTTTGTGCCCAGCCTCAGCAGCTCTCATCTCTGCTTTGTGTTTTCTCTCTTCCTTATTTTGTGGCAGCTGCTCTTGTCCCATGTGAGATTTCCCCTTCCACATAGGTCAGCTGTAGCCTGGCCCAGGGCCCACTGAAGCCTCTGTGGGAGATAAGACACTCAGATGGACCTTGAGGCCAATCCCCTGGCCCAGCCTTTCCAGCTGGTGCTGAGCTAGGTGCTTTTCTCTTCTGCCACCAGGTACCAAAGTGTTTGTGATGCCCAATGGGATGCTGAAGAGCAACCAGCAGCTGGTGGACATCATTGAGAAAGTGAAACCAGAAATCAGGCTGCTGATTGAGAAGTGTAACACGGTGAGTGTGAGCAAGGGAGACTGAGGGATGCTTTTGCTCCTGGACATGCAAGGCTGCTCCAAGTGGAAGGAGAGGGCTTCTCTGCTCTGTAGACGAGAAACAAACCTAAAATGTCTAGAAATGGTTGGAAGGTAGATGTGGGTGAACAGTCTTTTTCTGAAACCTCAAGGAGCTCTGTAGCACACTTTGAGGAGGAGAAGGATGTCTGTTACACAGCATCTTTCTGGAGGCTTTTTCTCTTGCACAGCCATGGACATCTGAGAGCTCTGTGGCAGAGTCAGGAGAGCTTCCCATGGTAGCCGTGCTCCTGGTGGCTTCAGGGCCTCACAGCCACATGGGAAACAACCTCCTCAGAAGTGCTGTATGAGCATGGAGGCACCTGCAGGAGTTGACAATGAAAACTGTGCCAGAGTCCTGAGGCTCTTCTAGTCAAACTTTTGAGGGGTCTCTGTGGAGATGTTGGCCTTGACCAGCGTTGGGATCTCTCCTTGCAGGTCAAAATGTGGGTGCAGCTTCTCATTCCCAGGATAGAAGATGGAAACAACTTTGGTGTTTCTATTCAGGTGAGGCCCCACTGGATCTATGCTCTGCAGTGGGAGGTGCTCCAGGGACACAGATCTCTTGGGTTCCTCTGAGTCTTTCACTGGATGGTATCCAGGAGCTGCACTCACAGGACTGGTTCAGTTTTTAAAGCCCAAATCTGAGTGGGACCTATCGCTGCTGAGACTCTCTCCCTTCAGAGTGCTGACAGACAGCTGCAGTCTCCTGGAGCTCAGAGTTTCCTTGTCTCCCTTGCAGGAGGAAACGGTGGCTGAGCTTCGAACTGTGGAGAGTGAGGCAGCATCCTACCTGGACCAGATTTCTAGGTGGGCATGCTCTGGGGATCCCCGTGGGAAAAGGGAGATCCTCAGGGAGGGAGGGTCCCTTGGCTGTTCTAGAAAAGCTTGAGCCTTGAAAAGGTCTTGGTGCTATTTGTCTGACCTTCAGTCTGTCCCTTTTTCTTGCCAGATACTATATCACAAGAGCAAAGCTGGTCTCCAAAATAGCCAAGTACCCTCACGTGGTAAGTAGGGAGGTGCAGACACTGCCTTTGCATGCTACTGCTCTGGGACTCTCAGGGCCACTTCAGCACTGCTCTTCTGAGCTAGGGGCCCTGGGGGAGGAGAGGGGGTCACAGGAGGCTGTGGGAGCTCTGTGTTAGAGGAAAGCAGGCTGGACGGGGTCTTCCCTAATGCCAGCACCCTGGGACGTGTGTGTGAGGCTGAGCTGAGTGTGCCTGCTGCCCGCAGGAGGACTATCGCCGCACCGTGACAGAGATCGACGAGAAGGAGTACATCAGCCTGCGCCTCATCATCTCCGAGCTGAGGAACCAATATGTGAGTGACAGCAGCTGCTGCTCCCTGAGCATCTGGGGAGAGTCCTTCTGGCCCTTCTGCTCCCTGTGCACACACCTAGTCCTAGGGAGAAGCCATCTTCTGCTGCTCTGCCTTGGCTCTCCTGAGAGGAGCCAGGCATTGCCCCTCTACCAGCTAGGCTGCAGGTGTTTGCAGTTGAACCTTCACAGGAGCCTAGCACAGGTTCTTCTGTGGGAACCTCTGTTCTCAAACTCCTCGTGCAGTAAAACCCCTTCCTGGGGTCTCTAAAGAAACCCTTTTGGTATTAGATGTAGTGGCTTCTGCTAAGCCTGGCTAAGGGGAGCCCTTATCTGGGAGTGTGACTGCAGCAGGGGTGAGGGTGGTGCTAATCTGAGCTATGCTGCCCTTAACCGGTGCTCATGGGGACAGCTGAAGGCTGGGTGACTTCACCCTCTCGTCTGAGTCTCTGTTCTCCTTCTCACAGGTCACTTTGCATGACATGATCCTTAAAAACATCGAGAAGATCAAGAGGCCTCGGAGCAGCAATGCTGAGACCCTTTATTAAGTGTCAGCGTTTGAAGTTGAGAACTGTGCAGTCAACTCAAGACCGTCATTGCCTTGGTTTGTTACGTGACTATGGAGATGGGAAGCTTGGCTGGAAATAGTCTTGCATTGTTAGTTAAACTCTAAAGAAATTCTCGCCTAGTTTTGTGATTGGTTTTGTTAAGGCCTCAGGAGCTATCCCTCCCTCTAGTAACTGGTAATGAGAAGGCTGCTTTGGGGTGCCCTAGGGGCTGCTGCAGAGAGCACCAGCCAGGCAGGAGCGTTCCTTCATGCCTTCCTTCCTACCTGAGGAGGAGCCACACTAGAGACCAAGCCCCTCTCCTGTCCCATCTCCTGGCTGGAGGTTCACTGGTCACTGGAGACCCTGAGCCAGGCCGTTTAGCAGGAGGATGAGCCCAGGTGGTGGGACAGTGTGGGGAAGCACTTTCCTCACTGCTGGCTGTAGCTGTGACCCTCTGACAAGGCAGGACTCTGCCCCTCCAGGGCTCTGGCACTGCCAAGCGCTCTGCACTCCTGTTCTGCCCTGGCTGCCTCTGCTCTGCCAGCTGTGGTGTGGAGCATGAGGTGGTGCTGGGAGCTGGGACTGGTGGCTGCCTTGGCTGCTCAGCAGCTCAGGTGGCTTCTGGTCCTGTTTGCCATTCAACTAGAGCTACTTTCTTGGCTAAAAATGATGTTACTTCACATAGGACCTAGTGCCCTTTCAGCAGGAGAAGCTCTTGCCCAGGCTGAGGGAAGGGAGAGGCTGGAGGTCTGATGCTGATGCCCTGGGTGGTCTCCACACATGGTCAGAATCACTGCCTCCTGGCAGAGCTCCTTTCTGCAGGGCAGAGCTGGCTGGCTGAGGCAGCTTGGGGTGAGGGTGGCCAGTGCCCACCCAGGACCTCTGCAGATCTTGCAGTCTTTCCCCTTCGTGGGCACAGCCACGTGCCCCATGACTCCAAGCCACTGGGACATTTGGTGCTCCATTGCAAACCCCCTCTGGTGGTGTCTGGCTGTGTCCTGCCAGGTTGTGTGTGGCTGCAGGCTCCAGAACGTTTTATTTATGGAATTTCTGCTGAAGTGCCCTGCTGGGGGAGGGGTGAATCATTTGTTCAGGAACCTGGCTGTCACCCCTGGATACCCTCCCTGTGCAGTACCTTGCAGTAGTGTTGCTCTCGTTGTACCCATGGTGACAAATGGAACAAGCTCCCCTGCCCTCCTTTTTGTACATCTTTTTTCTGCCTCCATGCCTGGGAGCCCTCTTGTCTCTTGCTGATTTCCCGGGGATTTGCCCAAGAGTGTAGGGGGCTGCTAGCCCTTTGCTATCGACTTCTGTTGTTTGTAGTCAGTCAGCCCTTAGTCTTCCCGCTAATAAATACTCAGTAACAAACCAACTGCGTCCTGGCTGCTGTCTGGGAGCAGCCCAACCCCTCCTGCTCCTTTGTATTGATGATTCCTTTGACCCTGTTTGGCTCTGCCAGATCAAAGTGTGTAAACTTTTACCATGTCAAGAGATTAAAATAAGGTACTTGGAATTCTTTTAAGGTAGCCCCTCGTGTGTGATGCTGAGCTCCTTGGCTGCACAGTGTTTATGTCTGTCTTGTTCCTGCCTCTCACATCCAGCTGCTCCTTCCCTGCCTGCTTCTCCCTTCCCATTGCCATGAACTGCTCTGCTCTGTTTCCAGGTTGCTTCTGCTCCTGGCTGTACCCCTGGCCTGGGTGATCTGTGCCACCTCGGCCCAGCGTGTGGTGCTTTGCGGCCATCAGCTAAAGCAGGCACAGTAGACACTGTGGGGCTTGTCTGAGGGGCTGCAGCCCCCATGGCTGCTGCCTCACCTCTCCCAGTATTGCGGGGCTGAGACAGGCACTGGAATCACACCGGGGGGAAGTGCTTGGGCCCCTCTCCTCCTGGCTGCCGGTGTGGTGCCAAAGGGCGCAGCAAATGCCCCGCAGTGCCCGGCCAGAGGTCCCCTGCCCGCCGGGCGCAGCCCGGCCTGGAGGCACCTACCGGTGACGCTCCTGCCCGCCCCCAGGCCAGCAGCCCTGCGGCCAGCAGGGGGCGCTCGTGCCCAGCCCCGGAGCCGCTGCGGTCCCCTGGCTGCAGCCTCGGAACCGCCGCTGGGGGAGGGCCTTCCTCTGCCCCGTCGTGAGCCTAAGCCTGGGGAAGTCCTGTCGGGGGTGGGAGTCCAGCTGGAAAGGGGTCGGTGGGGACTGCAGCGCCGGAGGTAGCCGAGGTCCCAGCAGCTGTGCTGGCGGTGCTGCGGAAGCAGCTGCCCGGGCGCGTGTTGGCAGGGAGCGTGGCTCACCTGTAGGAACTGAGCAAGGTCTGTGGTCCGTGACTCTCACCTCAGTCCCAGGGCAGTGGTTTCCACTTTCTTTACCGGGAGAGGCAGCAGTCAGGGCTCGGACTTACAGGTTCTCTACCGTTACAAACCTGAGAGGAGGCAGCAGCAGCTGCCAGAGCCACGGCCGGCGAGGGCAGGGCTCAGGCAGTTCCACTCCTTCCCCAGCTGACCTTGTGAGGAGGTGAGAGCTTCCCAAACCGTCTGAGGTCTGGCTTGGGGCGTGTTTGAGACTTGCCTGTGTCAGGAGCGTTGGCAAAGGGTTTTCCTGTACTGTAGGCTTTACTCGGTTGTCTGGCAGCTGCTGACTCTGAGTTTCCATGAGACAGAAGCTGTCTCCAGGCCTGGTTTCTATAAATTCCAGACTGTTTTTTGCCACCTCTACCTTTATGTGCGAGCAAAAGCCAGCAAACTCCTCTCCCCCTTTTCTCAGCCTGGGAGACGTGAGCAGTTTGGCTGCTGGGAGATGTATTGATGAGCATAGAAGATGTACTGATGGGCAGACCTTAATCAACTCTGTGACCAAAATAAACGTTGGTAGGATGTGAATTGCCCATGTGAAGTGGGCAGGGTGATGGGCTAACTGGGCATCTGGGCTGTGGGAAGAGGCATGTGCACCAAATGGGTCACAAACAAGTGGCACTGCTGCAAGGGAGACGTCATTTGGGGTTTTTTAATTCTAGGTTAGCTTTAAGCTGCCCTGGGCTGCCTTGGAGAAGGTACCCAAGCAGTTCACTGGGGTGTGTGGTCCTTAAAGATCCCTGATTGCTTTTCCTCCATAAGGGACTGCCACAGGTTTCTTGGCTCTGCAGCTGCAGTTAATTACTTTGCTTCCTGAAGTTCCTGCTGCAGGATGGAGATGGATTTAGGGCTGTTCTGTTTACTCTGAAACACAGCTCCCAGAAAGTGCAAGCTAATTCTTGTGTTGCTTGTACTAGGCTTTGAAAGTCCTCAGCTTGAAAAGTGCAGCAGCCATGGGCAGTGTTAGCTGAGGTGGTGTGGAAGTGGCATCCACCACACTAGCCTGTAACAAGGCAGAGGCAGCACCCGAAGTGTCACTTGTGTCCTCTGTCTGTGAGCCTTGGTTTGTCCTGGGGACCTGTGGCAAACCATTACTGCCTGGGGTTTCTCACTTTCCTCAAACACCTGGCACACAACAGTGTTCCTATGCTCTGTTTTCAGCTGTCTCCCAGGCGACCTGCAAGGCTGAGCTGCGGTTTGTGGGGTGCTGAGGCCCATGGAGCTTGTCCAGTTTGCTTGAGCTGGAAATCACCACCTGTAATTGCAGCCTGGCCTGGGCTTCTGGGGACTGGGGGTGCAAAACCAGGAGACAGAGTCAAAGCTGAGTGATCTGCTCTTTCTGTGCTCTAAGGTGAGGTCAAGGTGAGCACATTTGCAGAGCTCCTGCAGCAGCCTGGCTCAGCTGCATGCTGCATCAGGACACATCTGAAATTCCCAGGGGGCAGGAGGTGGGTCCTGGCTCTGCTCAGCTTTGCCGAGGGTAACAGCTCTCCCCTTTTGATGTGAGCCTTAGCAGGCGGCATCCATGTCACTGAGGGGGCAGAGGGAAGGTTTTCTTCCAAGGCTGACCTCAAGGAATCCTTGAAGCCTTTGTTGACTCTATGGATTCAAAGACTGCCCTGGGAGCCAGGCTGCTTTGCCTAGCTTGAGGCTACTCAGAGACACCTGCTCCTGCCAGGGGAGGCCAGCTGTAAGGCAATGTGAGTGGGATGCCTCCCAAACCTGTAGCTGCTGTGTCCTGTGTAGCCAAAGCTCTTATCTCATCCATCCTGTCTCTCCCCATTGCTTGTGTCCATGCCATGGAGTGAGACTCTCTTCTGGCACAGAGACCACATGGATGGGCTGCTGCAGCCCAGCTGGCACAGTGGCTGGTGGGGCGCAGATGACGCGCGTGGCCCTGGCCTGCACAGCTGCAGCCTGGGCTAAAGAGGGCTGAGGCTGCCCTTGGTGGTGAGCATAATGGAGGGTGTCCTATGGCAACGTGGCCTTCTGCCTGCCAATGTGGTGTCTGGTGAGCATGGCCGGAAGACTGCAGAGGGGCTGGTCCAGGGCAAGATCTGCTTTGGAGGAGGAACTGGAGGCAGTGCTGAGTCTGAGGGGGGTGTCTTCCACCTGGAAATTTTTACAGGAGAAGGAGGCTAGGGTGAGGTGAGGTGAGGCTGGCAGCAGGAGTGGAAATGTTGGGTTGAATTCCCAGGACTGGTTCTCTTGGATTCCTTCTGCTTCTCAGCACCAGCTCAGGGACAGTCAGGGACTGTAGCTGAAGCACTGCATCCTGCCTGCCCCAAGCATCTGCTGCATGTCAGAACGGAGCATTGAGCCCTGCTGCCTGAGTGCCTCATTCTGCCGAGGGCTTTCCACAGTGCTGAGACCAGCAGAGGCCTTTGGTGGGCTTTGCAGGGGCCCCTTGACTTAGCCTCTGGTGGAAGTCTTGGGAGTGGCTGGGCACAGCGGTGCAGAAACTGCCCTTGGCTGCCTGCTTGGATGCTACAGACTGTTTTGGCCGTGAGGGAACTTCTCAGGAGCTGCACCTCAGTTTACCTTTGGTTCAGAGGCAGAAGCTGTGTGGTCTCATTTCAGAGGGCTGCTGGGGGATTAATTAGTTTGTGGCTGCTGAGAGGTGCAAACCAAGAGCTGGTTGTTCACCGCGTGCTGGGGACGCAGTCCCATCCTGAGCTGCGTCTCTCTATGCCTGCCAAAGTTTTTGTGCTGCTACACAGATGGATGTGTTCTCAGCAAAGACTTCCACGTGGATAAAAAGTAACTCCAAGCTTGGCATGAAGGTGCCAGGGAGAAGGTTTACAAGGAAGCAGCCTGATAAACAAGGAAATTTGGTGAGTTGCAAAGAGGTGGAACTCTACAGTGCAGCAACAATTCCCAGCTTGTCAGAGCCTCACAGTGGCTCCAGCCTCCTCAGGCTGGCTACAGGAGCTTCGTTTTTACAGGCAGCCTCAGGAAGCTAGTCTGGACTGAAAAAGCAACAGAATGATGTGGAACTTGTCTGAGTCACTGACCCTGCACCTCCACCAGCTCTTTCAGGGCACTACTGTGGAGGAGGACAGGGAAGGCAGCAGTGGAGAGAGGAGAGCTGCCCTTTCTGTTCACCACGAATTTCAGATCTCCTCCCCTAGCCTCTCCCAGTCTTTTGTGCTTTCCCTGCTAATCCATCCAGTGCAGTGTAAACTGACAGAGGCAGCAGCTGGAAGCCCTGCTCTGGAAGCTGCTGTGAAAGCCTCTGGCCCAGCAGCAGGCATGAACATGAAAACGGTGCTCGTCCTCCTGGTGCTGGCCTTAGCCACGATCTTTGCTTTAGTCTGCGTGCTGCTGACCAGAGGAAAGGGCCCCAGCACCTGCCAGCACCAGCCGCTGCAAGAGGAGGACAGCGATGGTGGCCAGAGCCTGGTCTTTGCAGATCTGAGCCCCGAGGAGATGGTGCAAGTGGTGCGGTACCTGCGGGGGAGCCTTGGGGTGGCGCTGGTTGATGCCTCGAGGGCCAAGCCCTCCGACAACTGCATCGCCTCCATCGACCTGCAGGTCCCTGCCAAGGCAGAGGTGCTGCGGTTCCTGGATGAGGGGGGGGCTCGTCCCCCCCGGCAGGCCCTGGCTGTGCTCTACTTTGGGAACCAGCCAGAGCCCAACGTGACCGAGTACGTGGTGGGCCCACTGCCCACGCCAGCCTATCACCGGGACGTGACGGTGCAGAGGTACGGGGGCACGGTGCCGTACCACCGCAGGCCGACGCTGGCTATGGAATACCAGCAGATCACAGAGGTGCTGAGGGGTCAGGTGTTCCCCACAGCTCCGTCCTTCATGCGTCAGGTCCTGGAGTATGATGGAGCCAACCTGGCAGCCCTGACAGCCGCTCCCCGTGGGCTCCAGTCTGGAGATCGCATCACCTGGTTCGCCTTGTTCCAGAACGTGAGTGGGTTCTTTGTGCACCCGGTGGGGCTGGAGGTGCTGGTGGACCACAGCAGCCTGGACATCTCCCAGTGGGCCGTGAGCAGGGTCTTCTACAATGGACAGTACTACACGGACATGGTGCAGCTGGAGAGTGCCTATGTGCAGGGTCACGTCAGCGTGCAGAAGGTGAGGAGGGCGCCGTGGGATGGGGACTTCTCCTCCATGAAGCCCAGAGCGCCCCCGGCTGCGCCCTTCCCGCTGCAGTTCGAGCCCCAGGGTCCTCGCTACAGCGTCAGGAACAACTACGTCCAGTTCCAGGCCTGGAGCCTCGCCTTCGGGATGAGCGTGAGCAGGGGCCTGCGCCTGTTCGACATCCGACACCAGGGGGAGAGGGTTGCTTACGAGATCAGCGTCCAAGAGGCGATGTCGGTGTACGGCTCCAACTGCCCTGCAGGGATGTCCACGAGGTACATGGACGGCAGCTTTGGCATCGGGCGCTACACCTCCCCCTTGGTGCGTGGTGTCGACTGCCCCTATTTAGCCACCTACCTGGATGTGCACTGCCTCGCCCACTCCCAGCTCCCCAGAACGATTAAAGGAGCCCTCTGCATCTTTGAGCAGAACCTGGGCTCCCCCCTGAGGCGCCACTACTCCAACTTGCAGTCGCTCTACTACGGGGGGTTGGTCAACTCTGCTCTGGTCATTCGGTCAATTGCGACTGTGGGCAACTATGACTACGTGTGGGACTTCATCTTCTACCAGAACGGGGCCATTGAAGGCAAGGTCCAGGCCACTGGGTACCCCAGCTCTTCATTTCTCCACGGGGATGGTCTGAGATACGGCAACAGGCTCTGGGAGCATACGCTGGGTACAATCCATACCCATTCCATCAACTATAAAGTGGACTTGGATGTGGGAGGTAGGTCCAGGTCATCCTGTAATGTTTGAGCTTATGCTGGTGAACCCTGGAGATTTTGCCTCCTCCTCCATCAAATCCTGAGCACCTGACATCAGAACTCTGCTTTTTGACTCTCCTTTCATTGCAAAATTATTGTCCTGTGTGTGAATTAGTTTGTCAGGGTCAAAGAGCTGAAGGCAGTGGAAACTGCCTGAGGCTCTGTGTTCAGCCCAGGGAAGGATGAAAGGTGGCAGCCGCAAGATGTTGGTGTTTCCTTGCTCCTCCTGCCTTGGCAGTGCTGCTATGGGCATGGCCAGGCAGACGGCGTGGCACAGCCCTGTCTGTAGCACCCAAGGTGTGAGCCTGCCCCTACTGGTTGGTGCTCCCTGAGAAGGTTCTGTTTGCATCCCGAGCAGGGCAGCTGGGCTGGTGCTGTGCAGGGCTGAACTTGTGCAGCTTTGTCCTTGTGCCTCTTTTGAGGAATCCTGGTGAGTTGTGTGCTGCCTGCCAGGCTGCAGAGCTGCAGGCAGCAGTGAATTCCGCTGCTCCTGCAGCCGCAGCTCTTTGGCAGCAGATCTCTGCTGAGGGTTATCTGAGTCCAGGAGGCCTGGCAGGCTGAGCAGGTGCTGGCATCAATCCCGTGACAGGGAAAGAGACTGAGCCTGAAGGGACAGGATGGCCAAACCACTCCAGGAACTGCAGGGAAGGTGTGAGAGCTGCAGAGCTGCTAGGGACACAGACTGGCAGCTGTGAGTGTTGCAACAAACCTGCTCTTGCCAAAGGTAGGGGGAAAATGTTCTGCACTTGCATAGGACCAGGGAGATTGCTGGTAGCAGCAGGCTGTGTCCCTACCAGCCTGGGGAGAAGCTGCAGTAACCTGTGCTGTCCCCTGCCTTGCAGGGAATGATCAGAGAACTTCCTGCACCAAGCTGCAGCTGACCCCAGTGCAAGCAGCAGGTTCCAGCATGTGTCCTCTCTTCCAGCTCTCTGCGATGTGGTGGTTTCGTGTGGCCTTACAAGGTGCCGTTGCTGCCACCACAGCTGAAAGCAGGGCTAGTACTGTGTTCCTTCCTGCCGGCAAGGCTCAGAAATGTGCTGAAGTAAAAGTTCCTGCTTGATGGCAGAGTCCTTTTCTGAGTCTTCCCTGCCATTCCATGCCCCAAGCCTGCTGGCATTGCATTTGCTGCATGCTCCTGCCTTTCCTTTGGTTAAAGAATTCCTAGTTTCCTTTTCATCAGAATTCACAAACCCAAAGGCTGTTCCTTATGGATTTGGGAGGTGTTTTGAGCATCGAGGTGAAAATGAGGGGTTGCAAAGCTGCAGGAACAGGGAAGAGGCAGGTGGAGTCAGACTGTCCCTGCTGTCGCTGCAAGGGCAGGGAAGGAAATGAGCACAGCAGCAGTTGCTGGGCATAGATCTTCTTCCATGGGGCTCTGCTCCTGGCCTTAATGGCAGCCCCACAGCTCAGACCCCGCATTGCTGCAGGTTCAGCTCTGAAATGTCCTTTTCATCAGCTGGGAATCTGCTGTGGGGCTGAGAGAAGTAGAGTGCAGGAGGACATCATGGCACAGGCTCAGTCTGAGATGGGCAGCAGGTGCCACACACCAGTCCCCTCTTCCATCAAGAGCTTTTGGGCAGCTCTTTGCCATCTTGTCCCTAGACCAATTTGCTCTTGTGCCCTTTCTGTTGCTCTGACCCCTCTGGCTCATGACTCTGCTTTGTGTTGCTCCAAGTCTGGGCTGCTCCTGGTGGCTTACAGCTCTCTTCCAGCTCTGGTGCCAATGAGCACAAACAGTCCTGGACCTTCAGGAGCTTCAGTTGCAGGCAGGAGCTGGTGCTCAGAGTCCAGAGTGTAGGAAGGGAGGATGGGGAGAGCAAGCTCTGGCCACAGTGATGTCTGCGTGGAACAGAGGACTGGGAGACACTCCTCAGTGATTTCACTTTTGCTTTGCAGGAGTGAAAAACTCCCTGGTGGCCCACGACATGGTGTTTGAGATGACACAGGCTCCCTGGAGCCCAGAGCAGCAGATAGAGCGACCACGACTCACCAAGAAAGTGCTGGACACAGAGGACCAGGCTGCCTTCCGGCTCCAGTCCAAGTTGCCCAGATACCTCTACTTCGCTGCCAACAGCAAAAACAAGTGGGGCCACCAGCGTGGTTACAGGATCCAGATCTCCAGTTTTGCAGGGGACCATATCCCTGAAGCCAGCTCCATGGAGAGGGCCATCAGCTGGGCGAGGTTAGGCTGCTCTGACTGGGACAGCAGCTTCTCAGAGAAAGGGTCCTGCCCTGCCAGCTGGGTACTCCTTGATGGGGAGGCACAGGGCAAACACTTTCCTGGGCAGGGGTTGCTCCGTAGGAGGAGGTTTGTGCTCTGCAGACTGGGCAGATGGCTTTTAGCTCTGCCCTGCCCCAGGGGGCTGCTCCTGTCTCTTTTCTTGTCCTCAGGTACCAGCTGGCTGTCACCCGGCGGAAGGAGGAGGAGCCCACCAGCACCAGCATCTACAACCAGAACGACCCCTGGACACCCACCGTTGCCTTCACAGACTTCATCAACAATGAGACCATCACTGATGAGGTGGGCTGGGCTCCCCTGGGCTGAAGCTGTAATACCCAGCCCTGGGCTGAGTGGCAGCCCCAGAGTGGCCCTGGGACAGCCTGCAGGACAGCAGGCTCGGCTGGCCAAGCAGCACCCTGGGGCATGAGGGAAGGGAGTTTGAGCACCCCCTCTCCTGTGCCTACTTGGTGCCTTGGTCAGAGGGCACAGATCAGGGAGCAGCAGGAGCTTGTTTCTCCCTATGGAGAAACGCTGGAAAACCTCAGGAAGATGTTTGCAAGGTCAGAGCTTGACTGTGAGTGTCACAGCAGTGGATGGGTGACCTCTATGGCTGTGGCTGCAAGCAGGTCTTTGAGGAAGGGAGGGAATCGTTCCTGGGAAGGGAGAGCTCAGCATGTGGGGATGTGGCTGGGCTGATGCTGTGGAGGTCTCATTCTGCTCTCCTGTAACTCCTGTGGCCCCTGTGCAGGTATCAGTCACTGCAGGCTTCTGAAATGACCACGATCTTGTTGCTCTTCCCTGCCCAGGACCTGGTTGCTTGGATAACTACTGGTTTCCTTCACATCCCACATTCTGAGGACATTCCCAACACAGTGACAGTGGGAAACTCAGTTGGCTTCCTCTTGAGACCTTACAACTACTATGACCTGGACCCCTCCATCTACTCACACGATGGGGTGTTTTTCACCAGCAAGCAGGACCTCACAGCGTGTGACACCAACCCCATTGCCTGCCTGCCTGCAGCTGCCTCCTGCCTGCCCAACCTCCCTCCGTTCACCTACGATGGCTTCCGAAACACCAGCAGGCTGTGAGGGGAGTGCTGGAGGCACGGCGGAAGCAGGGAGCCTCTTCTGCCTCAGGGGTTTGGGTTTAGCGAGGATGTCTCAAGTTCCAGCTGTGCAAGGACTTCACTTCTTATCTTGCTTCAACATAGTGCTCTTTAAAAAGGAAGCATAATCTTCCTGGCATAGTGCCAGACAGGAGTCTGCATTATCTCTGTTAATTGCTGAGTTCGAGTCTGCTGCAGGAGAGTGAGGAGCAAACCTTGTTCCCCTGCAAGAGCTGTGTAGTGCCTCTCTCAGGTTAAAGACAAGAGAATGGTTCTGGCCCAGTGTTTTCTTGAGCGTCTCATTCTTGCCACCCACACCAGCATCTGCTGGCAGGGGTGCTGGGTCTCTACTGCCTTTCCTGCACCCACAAACCAACCCAGCAGCAAGGCTTTGGGCACCCAAGTGGACATGGGGATGGTTCAGCCAGAGAGACAGGCTGGGGATCCTGGGGTGCTGGAGGCAGAACCAAGGTGAGCACCAGCACCAGGCTCTGCAGGTGCCTGGGCTGGGATCTGCCTGGGCTGCACATCTTGGGCACTTGCTGGCTGCAGGAGGGGACTGGAGGGACTATTGCGGGGTTGAGTTGTGCTGTCTGCAAGGATCCCCCTGGGCTAACCTCCTGGAACCTCAGCCACGTGGACCAACCCTGTGCTGGCCATGCTCACACAAGAGCCAGCCCAGCTCCAAGCTACTGCCAGGGTGTGGGAGCTGTGTGGCCAGGCCAGGATGCTGGGTGGGCTCTGAAGCCCTCATCCTTCTCACAACCCCACCTGTGCCAGAACGTAGCTCAGGCTGAGGGGGCACCTTTGAGGGAAAGACAAATGGCTGTCCCCCCCCTCCCTCCCTCCTGGCTGCCTTTCCACACACAGGGCCAGCAGCAGTAAGCCATGCTGCAATGTCCCTGCACAGGCTAGAGAGGAGCTGCTGACGGGGCCGTGGTGTTGTGCTTAGCAGTGGAGGAAGGTTGTCCTTGTGGTCTTGGCAGCCTGCCTGTTTGTGTCCGTGGGGTTAAGAGAAGGAAGTAAAGAGACATGCATTTATTTCCCACAAATGGGTGAATGCTCCTCTCTGAGGCCTGCAGTGCAGCCTGTGGGATGAGGGTAAGGACAGAGGCAGCAGTACAGAGTTAACTAAGTGTTGACCCTCTGGGGAAGCAGAGCAAAGCTGCCTTTTATGGTTGCCAGCAAATCCTGAGCACGTCTGAGAACATCTCCTTACGCCTGCCCTGAGAGCTCCTCTGGTTTGCTCCCTGTAGAAAAAACGGGGGAAAACCAAAAGCAGCCAAACCCAACCCCTTCAGCAGCTTGCTGGGAGGATTCTGCAGCTGCAAACCCGCCCTCCCTGAGCACAGGAGCTCCCCAGTGCCTCGGCAGGCATGAACGTGAAAACGGTGCTCGTCCTCCTGGTGCTGGCCTTAGCCACGATCTTTGCTTTAGTCTGCGTGCTGCTGACCAGAGGAAAGGGCCCCAGCACCTGCCAGCACCAGCCGCTGCAAGAGGAGGACAGCGATGGTGGCCAGAGCCTGGTCTTTGCAGATCTGAGCCCCGAGGAGATGGTGCAAGTGGTGCGGTACCTGCGGGGGAGCCTTGGGGTGGCGCTGGTTGATGCCTCGAGGGCCAAGCCCTCCGACAACTGCATCGCCTCCATCGACCTGCAGGTCCCTGCCAAGGCAGAGGTGCTGCGGTTCCTGGATGAGGGGGGGGCTCGTCCCCCCCGGCAGGCCCTGGCTGTGCTCTACTTTGGGAACCAGCCAGAGCCCAACGTGACCGAGTACGTGGTGGGCCCACTGCCCACGCCAGCCTATCACCGGGACGTGACGGTGCAGAGGTACGGGGGCACGGTGCCGTACCACCGCAGGCCCGTTACCGGCAAGGAGTACATGGACATCAATGCCCTCATCCAGCAGGAGCTGAGGAAGGCTCCGAGATTCCTCGCTGCATGCTGTGAGTCTGATGGCACTGACCTGGCCATCCTGACTACGGCCCCACGTGGTTTCAAGTCTGGTGACCGTGCAACCTGGTTTGTGCTCTTCCAGAACATGCCTGGCACTGGGTACTACCTGTCACCAGTGGGGCTGGAGGTGCTGGTGGACCACAGCAGCCTGGACATCTCCCAGTGGGCCGTGAGCAGGGTCTTCTACAATGGACAGTACTTGGCTGATGCAGGGGCTCTGGAGGATGCGTTTGTGCATGGCTTGCTGGAGGTCATCAGGTTGGAGAAGCCCCAGGCTGAAGCGGTGCTGGGCTCAATGAGACCCCGACAGCCACCAAGGTCACCAGGTCCACTGCAGTTTGAGCCCCAGGGTCCCCGCTACAGTGTGAGAGACAATCGTGTCACCTTCCAGGGCTGGAGCATCACCTTTGGCATGAACCCGAACTCTGGCCCACGCCTCTTTGACATCAGGTACCGTGGGAAGAGGATTGTCTATGAGCTGAGTCTGCAGGAAGCTTTAGCCCTGTATGGCTCCAACTGCCCTGGGGGCATGTCGACCCGGTACCTCGATGGCAGCTTTGGCATTGGCCGCTTTGCCTATGAGCTTGTCCGGGGCCTCGACTGTCCCTATACAGCCACCTACGTGGACCGACACTACCTGGTGGAGTCAGAGACCCCCAAAACCAACCAAAACTCCCTCTGCATTTTTGAGCACGATGCTGCCATTCCCCTCCGGCGCCACTTCTCTGACTCACAGTCCCTGTACTACGGCGGACTGCGGAGGAACGTGCTGGTGATCCGCACCATCTCCACCCTCATCAACTACGACTACATCTGGGACTTCATGTTCCACAGCAGTGGGGCCGTGGAGGTCCGAGTGCATGCCACTGGCTACATCAGCTCCTCCTTCCTCCATGGCCAAGGCACTGACTATGGAAACCGAGTTGGGCCCCACACGCTGGGGACAATGCATCTCCACCACATCCACTACAAGGTGGACCTGGACGTCGATGGTAGGTCTGGGCGGCTTTGCGTGTAGCTGTGGTTCACTGTGGGTTGTGGCTCTGCCAGGGGCATGGAGCTCGAGAGGATTTTCCCTTCTGTTTCACAGGGCAGCTGAACTGCCTGGAGACCCAGGACATGGAGTATGAGCTCGTGCAAGATCCCTGGAGCAAGCAGAACAGCATGGAGCGGCTGTACCTCCGCAGGGGCAGGCTGCAGACGGAGGACGAGGCGGCGTTCCCACTCGGCGCTCCCATGCCTCGCTACCTCTCCTTTGCCAGCCCCAATCTCAACAGGTGGGGCCATCCACGCAGCTACCGCATCCAAATCGCCAGCTTGGCCGGGAAACACCTGCCCACCAGCAGCCCCATGGAGAGGGCCATCAGTTGGGGCAGGTGAGTGCCAGGGCTGGGGCACAAGCAGACCCTACCCTCCCTCTCTGCCACCGTGTTCCCAGCTGCTTCCAGTGGAGGAGAGGCTGCTGCTTCCCAGCTGGCCCCTACTGCAGGGCTGCAGGGAAGGGTTAAGCAGTAACTGTGCTGTTTTCTTGGCTCTGAACATCCCTCCAGAAGTTGCTCAATGAATCCTGCTCACAGCAGTTCACAGGCAGGGATATGACTCCAGACAAGGTTCACTTAGAGCAGTTGGGTGTGAGTGTAGCCAGGCTGTAGGACAAACTCCCAAGGGAAGCACTGGCATCTTCAGGGCTCGACATCTCCATGTGAGGACAGGAAGTCTTCTGGAAAATGCTTGGGATAAGCACAAACTGCTCCCTGCTGGGGTGGGATCTGATGGCTCGCATCTGGGGGTGGCTGCAGGAGTTAACTGTGGCTGTGGCTGAAGCATTGTGCAGCAAGCAGCAGTGTCCACGCCTGGACACATTCCTGCTTCTTGGCTGAGCTGGAGCAGTGCTGGGCATGCTCATGATCCCAAAGGTGCTGGGGCTGCTGCCTGGTGCTGCCATGCTGGTCCCTGCCAGCCCTTTTCCTTCCTGACCCAGGGTGGATCAGGTCATCTGGCAAGTCCCCAGTTTGCCAGTGCATCTCCCAGTGGTGATGCTGTGGTGTCCTGCCCTGTGCTAGCCCCTCTGCTCCCGGTGCTGGCAGGTACCAGCTGGCTGTTACCCAGCGGAAGGAGGAGGAGCCCTCCAGCACCAGCATCTACAACCAGAATGACCCCTGGACGCCCACTGTTGCCTTCGCTGACTTCATCAACAATGAGACCATCACCAACGAGGTGAGCAGCACTCCCCTGGGCAGAGAGGAGCAGAGCACTGCAGACATGGCTCCAATTCCTGCTCCAGTCAGGGGCTTCACCTGTCCAGCCAAACTGGGTGGCTGCTGGGCTGGAAGGGTCCTGCCTAGCCTGACAGGGTGCCTGGCTCCCCTCCTGCCCAGGATTTGGTCGCCTGGATCTCTGTGGGGTTTCTGCATGTCCCCCATGCCGAAGATGTCCCCAACACAGTGACCGTTGGCAACAGCGTTGGCTTTTTCCTGAGGCCCTACAACTACTTTGATGAAGACCCCTCGGTGGACTCACCTGATGGGGTCTACTTCAGTGGCGAGCAGGACTCTGCAGTGTGTGGGACCAACCCCCTCGCCTGCTTGCCCCTCACTGCTGTTTGTGCCCCCCACCTGCCCCCGTTCCGCTACAGGGGCTTCCTTAACCTCAGCCTGGCACCGCTGCCCGGAGGGCTCTGACCAGGCTGGGGCTGCCACCACCCTGTCCCCACGAGTGCAGGCAGTCCACACCCAGCCATTGGCTGCGTGCTGAGAGGGGCTCTGCTGCCACAGCAGGACCTGCTCTCCGCAGGGCTGGGGTGCCTGTTGCTCAGGCTCAGGTCTTTGGAGCAGCTCAGCTCTCGTTTCAGCACTGTGATGCTACTGAAGGATTCAAACCCTCTGAAAAACAGCCTCTAGGAAAGATTTTTCGAGACTTCATTCAGGATGCCACCCAAACTGCTGTGGAGTGCCCATGTCTGCTCTCCTTCTCTGGAACCGGGGTTCCTGCCACCTCCCTGAGGTAGGTTCGTGCACCCAGAGTCTTGGTGCTGGCCACTGCCGAAGTCAATGCCAAGATGTTGTCAAGGATGGTGGGCACAGGCAGCTGTGGCCCAGCCTCAGCCCAGTGGGAGGCAGCAGCTCCGGATGCCTGAGACGTCCACCTCTACTCATGGCTGCTGCTGGATCCAAGCCCTGGGGACAGGGACATTGCAGTGGGCTGCACCAGGAGCCTGCGGGAGCGGCACAGTGCAGAGCTGTGGGACAGGCACTCCTCGGGCTGAGCTGCCTCATCTTCACCTTTCCCCAATAAACAGGCACTCAGGTGCTTCTCCTGACCAAACTGTTGCTTGGCTCATGGGTGCTGCTGTGGCTCCCGCAGAGCCCTGGCACTGCTGGTGCTGTGGGACAGTTCAAGGGCCTCAGGGCTAGGGGCAGCACCCAGCATGGCCGCGTGAGCGTGCACTGGCCATGCCCTGGCTCTTGGACCCTGGTGCTGGCAAGAGGCTCCCGCTGGGGAATGTGGGACAAAGGAGTTAATGAGTAACGGCCACACCGAGCTGCGCTAATCGGCTCTGGCCTTGGCTGCTGCCCGGTGCACTCACCCCCCACTGGCATCGGGACCCTTGTTCCTGCACCCGCAGCTGCGTGCAGAGCCCTGAGTTGCAGGATTTCACAGCCTCCAGAGCCCACCCTTGCTGTGCCAGGCTGGGCTCTGGGGACACTGAGGGGGGCTTGGTGAGGTTGGTTCAGATGCTGAGTGCCAGATGACATATCCCTGGAAGCATGGTTAGCATCTCCCAGCTTTGACCTCTCACCTTGTGGACCAAGTCTGCCCAGGGTCATGCTGGAACCGACTTGGGACTCCCCAGTGCTGGCATCATGGCGCCCTGGGAGCCAGCTTGGCTCACTGCAGCATAGGGAAGGGATCTGGGGCAGGAGTGGGCAGCCTGGGGATGTGGAGCACCGTGACTCTGCAATTGTCCCTGTGTGCCCTGGGTTGACAGTGGGGGCTGTTACCTGGGGTCACTTCCCAGGCTCTGGGGCAGTAGGTGGGATGCTCCCTGTGTGGCCACAGCCAGATGGCTTCCTGCCCTGCATTGCATGCCCGTGTGTTTGTCAGTGCTGCCTGGACTCTGCCTGTGTGCTGACACAGGCGACACAGATGTGCTCCTTTGCTGGCAGGGGCACAGCCCTCTGCCCACTGCCCAGCCCCTGCAGCACACTGGGAACATTCTGGATGAAACCCTGGCAGCATGTGCAGCATGTTTTGTTACAGCACCCATGTGCCCTGCACCTCCCATTGTTGCATCTGGTGCCTTGGGAATTGTAGGGACATCACGTCCCAGACTGAGCCCAGGCACACAGCCCCTGGGCTGCCAGCTGATCCTGGGCTCTCTGCACAGAGCCTGACCTTCCCTTCCTGCCCTGGGAAAGCCGTCCCAGACAGTTTGCAGTGCGTGTCCCTGGCACTGCTGCCAGCACAGTTGTCTGCTGCAGGGCAGGAGGAGGTGGCTGCTCCTGTCTCGTTTCCTGGCCTCTCCCTCCTCTGGCCTCTGTTTTCCTGCAGTGATTCCAAGGGGACTGCAGGATGTTAATCCTCATCCTCCAACACCTTTTGCCCCCATTTTCTGCTGAAAAGTCTCATGGGGACAGTTAATTGCTGACTGTTTCAAAATGTTTTTGACGAGGAAGCCAAGCCTGTTGCATTCCTTCATGCCGGCCAAAGCCACTCTCGGTTGACGATCCTGGGAATGAACTGTTGGGGAAATTGTTTTGCAAGAATCATTCCATTTCCGTGCAAAGGTCTACTTTGTTGGGGTTATTTTGTAGGTTGGGAGCTGAGTCTGGGGGCTGGGATGCCTGGATGCATCTCCCCTGGGCTCGGCGAGACAGAGCTGAGCTGAGAGGGATGGAAAGGAGCAGCCCTGGGCAGAGATGCGGCCATGGCCAGGGCTGCTCCTGCAGAGCTTGCAGCACTCTTGTCCCAGGCTCTCCACCTTCCTTCGTGCTTGTTTCCAGTTCACTGGCACAGCAGGGAAGTTGCTGCTCGTCAGGACTAGCCTGAGCCTCTGCAGCTGCCTCCCCTCACATGCAGTTCTGTCTGCCCTGGAACTCTCTCCTGCTCCCCAGCATGGTGAGGCTGCTCCAGCCACGTTCTGACCCTTGGCATGGAGTTTCTAGAGTCACAGAATGGTTTGGTTTGAGTGGAACTTGTCAAAGTCTCTGGCCCAATCCCCTGCAGTGAGCAGAGACAAGGATGCTGAGCACAGAGTCAGGCTTTGGCTATGCTCACGTTTCCCTTTGCCCAGGAGAAGCAGTGAGGCCGCCGGGAGGGATCTCCCCTGCCACCTGACGGACAGCTCCTTGGGGACGAGGACGAGCTGCCTGCAGAGCTCGCGAAAGGCTGCTCTGCGGTGCCAGATCTGTCCTGGCAGCCCCAGCCTCGCCAGGCAGATGGAGGCAGATCTCAGACTGCCCAACGGCCACCGGAGCACAAGCAGCTGCGGGAAGCATCTCCCTTCTCGGCCCGGCAGCTCCAGTCGCTCTCTAGGCTGTATCCAGGAGGGAGGTTTTCCGTGGTTTTCCCTGTCAGCCCCCGTGGCTTCTCAGGCTAGGCACAGGCAAGAGGCGGGATGCTGCCCGCAGGTGCCACAGAGCCCACTGTTGTGGGCAAAACTCGGCGCTGGACACGACCTCTGCCTGCTCTGCACCGTGGCAAAGCCGCGCAAGGGTTCAAGGATCCTGACCTGAACTTTCTCGAGGAGGGAGATAAGTGATGCATTTTCACTGGCTGCTAATCATTAACGCCCCTGCCTGCTCCTCCTCCAGCAGAGCCCGTTTGGCTGTGGCAGACTCCGGCTGTACGCCGTGTGCCGCTGCCACTGCCGCCGGGCTGCGAGCCCACACGCCAGCAGCGTGACAGCCGCCAGAGCTGGGGAAGGGGATTTCTGCTGCCAGGCTAACCTCGTGTCCTCGGGCTCCTAGAAAGGTTCGCTGTGCCACTCGTTCACTGTAACCTCCAGAAGAGGAATGGAAAGATAAAGCTGTGGTGCTGGCACTGCTGCCAGCAACAGTACGTGGCTGGGATGGAGAAAGGCCATGGACAGAGAGACCTGGTGCCAGGACCAACAGTGTGCCCAGCTTCATCCCTGTCTTAGAGGGCAGTTTGGTGCAGGAAGAGGGTTGACCAGGGAAGCTGTGCTAGGAGTGTCTTCCTTTGCTGGGATCTCATTTGTAAAGGTCCTTTTACCCCACACCAGAGAAAAACTTTGCTGGCAGCCAGGAGCTCCCCAAGCTCCTGTCTGAGGCTGCAGGAAGCTCCAGAAATTACTTGGAAAGTTTCCCACTGCTCAGAGTCCTGATTAAAATCAGCCTGGTGAATGCCCTGGCAGCAAGGTGGTTTTTCATCAGTTGGAGGTCACAGTGGATGTGGGAGTAGTGGCAGCCAGCCCCAGCCACCAGGCACAACCCAGCTCACGTTCCTGGGCATCCCTGCGATGCTCTGGTGGGGTTTGGGGTGATGCAGAGGCATGGTAGAAATGTTACGGCTCAGGGCTGCAACAGCTCCACTGCTCACACTGCTTGAACCTCCTCCCAACAGCGGAGCAAACTCTGGGGTGCAATAGGAGCAGAGGTTGCAGGAGCCCCCCCAGGTGAGGCAGCCCTGGCACACTGCAGGGAGGGGAGGCGCTGGGAAGGGTTAAGGAGCTGGTGCCAGAGCACCCACACTGCACGTGCCCTCGTAGCCTGTTTCTCCCTTTTACGTAAGTTGTTCCAAACATGTTTGTAACACCCCTTGGTGATGCACCTTTGGCAAAAAGTGGTTTTGGGTCCAAAGATCAGTGCTGGGACAAGCAACCTGCCTGTAGCAAACAAGAGCCCGCAGCGTATAAAACCCTGCCGGCGCGGCAGGGTGTGGGGCAGCCTGAGCCGCACCGTGGGCAGCGGCTGACGAGGAGGATGGAGTCCAGCATGAACCTTCTGCACAATGCAGGCATCGAGGCCACACACTGGCTGCAGGAGCACTTCCAAGGATCCCAGGACTGGTTCCTCTTCATCTCCTTTGCTGCCGACCTCAGGAACACTTTCTTCATCCTCTTCCCCATCTGGTTCCACTGCAGCGAGTTGGTGGGCGTCAGGCTCATCTGGGTGGCCGTGATCGGTGACTGGCTCAACCTCGTCTTCAAGTGGTGAGTGGCTCTGTGCTGCAGCTCCCTCTGGGCAAGTGGCACAGCTGGATTAGCAAGGGCCAGATGTGTGCCCTCAGCCTTCACCAGAGTTCAGCTCTCAGCTTAGCACAGAGTCCCTCATCACAGGGAACCTCAGGGAAGTCCTGGCACAGCTCTGATCTGTGGGATCTGGCTTTGGTGCTCCTTTGAGCTCTCCAGTGAGCATTTCCTGTGGCTAAGCCAGGACATGGTCAGCAACTTCCTTCCCACGGCCAGTGATGCTGCATTGCCAACACAGAGCAGGACACAGTGGGGAGCACATGAGGGACCCAGCCATGAGGCAACCTTCTTGATAGTATCAGTTCTACCATGGGGCTGATCCACCCTGGCATCACAGCCTGGCAGGGTTTGATGCTAGCCAGCAGCTGTGAGTGCTGTCCATGGATGCTATGTCTGTTGGGATGCCTTGGATTGCTTATGGGTCCTTTGTCTCTTCCAGCTTCCAGGCCAGAGCAGGAACCACAGCCATGCCCACCCACTCTGCTGCCCAGTACCTCTACAGTCCCTGTTGTCCTTTCTTTTCAGGATCCTCTTTGGGGAGAGACCCTACTGGTGGGTCCATGAAACAGATTATTACAGCAACACCTCGGCTCCACCCATCCAGCAGTTCCCGCTTACCTGCGAGACCGGCCCCGGTAGGGTTCCCCAGCCCTCTCAGGGTCAGCAAGGACTTGCACAAGGGGTTCTACACATGAGGTCCCCACTCCAGGTCACAGACCCTGCAGAGGGGGCACCATTATCAGCAGGCTGCAGCATTGACCCCCCACTGCAGTCCTGGGGACACAGGCAGCAGGTGGAGGCAGGGCAGCCCCTGCGCAGAGCAGACCTTGACCCTCCGTGCAGACGTGGCAGTTCACCACAAACCCCTGCCCGTGCTCAGCCAGTCTTGCCGGGGACATGCCCTGCCCTCCAGCCCCAGATGTGGGCAGCTGCTCCGTGGGGAAGGGACTTTCCTCTTTCTGGAGCAGTTCTGGCTGTACTTTGCCCATGGCTTTCCGCAAGAGCCTGGGAAGGGCTGCAGGTAACCCCAAAGCAAGCAGCTGGGGATGATTAGAGCCTTCAGCCCAGTCCAGCCTGGCAGATGAGCCAGAGCTGTGCTCTTGCACTGCCCTGCCATGCTGTCCTCTGCTCAGCATCGCCTGTGCCCCGGGACAAAGCTGGGTGTCTTTTGTAGAGGTGGCACTGCAGATCCCTGGGACCTGGGCTGCTGCCTGGGAGCACTCCAGGGATGAGTGCACAGCAGGGTCTGAAGTGGGGCATCTGATATGGGGCTCTCTTCTCGATCAGGGAGCCCCTCTGGCCATGCCATGGGTGCAGCAGGCGTGTACTACGTGATGGTGACAGCCCTCCTCTCCATTGCCATGAAGAAGCAGCAGCCGAGGACACTCAAATACTGGTAAGCTGTGTGCCAAAATGACCCGTGCTGGGCAGAGACTTCTCTGGTGCTGGTGGGTGCAAAGCCAAGCCCACTGAGGCACAGCCAGGCTGTGGCAACACAGGTGGGAAGCACATGAGGATGCTCTGGGCAGGTGGTAACAGCTGGCCCCGACACTGACATGGCTGCCTGTCCCTCACAGGGTGCTCTGGGTAGTGCTTTGGGCAGGCTTCTGGGCAGTTCAAGTCTGTGTCTGCCTGTCCCGAGTCTTCATTGCTGCCCACTTTCCCCACCAAGTCATCGCAGGAGTCATTTCAGGTAAGTGCACTGGACACCCCCCAGGCCCTTCTCTGGGCACTGCTCTGCTGGACCACAGCAGTGGCCAGAAGGGTGCACTGCCTGATGGCCACGTGTGGGGTTGTGATGCAGAGCTGCCTCCATGGCTCCATATTACTGTCCTCCAAGATGTGCTTTTTTCCCTGTCCTATTGAGGCATGCATCCCGGCTGGGCAGGCAGGACACTGCCAGCTGCTCTTTGGATCTGAGGGATGGTGAATGTGGCCTGAGGGCAGAGACAGGGCAGGCTTGGGGTGTGAAAGGGTCATCACTGGGCAAGGGAGCAGAACTATCTGAGTGAGCAATGGGGCACAGAAGTGGCCATTGTGGCAATCGGCAATGTGCAGGAGCACCTGGTAGCCCTTGGCAGAAATCATCCCCGCCCTGGAATGCCAACGGCTGTGTACTCTGCCTGGCTCCCCCACACCGCAGCAGCGACCACTCACTGATCAGCGCTGCCTCCTCTCCTGCTTTGTCACCGGCAGGGATGGCTGTGGCCAAGACCTTCCAGCACATCCACTTCATCTACAACGCCAGCCTCCGCCAGTACCTGGGCATCACCTTCTTCCTCTTTAGCTTTGCCCTGGGATTCTACCTGCTGCTCCGGGTGGTTGGTGTGGACCTCCTTTGGACCCTGGAGAAGGCGCAAAGGTGGTGTGCCCACCCTGAGTGGGTCCACATCGACACCACCCCCTTTGCCAGTCTCCTCCGAAATCTGGGCATCCTCTTTGGGCTGGGGCTGGCCCTCAATTCTCACATGTACCTGGAGAGCTGCCGGGGGAAGCAGGGTCAGCAGCTGCCCTTCCGCCTGGGCTGCATCATCACCTCCCTTCTCATCCTGCACCTCTTTGATGCCTTCAAGCCGCCCTCCCACATGCAACTGCTCTTCTACATCCTCTCCTTCTGCAAGAGCGCAGCCGTGCCGCTGGCCACCGTCGGCCTTATCCCCTACTGCATCTCCCAGCTCGTGGCCACACAGGACAAGAAGTCTGTCTAGGGGCATCCCCGCAGGTAACAGTGCAGCTGCCCTGGTGCTGAGCTCGGGGCAGTCACTGGACCACTGCACGGGGACCGTTCGTTCCCTGTCAATCTGCACACTGAGCCTGCACCAGGAGCAGCTGCAGAGGCTGGACCGGCAGCACCGGGGGACGTCTCCCACTGCATCGACCCGCACCACCAGTTACAGACTTGGGCAGTCTGTGGCCAGCTGATGGCACAGCGAACCCTGCGCCCCCGGGGCTCTCCTGCTGCGTTTCCTGTGCCCATGGGTGAGGGTCATTGGCCTGGAACTCGGTAGCAACAGAAGGAAGGCTCTGTGCTCTCCTGCAGCTCATGGGGACAGGCCACCTCCATGACACAGGCTGGAGATGACATCACCAGAAGAAGGCTGCTGCCTCGTGGATGCTCAGGGTCTGCTAGTGAGGCAGCTCTGCCCCAGCAATGGTGCAGGTCGAGTGCTGGCTGGTGGGAAGCCCTGGCCCCGAGGTGTCTGGGCAGCATGCAGCACAGGCATGCCCGTGGGCGTGCAGACACACCAACGGCATGGGTGCAGACACCTGCCATTAAAGCTGCAGGCGTGTTTAGAGTGGTGACTGGGCACTGCTGGGGCCGGGGAGGTCAGCTCTTGGGTGCAGGGCCTGCTGTGGAAGGAAGGACACTTTCCCTGCCGCTGCCTGCAAAGCACGGGCAAAAAGTTGGCAGGGGTAGTGCCAGAGTTCCCTGGGCTTTGCCACCTTTCACCCTTGTGTGCCACTGGACACAGCAGCAGAGCAGAGTGGACGAGCTGCTTTTTGTGCTGTTTGCCCAAGGCTTCTGGGTGCACTTCGTGCCAGGAACAGACACTGGCATCACCTCGCTGCTCACTGAGACAGGTGCCACTCTGGGAACAAGCACTTCACCTGGGGCTGTGCCAGCACTCAGACTGTGGGGACAACGCTGCTGTGGGGCTGGTGGCTGCATTGTGGGGTCAAGGCCCCACTGCCCAGTCTCCAGGCTCACCCCTGCTAGTGACTCCTAGTGGCTCACCCCTGCCACTAGGTCTGCTCAGGGCGCAGGAAGCAGCTGCGTCACTGCGGGGCCCTGCTGCTCTCGAGGGCCTCCTGCCTTGGCGCTCGTTAGCAAGCAGCCAGCTGCGGGCTGGCCCTGCTGACTTCAAAGACACACAGGCTGCAATTAACTCAGTCAGTAAACAGCCTCTTAGTTTCAAACACACAAAAGTGCAAGCATCTTCTTCCTGCCAGACCACTTCTGCATGTGCAGTATCCCCCTGGTTCCTGCAGCATCTGCCCCAGACCCAGCTGTAAGCACCAGTGGTGGTTGCTGCTGTGGACACCTCAGAAATGCCAACTGCCCTGACCAGACCTTGCAGTGCCTTTGGGAGGTGGAGGCCAGCAGAGCTGTGGTGACATCTGTTGCCTTGCTGTGGCTTGGATGGACCTTTACTCAGCACGGCAGCTGCATGCAGGCTCAGTAGCCCCTGCCAGCTCACAGATGGGAGCCCTCCTGCTACCCAAACACTCTGAGCCAGCAAGGGAGAGGTTATCTTTCTCCTGACCTCTCCGTGCTAATACCCAGCCACGTTAAAGGTCCTTCTGCAGCAAAGCTCTGGACCCAATTCTCTGTGGAAAGCTTACTCAGACCAGAGGGCTGGGAGCAGGCAGTCTTAGATGGTGGAAGCAGCAGCAGGAATGGGTGGCACAGCTGTGACCCAGTACCTGGCTGCTACTCCCCAATAGCTGGTGAAGGTCTCTGGGATGAACCATGTCAGCCACATGAGGAACACTGTGCTGGGGTCACTGCTGCCCTGTGTTCATTACAAGCCTCCTCAGGAGAGGTTTCTTTTCTTCCCTTTCTATTACCAACATCTGAACAAACAACTCCTGCCCTTTCTAGCAAGCAGGAGGAAAAGTGCTCCCAAGTACCCACAGTGATGTCCCCACGGTGGCTCCACAGCGCCCTTTAGGTTCTGCAGCTGAGACTGCAACAGCTCCAGGCCCCATGTTGGCAGAGAAGCTGGGGAACAGGGGTGAGAGCTCCACTTGAGTCCCCGAGGGAGTTTACATCAGCATCAGACAGAAAAACTCCTGATGCTCAGAAAGAGATAGGAACATCCACACCTCAGCAAGGGCAAGGGCTGGCACACGAAGGTGAACAATGAACTATCCACAGCGCACTCATGCTGCCCTCTGGCTGCTCTCCACCCTGGCTGAACCAGGAGTGTTTGCTGTGCTCGGTGTCCTCTGAGGACAGCTACTACTGCTTGTAATCACTTAGGAACGTGCTGCATTTGTCTGGGGAAATGGAAGAACCCTCCAGCAAAGCAAGGACCTACACCAGCTCAGCTCACAGAGCCTCTGTGCACCAGCTGCCCAAGTTTGTGTCTGTCTTTATTCTGAGGGAGCTACTGGTGGAGCTGATGCCAAGCAGGGAAGAGTCCTGCTTTGGAGAATCAATTCTCACGTTTCAGGGCTTCTCTGGCTGATGAACTCCTGCAGCAGAGCTTGCACTTCTCCTCGACGACTCATCTTGGTTGCCTTGCCCTGAAAGCGGCCTCGTTTCCCAGCTCCTTTGCCTCCTAGCAGCTCTGCCACCCTGCAGTGACAACAGTACAAGTTGTAGGCCACTTGGAAGAGACTGGTCCGGCCTGCTCAAGAGAGCAAGCAGGGTCCATGTCCTTATTTTACCGCTCAGCTGCTTCATCTGAAATGCTGCTAGAGACCACAGAATGCGTTACCTGGGACCTAGATTCTCAACTGCTTCAACAGGTCCAGCTAGAAGAAAGAGTCCTGCTTCCTTTTCATCTCCCACAGTCAAGAACAGTAGGGTTTCCTGTAGACAGAGATAGGTCTTGCTCCAGAATTACCAGTGCCCTCCCTGTCAGGGAGAGAACAGACACTGGCCACAGACCCCATCCAAGCACTTGAACAGTTCAGGAGTTTGGGTACATCACTGAAACAGGCTCACCTTGAAGAAAGTCAAACTGTATGTGGGAGTGTCTTATGAACCTTTTATGCTCAATGCTATGTTGTGGAGGACAGAATGAGTACAGGAGTATACTAAGTACGCTTAGCAGTTGAACTATGTGACTGTTGCAGGTCCCTTCCAACTGAAATAGTCCAGTCTAGGCTAAGTCAGCCAACGAGGCTCAGTGTGACTCTTTGGGGAAGAGGCTTCCTTACAGTGCTCTGAATTTGCACTGTTGTATTTCTGAGGGCTAAGAATTCACTCCCCTGCAGCTTGAGGCTGGTAAGGACAATAAACTGATGTAACTTTTGAAAGGAAACAGGCCTGCCTGTGCTCAGCCTGAACAAAACAGGCTGTGCTGCCAGGTCAGTCCTCACTAGGAACTCACCTCTGTCCCGACCTCGTTAGCAATGATGTTCATAAACTCAGAGTCACCTTCTTTCCTGTATGGATAGGTTAAATAAAACACTTCAGAAGGAAGTCAATCCCCTCCAGGGTCAAAAATATCAGTTGGGAACCAAAAGCCTGATTAGGGCTGGGGTTTTGGACTCTTGCTGTTAGGATGCAGATGAGTTTTTTACTATACATCTAAATCCTTACTGTGCACTCCTGTGGGCACATCAGCAACCATTTAAGAGCTTAAGAAACAAAATGCCTCAGCTTTATTTGAAAACGCCAAGGGCAGAGAGAACTCAAACACAGTTACTTCTTTGCTGTAAGACCACAAGAACTCAGTGACTGAACTACTAACACATTCCTTTGATCACAGAACCTTCCAGCAGGCTGAAGGAGTTTAATGTCCTATTTATCCTGTTGACATTCTTCCTTGAAGTCTGAACAGGTGTCAGAGGCGCAGCTGCCCCAAAAAATGTAAATACCTTAACTCCACCTTACCTGTGCAGCACAAACAGCTGACTCTGAGCAGCTTTGCTCTTCAAGTCCCGAGCTATCAAGACAGCCAAGTCTCTGAGCAGGTTCAGGTTATTCTGAAAGAAAAGAAAGCCAAGTGCAGATGCAGGAGGCAGTGTGGACAGCGAGTGGTTCCCACAGATGGGAGCAGTTCTCCCAACAGCCACAAAACCTGATGGCTACAATTCCAGTTCCAGCTATCAGAGCAAAGCTGAGGTCTACAGCAGGCAGCCACAGTCTATTTTTTGCAGCCATCCTCATACCTTCTGAAGCAGCTTCACTGAACTCTGCAGCCTCTTCACAGCCTCTACATGCTCACTTGGTCCAGTCCTGAAAGAACAAGGAAATCTGGATCACCACTCTGAAGAACAAAGGAAGGGGCAAAGGAACAGAAGCAGACAGATTACAAAATGCACCAGGCAGCTGTACCCTGATGCTTCTGTGGTATTTGCCTGGAGGAACAGCAAAGTGGAAAGGGAATTACTTGAGCAGTGAGGTTAGAGCCTTCTCAGTGTTGTGGCTTTGTTCAATTGACTTCAGCACTCTGTTTCCTGCCAGGAAAACCAAGTTGGTTTTGTTCTTTTTCGCTTTTTCTGTGCCAAGGAGTTTAATAACCTTAAAAAGAAAATCAGAGCAGCATAGTGATTTGCTTTTACTCACACAGCTCTTCAGCTTCACTAGACTATGCCTTGTTGCATATATTGGCTCTCTACCAGCAACAATAAACTGACTGAAATCAGCCATAAGGTCAACATACAACCAAGGAGTATGACAGAGTGAAATAAACACCATTTGCTACTTATGGGCTGCACTCTGCAGTGCATCTGCTTGGCTCTGACGGGATACAGGCTCCAACACACGACTGAGAAGATAGAAACACTTAAAGGCAGCTCTAGAATTTTATCTCCCCCTCCCTGTGAGATTTCTCATTCGTGACAAACTCGTAAAGGAATTGGTGCTTTGGCAGAAGGGACAATGACAAGAACCCAGCAGTGCACCACCAGACTGGCATCAGACCACATCCCGTCTGCAGGGGCATGGGCAGCTCAGGAAACACCACAGCTCAGTGCAAGGCTGGATGAAAGAATGGAGCCTGACCACCAGGACAAGGACTGTGACCTGCCTGTCCCCTGCTCCATCACGACAATTTCGACCAGAGCCTGCATTTCAGGGCCTGCTGTTGTGAAGCAAGGCTCCCAGAGGCAGCTCAGCCGCAGCAGCCCACCTGCAAGTCACTCAAGTTGGAGACATGAGTCCCACAGCACATGTTGGAGTCCACGTCTGTGATGTCAACAACTCGCACTGGGCCCACGTGGTCATCTGGCAATCCACGGCTTCTCACCTAGCAGGAGGAGGACAAGGGCAAACTAAGTGACACCCTTGCCACACAGTTCCTTCGTTCTCAGGGATACTATCAGTTCTCTCCCCACTGCTCACTGTTTCAATCTCGGGGTCACTTGCAGCCAGTTCCCTCACTGTCACGGGCACCCTCTCGCGGATCTTCTCATTCACACTCCTCTCCAGGGTCTCTATTTGCTCTGCAGTCATGGAGGGGGTGTCCAGCTCAATGACACTTCGCTGACGGCCCAGCTCCCTGCTCCGATGAAGAGCATCCACTGCTGTAGCTCAGAGCAGCTGGAAGGTCTCTCTGTGCAGCACTCAGCACCACCCCACTCTGGCATGTGGGACTGAGACTCAGGACACTTAGAAAGCACCAGAGGCTACCAGACACTTAGAAAAGCACAGAACAAACACTTTGGACAGCTTCTTTCCAGTTCAGTCACCTCTCCCAGGCCTCCTGAGCTCAAGTGAGACATCCAAGGGCAAACTGCTTTTGATTTATCGACATTTACCTCCTTGTTGCCCAGCATAGTGGCAAACCCCAAACAAGGTAAGACTGGGGTAAAAGAAGCTGCTTCCCAGCTCACCATGAAGTCGTCTTGAACCCGAACATCTGTTCTGCAATGGCAGTGATGAGATGCTGTCCTAGAAGAGACAGGCAAGCAACAGCTTTGATTGCCACTGCACACAAAGGAAGGGATGTTCAGCCACACTCTGGTTTATCTTCTGACATTCCCTGTGACGTTTGCAAATCCCCAGGCACGTGCTTGGCACTGTGGGGCTCAGGCTACCGCTCAGGGGCAGGGAGAAGTCACAGCTGCTACCCTGTGGGCCTTGAACCCCAAGAGCACCGCAGCATTTGCTGGCTGGACTTTTCCTTCCCCTTGGCAGTGGATTTGTTTAGTGGCCAAGAAGAGTCCACAGGGATGGACCCTGGTGCATAGCTGTTGGGCTTCCTCCAAACTAGACCAGGAAGGGTCAGACTGGGCACTGACTGCCCCCAGCCTGGGGCGAGGGTGAAGCCAGGAGACGCCTCCCCGGTGGAGCCCTAGGCACTGCCAACACCGCTGCAAGGAGGCGTTACCGGTCAGGCCAGGCACGGACCTGAATGCTGCTGCATGTGGTCGAAGCGTCGGTCCCAGTCCAGCGACAGCAGCACCTCGGCGCCCGGCTCCAGCGGTGCTTGCACGAAGTGGATGGCCTCTGAGCCCCGCCGGGTCACGCGGAGCACCGGTATGTCCCCGATGAGGCCGCGGTCGTCGGGCTGCGGACACAGGGAGTCAATGCCGCCACCTCAGACGCAGCCCCCGGCCCGGCCCGGCCCAGCCCAGCCCGTACCTGCCCGCCGCCCTCGGGAAAGAGGATAGTGTCCTCCAGTACTACTTCGAACCCGTGCAGAGGCTCCCCGCCGCCCTCAGGCCGCAGCTCCGCCGCCTGGCATGACACCACCCTGGTGGCGAACTGCAACGGAGACGGCGGCGGCGTGAGCATCGACCCGCGCCGCCGCTCCTTGCCCATCCCGCCCCACCGCTACCTGCCGGGCCCAGCTGTCCCGCTGGCACTGGAACACCATGGCGAGGGCCGCGGCACGCGAATGCGCCAAACAAAGAGGACGGCGGCCGATGCTGGGCACAGCACTGGCAGGGATGGCGGCCGAGGAGGGACACGGGATCGGCAATCGCCGTCTCGGCCGCGCCAGAGGGCGGGGCCTGCCTGGTGACGCGCTCCGCGCGCTCCCGCCCAGTGCCATAGGCCGAGGCGACAGCACCGAACGGCGACAGCTCGCGTTTATTGCTCTGTGTACCGCGCGGGTAACCGGCACGGGGAGACCGGGCAACTCCCGCCGTCCCGGGTTGGGATCCACTGCGCTCAGCAGGGAACCGGGCTGGGCGGCTCCGCGTCCTCGAAGAGCCCTGCCCGCGTTCCTCAGCGGTGCACCGAGAGTCTTTCTGCGGTCGCAGCGTCCCCGGGGCCTCGGCTTCAGAGGTCGTCCTGCGGGAGGAGCAGGGTGATGGGGAAGGGGCCGGCACCGGCCACGCAGCTCTCGGTCGCTCGGAAAGGCTCCGGGTCGGGCTGCCCGAGGAGAACCGCTGGAGGTGCTGCCGGCGTCCCGGAGCGGGTGGAGAGCCAGAGGCTCGGCTCGGCAGGGGTGTCTGGGGAAGGAGGCTGACGGCAGTGCTTACATCCAGGTCGTCCATGGCAGGGGGGGGGCCTTTGTCAGTCACCTTCTCCAGGAGCTGGATGGGAAAGAAGCAGCTGCAGGAACTTCAAATGCTCGGCTCCCCCACCCTGAGCACCCACCTCACACCTGCCCGGAACCCTGAAGCCTGCAGCCCAGCACACCTCTGCATACTGCTCCACCATGGCCCTCTCCATCTCCTCATCGTCTTCCCAGTCTCGCCAGTTGTCAAAGTCCACAGAGAGCCAGGCCGGCTGTGGGCAGAGAGAGCATCCCCTGAGGCAGGCAACAGCATGGAGGTGCCAGGCAGCCCTGTCCTTGCAGGCCAGCGCCTGTGCTGTGGGACAAGTACAGGCTGCTCCCGCGGGAGCAAGGGGCTGAGCAAGGGTAGGAGGGGGAGCACGTCCCCTCGCCTGCTGATGCTGGTCCTGACCCTGCTTGTGTCAAGAGAAAGAAATGTTGCATCCCTCCTGGAGGATGCCAGTCCATGACTGGCAGTCACCATGAGATTGGTCTTTTGGGAGCCCTCTGTTGGGATGCCGGCTTAGGGTCCTCGGTGTCTGTCTGAGGGGAGGTTCGGCTCCAGAAGCCACCAGGTGCAACGTGGACACAGCATATGTCTTGGCCACTGGGGGCCCACACACACCTTGATGTTCTCCTTGGTGATGCGAGGCCAGGCCACTTTCTCCTTCCACTTCCTCATGAAGCACGTGATGGAGCGGTCAGAGCGCTTCTCCCGTGAGTCCTGCCAAGAGACCAGCCCCTCAGTTCAGTGCCTGCTGGACTCCTCTCTGCAGTCTGCTGCAGATACGCACAGGGTGAAAGCTCTGCCACATTCAGCCTGTGAGTCACACAGAACCTCAGAGGTAGGTAATTTCTGGCCCATGTTAGCACTCTGTCAGGGCTCCCTGCCTTGTGCTCAGCCCCCTCAGGCATTTGGGAAACGGGCAGCATTCATCTCTGAGTGGTGTGGTCAAGACTGAATGGGCTGAGTTTAACTCTGAGCCTGATACAGGCTCTAGAACAGATTGCTGGGGAGAAGTCTCACCTTGGAGTTGACCCTGGCATACAGGTTGATCTCGTTGTAAAACTCCACACCATCTGCATTTCTGCAGCTGCCAAAACACAGTAACAGCCTGGCTTAGGAGGGAGTTGAGACCATGCATGCCCTGTCCCCTGCACCACTCCCTGTTCAGGGCTGTGTCCTGGCAGGCAGGGCAGTGGCAGCTCACCTGAACACCAGCCGCTGGTCCTCGATGATGACCTTGACATCTTTGCTGTCCTCGACGCAGAACTCCAGGTAGACGTACCGCGGGCGGTCGTACCACAGCGTCTTGGCAGGTTGCCTTGGGAAAGAGCAGTCCAGCTGGAATTTCCACGGTGCCCAGCAGTGGTCTCATGGGACCATGCCAGGCATGGTGGGGGGACTGGGTCAGGAAGGTGCCCCAAATGTGTCCCCTGCCTAGGCCGAGACCCGGAGCTGGCCACATGGCAGCAGTGGACAGTGGGTGGCAGTCGGTGGGCATACGGTGGGCACACAGCACTCTCCTCCCACTCCCCACACAGCCCCTCACCGCGGCAGCCAGCGGACCCCGGCAGCCGGGCCTGCCCTCGCTCTCCCCTGCCGTTCCCGGCTCCATTTCCCCGCTGCCCCAAACTGAAGGGTCCTGCTCGGTGGAGCCTCACGCTCCGGGTCCTGAACGGGTGTCCGAAACGTCCGACTGGGCGCTACCAGTCCCGTCCGGCCACGCTCACCTCGCCATGGCGGTGCCGACCCCGCCCCGCGCTATTTCGGGCCGGGGGCGCGGCTGCCAGGGGAGGCCAGCAGCGGGGGCCAGCAGCGGGGGCCGGCAGCTGGGATCAGCCGGGCCGGGCGCAGCCGCCGCGCGGCCCAGTCGCTGTCTCTGCGCCGCCCCACGCTGCCCACAGTGGGTGCACCACACATCCCGGCCCCCGGGACCCCCGGTCCTTCTGCAGCCGTCCCTCCGGACCGCCAGGGGGCGTTCTGCCTCAGCGCCGCCCCCGCCAGGCTTCGCCCCGCCCCATGCCTTGACGGCAAGATGGCGGCAGTGTGGCGGCAGCGGTAGGGGTAGCCATGGAGGCGGAGAGTGGCCCGCTGGGCCCGGGGGAGCGATGGGCGCCAGTGGGCGCCGTGTCGGCGGCAACGGCGGAGGAGGAGGACGAGGAAGAAAATGAGGAGGAGGAGGAGGCGGCGGCAGGCGGGTCGCCTCAGTCTGTGCCGCGGCTGCGAGCGGAGCGGTGCCGCCTGCAGGGGGCGCTGCTGGCGCTGGCCTCGCACTTCGCACAGGTTCAGTTCCGGCTGCGGCAGGTGGCGCGCGCCGGGCCCGGCGAGCAGCAGCGACTGCTGCGGGAGCTGGAGGAGTTCGCCTTCCGCGGCTGCCCCGGGCCTGCCCCGGTGAGTGCCGGCGGGACGCGAATCGGCTGGGGTGAGGGGAGTGCCGTCCTCTTTCGCATGGCATAGTGTGCTGCCCGCGCTGTCCGCCGCGGAACCGGTGTGTGCGAAAGCCCGTTAGCAGCGGCGGGGAGCTGTTTTACCCCTGAGACGGTGCGTCTGCGCGAAGCTTGGCCTGGGAAGGACCCGACTTTAGCACGCGTGAAAGCCTTGTACTGTGCGAGCCTTTCGTGCTCCGCCCGAGGCACGGCGGTGACTCAGAGGACCCTGCGCCATTTGGTGACTGGCAGCGCTGCTGCCTCGGCCCTGGGTGCGGGAGCTCCGGAGGAGAGGCGGCCGTGCCTCTCCGTGGCGTTCAGGCACGGCTTTCTCTCAGGCTGGGGGAAACGCTCATACTACAGTCCTGTTCTCTGAGGCTTGGCTATGACGATAAATGTTCATCTTATTTACTGGTAACTTTTTTTCAGGGTGAGCAAGAGAAGCAGGAGCAAAGTGAGATCCAGAAGGAGAAGCAGAGGGAGCTGATCCTGCAGCTCAAGACACAGCTGGATGACCTGGAGACGTTTGCTTACCAAGAGGGCAGCTATGATTCTCTGCCACAGTCTGTGGTTATGGAAAGACAACGGGTAAGGCTCACAAAGCCCTTCTGCCAGCGTCCTGCAGTGTTTATGAGCCTCTTATGGACTGTGAGAGATGTTCAGTCCCTATTTCTTGCTAGCAGCTGTAATGGAGTATCAGTAGTCTGTCCGACTGTATAAACCTGTCCTGTATCACCTGCAGTTTTCTATGTGCAGCAAAGGTAGTCTGTGGATAATGGGAATATTTTGAAGCTCATGGGTAGCAGCACCACACAGTGAGATCATGCTACTAACTTGTGTTTTACAGATGATTATAAATGAGTTGATAAAGAAGCTGGACATGGACTTGAGTGAAGATATTGCGACGCTGTCTCCAGAGGAATTGCGACAGCGTGTGGATGTTGCCATAGCACAGATTGTTAACCCAGCCAGGGTGAAGGAGCAGCTGGTGGAACAGCTGAAGACACAGATAAGGGACCTGGAAATGTTCATCAGCTTCATTCAGGGTCAGTGCTGAGTTTTTGGATGAGCAGATGGAATTGTTTTCTAATTCCCTGACACAGTCATGAGGAGGGAGGTCGCAGATGTCAGAGGAACAAGGAACAGGTGCTAGGTCCTGGGCAAGAACAGATCTCTGTGAACTGATGGTGGGGAAAATGGAAAAGATGTAAAGAGGTGTAAGGGATACTGACCTTAATACTTGGGGTACACAGCTTAAATTCACAGGTGTGATGTGATAATGTGAAATTCTTGTTCTAGATGAAGTTGGAGGCTCTGGTAAGGCAGAAGATGGAGACTGTGAATGTGCAGGCAGAAAAGATGGTGGCAGCTCCTCCAAACCAAGTACCCGACCTGCTGGCAGTAGAGGTGGGCACTGCTCTGCTTGCAGCTTCCAGCTCAGCACCTGCAGCCACGCTCTCAAATAACCAAGCCTGAACCCAGGTCACAGCAGGCTGCTTTGCTGTTTTTCTGGCAGCTGGTTTCTGTGTGTTTCATCACCATTCCTCCATGGGATCTTTGGAATAGTCACAGAACTGGAATGCAGGACACCAAGGGTGGGATTGGTCCTCAGAGAGAGGAGATTGGAAGTAGTAGCAACTTCTGATCCTTGGTCCAGACTGCAGACAGACATAGCAGCCTTGTCTTGTACACACCTTGGCTGCACTGTAGTTAACACTCTTTAGCTCTGAGCTCTGTGAGCAGGTACAGTGAGCCACATGCATCCAGTGTCCTTTATAATCTCAGACTGGTCTTACCCCAGAGTTTTATTTGAGCTAGAATAATACAGTAAATACTTTTACCTTGGTAGTGTGAGGCATCTCCTGCTCATTGGAGATAGAAAGCTATTGTAGGATTTAGAATCACAGGATGTATTGCCTTTAGAAGGGACCTTTGAAGGTCATCTAATCCAACCCTCCTGCAGTAAGCAAAGGCCTTGCTAACTAGATTGGGTTGCTCAGAGCCCCATCAAGCCTGACTCTGAATGTCTCTAGGGATGGGTTATCCCTGAGTAGTTACGTCCTCCCTGTTTGCCACCTCCCTGTTGCAGTGTTACACCAGGTTGTCCAGGGAGGTGGTGGAGTGAGATGTGAGACACATTCTCTGTGATGTGACCTGCTAGTGGAGAACAGGCCATGCAGATGTTTGCGTTTCTGTTTGGCTTCAGTGCTTTCAAGCTATAAAAAGCATCAATCTTGGTGACAAAAACTCCCAAAGAAGAGCAGACATTTGCACTTCCTTTGTGTGTATGAAAGAGCACAGCTGCTGACTCCTAATGAGAGTGTTTATTCTCTTTTCTAACCTGGTCAGTGAACCCAGAAGACGCCAGAAAGCTGCGAGAAACAGGCTTGCACCTCATGCGTCGCATGCTGGCTGTGCTGCAGATATTTGCTGTCAGTCAGTTTGGTTGTGCTGCTGGTCAGATTCCTCGCACCCTCTGGCAGAAGGACCAAGCCAACAAGGACTACTCCCCTTTAATTAAGAAACTGGAGTTGTCAGTAGAGCGGGTGAGGCAGCTAGCTACGAAACACCAGCAGGAGGACGACATCATCAGTCCCACTGATCTGCAGGACGTTCCCTTAGGAGGCAGAGATGAGCTGACCCTAGCCGTGCGGAAGGAGTTGACCATTGCTTTGCGAGACCTGATGGCCCACGGGCTCTATGCCCCTTCCCAAGGGATGAGCCTGGTACTGGCACCCATTGCCTGCTTGCTTCCCACATTCACCTCATCGCCACAGACCATGCACCCCTGGGAGCTCTTTGTGAAGTACTACAATGCCAAGAATGGTCAGGCCTTCGTGGAGTCCCCGGCCCGCAAGCTCTCCCAGTCCTTCGCCTTGCCTGTGATGGGAGGAGTGCCTGTAACCCCCAAGCAGAGCCTGCTGACAGCCATCCACACGGTCCTCACAGAGCACGACCCTTTCAAGCGCAGCGCAGACTCTGAGCTGAAAGCTCTGGTGTGCATGGCGCTGAATGAGCAGCGCCTGGTCTCCTGGGTCAACCTGATCTGCAAATCTGGAGCTCTGGTGCAGTCCCACTACCAGCCCTGGAGCTACATGGCAAACACAGGCTTTGAGAGTGCCCTCAATGTTCTCAGCCGCCTGAGCAACTTGAAATTCAACCTCCCAGTTGATCTGGCTGTCCGGCAGCTGAAAAACATCAAAGATGCTTTTTGATGTATTTTTATGGTAGATCACCCACTTTCCACAAGTAGACAGCTGCTGGGCTCCAGAGGCCTGGCTTTTTTAAGACCAAGTTTGGCTCTTTGAAATCGATAGTTGCAATTAGGGAAATCCAATGGTGTCTTGATGATGGAAATCTGTGTTTTACAGGACTGCCACTGCAAAGCTGCTGGAGGTTGCATGGTGTGCAGTACCTCACCCTGCCCCTGTTGTGCAGCTCCGAGGAGCAGGACTGCCTCGTCGGCAAGCAACCAGCAAGTGTTCAGTGCGTGGGGCTGGCTGCCCTGAGTGCAGGAGCGGCCTGGCCACGGAGACTGCAGGCAGGAGAAGTCCCGTTGAACCCATAGCTCGAATCCTGGGCTGCCCCCCTCGGCTCTTTCTCAGTCTGTGCTCTGAGCCATGCCCATTGGGGGTTGCCTGGTGGCAGGGAACTTGCCCTCCCTAGTATGAAAGCGGCTGACCCGCAGGTGCAGGGACTGCACTGCTCCAGCGCTGGCGGATCGGTGATCCACGGAGCAGTCGGGTGGGAGCCGACTTTGCCCAGCAGCTGCCGAGCTCTGTGTTCGAAGCTTCTGTGGAGTAGTGAGCGCGCCCGCGTCCGGTTCTGGATCGGGGATAATTAAACGGCTTTAGCAAGTGCGTGTGTGGAGAACGCTTCTGGCTGCCGTGTCTAATCGCCGCTCGGTGCGGGCCTTGTGCGGCGGCTGCAAGGGTTAAAGTCTCCGCAGGTTCCCTGGGGCGGGGAAGGGCAGCGGGGATGCGGTTGCCCGGCCCCGGCGCTCCGCGGCAGGGGGTATGGCTTTACGCATGCGCGCCCGGATACTTGCGGACACAGCGGAAGTGAGGTAGGGCAGCAGGGGTGAGAGGTTGCAGGAACTGCTCTGGCTTCCTTTTCCGGCCTGGGTGCCATCGCCGCGGAGCCTCGGTGAGTGCGGGCCCGGCCGCAGGATCCGGAGCCATCCGCAGGATTCTCCATGATCGGGGAAAGGCTGGCGCTGGCCGCGGGGGCGGGGAGGCGGGGGTGGCCGCAGGCCCGGCCGTGACCCCCGCACGCTGTCTCTGCAGAGATGGGGAAGTTCATGAAGCCGGGGAAGGTGGTGCTGGTGCTGGCCGGCCGCTACTCGGGTCGCAAAGCCGTCATCGTAAAGGTGAGCGGGGCCGGCGGGGCAGCACCCGGAGCCTTGCTGCCGCCGGTTCCTGGGTGGGCCGCGCGGGCGGGCTGCCGCTGGGGTTTCTCGGCGGCGGTGGCTGGCGCTCCGCGGTGCCATCGCCGGCGGCGGTCGGTGTGTTTCAGAACATAGACGATGGCACCTCGGACCGGCCGTACAGTCACGCTTTGGTGGCCGGTATCGACCGCTACCCGCGGAAGGTGACGGCTGCAATGGGCAAGAAGAAGATCGCCAAGAGGTCCAAAATCAAGTCCTTTGTGAAAGTTTACAACTACAACCATCTGATGCCCACCCGGTGAGTGTCCCTAGTGTGCGGGCTCCTGCCGGTCCCACCCGGTGAGTGTCCCTAGTGTGCGGGCCCCTGCTGATGGCAGGGCTGGAGGAATACCGTACTCTTGCAATGCTCGCAGTTCTCGTGTGCTCTCAGGAGCGCTGGGATCACCAAGGCTTAGTGGCGGGGCTGGATGAGCACTCTGCAAAACAGGGGCTTGGAGATGGGGAACAAGGGTGAACTGAAACAAGGCAGGTTTGGTCCAGCCCCACTCACTTTCCTTTTGATGTTGGGGTACCAACAGGTGGGACTCTTGAGATGGTCCTGGGGGTCTTGGGTGCTGGCTGAGCTGCCGTGGCCCTGTGACATTTCTTCCCATCCCCTCAGAGCTCCTGCTGGTCATCTTTGAAGCGTGCAGCCATTTCTTTATTCACTTTGTAGGCTGAACGGGATGGCAATTTCCTGGGTCAGGAAGGCTTTAGCAGGCCCTTGAAAGGCACTGATTAGTGCATTTGGCTGCTTCAGGCTGCCTGCTGCACTGTTACCCCTGTCCAAGCACCATGGCTCCCCTGAACGTTGTCACTCTCTGGCTCAGGTATTCTGTCGATATTCCCCTGGACAAAACCGTGGTCAATAAGGATGTGTTCAGGGACCCTGCGCTGAAACGCAAAGCAAGGCGTGAAGCCAAGGTCAAATTTGAGGAGAGGTGAGTTGGGAGTTCTTGTCTCTTCTGTGGTGTTTGCTTCTGTCCCTGGATGTGCCATATCTCAGGTGATAGCAGGTTAGACACTTGGACCACAACTGTGTTGAACACATTTCCAGTTGACTGCATTTCACCTCGCTGCCTGCCTGTGTTCACACAACTGTGCTGGGAGCTGCTGGACTGGGGTGGGGTAATGGTTCACCAACAGCTATAGACTCGGGCTGATATTTGTGACAGTCCTGTAGCTTTGTTTCAGCTCCACTGGGGCCTTTCAGGGGTGAGGTAAGAGTCTCTGGGTGCCTTGCTGCCAGGTTATCTGCTGTCTGTCAACAGCAGATGGGACACTTGGTGGGACACTTCAGAGTGTCCAGTTGAGGGTCCTGTTCGGTGTTGAGAGGCTGCTGTGCAGCCTTAACAGGATGTGGAGGTCAGGCAGGCAATCTGGGGTGCTGGTTGTGTTAGTGTTCTCTGGGGCTACCTGATGCCTATTCCCCAACTCATGTCTGGTGGTACCACCACATGCTGGACTCTTACCTCTTGGACTGGAAATCACTGTAGTGTGGACATGCTTCACAAAACAGCCTCATAAGGACAGCAGGAAGCTGGCATCTGTTTCTCTGGGACAATGAGATGCTTAATGTGGGTCTAAATAGCAGCCCAGGCTGGTGCAATGGGACAGATTGCCCTGGGGGAGCTGCATGCTGCCCTTGCCCATTGGGCTACACAGGCAACTTGTCTGCAGGTCCAGCACTGGCACAGAGCACTCCTAACTCCTGTATTTCTTCTCTTCCAGATACAAGACAGGCAAGAATAAATGGTTCTTCCAGAAGCTGCGATTCTAAAGCTCGTGAGGCTGTGTCAATAAATGTTTATTAAAACCCATGTTGTTTTGTTGTATAAACCCAAGCATTGCCAGGACTTCGTGGTGGGAAGGCTGCACCGTGTCTGTACGAGCTGGGGCCACCGCCACAGTCCAGTGAGTTCTGCAGTGGCTGTGGAGATTTTGTGTAGCCTGCACTGCCTCTGTCCTGGGGCAGCTCCTTGGAGAAAGATTGGTGTAGTTCCCGTTCTGACTGTACCAAAAGTGCAGCAGTTCCAGTGAGAAAAGGGGTTGGGGAGGAGAATGTGCGGTTCCGGTGTCGGTTGCCTACATTGCCAATGACTCGCAGATTGACTGGTGTAGTGCTTTGGCCCCACTGGTTCAGGCTTGGGTTCTGTGTTTTACCGTGCCGGTGCTGCTCGTCCGGCTGCCGTGGGGCGGGGCGGGGCCTGGACGTTGAATTAGTGGTGGTTGCGGGTGGCAGAAGGTGATTTACCGGGGGGGTCTTCGGGGAAGCGGGTTCCACCGGGACGTGGGTGCGGGAGGGCTGCGAGGAGCGGAGAGGCTGGGAAGCAGCACAGCCGCGGAGTGTCCCAGCTGCCGCCGGGGGCGGAGCCGGGCCGCGAAGCGAAAGCGAAAGGCGGGAGGAGGCGGGGTCCCGGCGGCGGCGGGGTCCCAGGAAGACGGGTGGCGCGGTCCCGGTCCCGGTCGGGTGGTAAGATTTCCCCGTCGCCGTTGCGAGGCCGGGGATCCGGCGGGGTCGCCCCGGCTGCCGCCGTTCTTCCGCCAGCGCCGCGAGGATGGAGTCGTCGGAGGTGAGGGACCGAGGGCCGGGGGGTCGGCGCGGGGCTTGGCGCAGCATGACTGAGGACCCTCCTGTCCCCAGAATTCCTTCACCCGGCTGTCGCTGCCCGGGACCCCGGAGGAGGGAAGCCCCGAGGATGGCAGCCCGGAAGAGACCCCCGAGCACGTCCGACAGGAGATCAAGCGCTTTGAGGTGCGTCCTGGGGTCCGCCCTGGCCGACTTGGACTGTGGGCTCCAGGTTCTTGGTTTCTTTTGACGGAGAGAGAATATCTAGGGTTAAGAGAGCTCATGCTGGGGTCCCAAAAGCAGTGTGTGCAACTGGAGTGCCACAGCGTCTGCAGGGTCTCGTTGTCTACCTTTAACAGGCATTTTATAATGCTCTGAAGCAAGACCTCGTGAAGCTACAAATGGCCAAGGAAGCTGTAGAGCAAAGGACACGAGAGCTGAGGAAAGAAGGAGAACTTCTTAAGCAAGAAACACTTTCAAACAAAGGTGAAGAGGTAACCTGCAGCATTGGTGGCAGGGGACTTGTCTTGAGCTTGGGAAGGTGGCAGTGGGTGGTGGGTCTCACTGCTCTGAGATCACTTCAGTCTGGACACAGCAGAGGTTTCACAGGACACCACCACATCAGGCTTGTGCCGAGAAGTGAGGCAGTGCTGGGGAGTGGAGGGAGGGCTGGGCTCCAACTGGAGCCAGGGCAGGGCTGCCAGCAGTCACAGACAGTGCTGTGCTTAACCCATGGCATGCGGTGGCCCCTCGTGCTCTGGAGGTTCTGTGCTGCCTTCCCCTTTTTCTTTCCAGGTGGCTGTTGTTCTTGCAGAGCAGGAGGGGAACAGTCTGAAGCATGAGAAGCAGGTTCTGAAAAAGAAACTGGAAGAAGTGAAGAAGAGGGTACTCTGGGAGGATCCAACGAGGGTAACAGAGTGTGTCTGGGCACTTGGGTCTGCTGGCAAGGGGCAGGACCCTGGCTGGAGAATGTGTAGGTGACTACAGCTGAACACCGTATGATGGCTGACACAGCTTCTGCTCGTGGGTGGCCCCTCTGCCAGAGCCAGAAGCTCCAGTTATGGCTTCAGGCACATCCAGACCCCATGAAAGACTGCTGGGGCTCTCCAGCTGTTTGAGCCATGAGCTTGTTTCTTGTCTGTGGTGTGTCAGGGACAGGCCCTAAGCAAGCTCCAGTCTCCTGCAGGTGCTCTGTGTGCTCCAACCTAGGTGCTGCCAGCCTTGCCAGAGAAGAGCATGGTGTTTAAGGGACTCGTGGCAAGCAAGGAGGACATGAACAAGCTGATGCTGATCCCAAGGATCCACTACCCTCTGCCGGGGGGCTCAGCCCTTATCACCTTTGAGAAGGCAGAGGGTAAGCGCCACAGTCAGGTGTCCTCCTTGACTGGCTTTGGGGCTAGCCCTGTGTCTCCTCACCAGGCCAAAGCTCTCTCCCCTCTGCCAGTGCTGCATTGGGCTTCTGCCCCCTCCTCAAAGCGACATCTGCCCCGTATTCTGTCCTTGGTGCACTCACAGCAGGTGTCTGATCCCCTGTGCTGGGGGCTCTCCCTGCTTGCAGTGGCCCAGAGGATCCTGGAGATGAAGGAGCATGTGGTGGAGCTAAGCTGCGGGGAGGAGCTGGATCGCTGCAGAGTGCGAGTGCAGGCAGTGCCCGTGGATTTACTGCTGCCCTCTGCCCTGGAGGTAGGTCCTGGCACAGCAGAGAGCTGCAGGCAGATCTGAGCTTGTGCCAGCTCTGCCGTGCTCCATTCCACCAATATCCAGCTTGCCTCTGCCAGGTCACTGGTACTAGCTCAGCTCGGCGTGTTAGTGCCACAGCTCTGCACTGCTTCCCCGAGCGCCGGGGGCAGCCTTGCCCTAGCACTGACCGGCCTGTGCCACCCACAGGTGGGGCTGACTCAGAGCAGCAAGAGTATCCTCGTGTCTGACCTGCCCAGCCTGAGCATCCCTGAGGAGGCACTACTGGACAAATTGGAGCTCTTCTTCAGCAAGACGAAGAATGGGGGTGGAGAGGTGGAGAGCAGGGAGTTCCTGGATGATTCTGGCCAGGTCATGCTGACCTTTGCAGAGGATGGAGGTGTGTGGGTTGTCAAGCTGCCACCAAGGGGGTCAGCTCAGCCGGCTCTGGGGGAGCACAGGTGGTCTCTTGAGAGCAGATGGAGCCGTGTCTTTGAACAATGCGGAAGGCAAAGGGAGCCCAGGCTGCCCTGAAGCTGCTGGTGGAGGTGGGCTGGGGCTGGGCAGTGCCATCCTTGGTGTCTGTGCCAGGGACGTAAGCCCTTAGTGGCTCAGGGCTTTCTTTTCCATCCGCAGTGGCAGAGCAGCTAATTGAGAGAGGACACATCCAGGTTTTTATTGGGAAAGGAAAATACGAGGTCAAAATATCACCATGCATGAGTGGAAATATCACTAACCTGCAGGTAAGGCCACAAACCCTGTTGCCAAGCAGGACCTGCTAGCCCACAGGTGGCAGCTCCTGAAGACCCCATTCCCATGCTACCATGTGCCAGCAACGTCCCGAGGGGACCCCTTCTTTGGGCCCCACTGCAGCTCACTCCTGGCTCTGCCCAGCTTCAGACCTCCTGCTGCCCCAGGACCGTCCTGCTTACGGGGATCCCAGATGTGCTGGATGAGGAGTCCATGAGGGATGCTCTGGAGATCCACTTCCAGAAGGGCAGCCGTGGTGGGGGAGAGGTGGACGTCCTCGACTACGTCCCGCTGGGACAAGTGGGGGTGGCTGTTTTCACGGAGGACGCGGATTAGCCCTGGCCAAGTTCTGGGGCAGTGGCGCTTGGCCTGGCCCCTGGCACAACAGAATTAAAGCATCTACCGAGAAGGCTGCGTCTGTTCTGCTGGAGGGGGCGGGCCCAGTGAGCAGGAGCTGCGGGCAAGGCTGGGCCCTTCCCGGCAAGGGGAACGGCAGCGCCGGGTTCCAGGGCCCGGGCTTTGTGGGCACCGCGGCTGAGCCAGGTCGACCCGAGCTGTCCGGCGGCGTTGAGCGGAGCTCGGGGCGGGCCGGGGGCGGTGCCCACCGAGGCGGGGTGGTCCCGGTTTCGCTTTCGTTTCCCCGGGGCGGTGGTTGCAGGGCCGGAGCTGGGGGGACGGTAGCAGAGCCGGGCTGGGTCGCGCCGCGGGGCCGGGGCGGAGCGGGGACCTCCGCCGGGTGGCGACCAGAGCCGGGAAGCGCCCGGAGAGCGGGAACTCGGGGCAAGGCTCAGCCGGGCAGGGCGGGGATCGCTGTCGCCGGGACTCCCGGGGCCCAGCCGCCGGCGGACTCGGCACCGGCATGGCGGGCCGCACGGTGCAGGTGCGGGGCCTCCCCGCCGAGCTGCCCCCCGACAGGGTGGCCGACAAGCTGACCATCCACTTCCTGCGTTCCCGCAACGGCGGCGGCGAGATTGCCGACGTGCAGGTGCTGCCCGGGGCCTGCGCTCTCATCACCTTCGAGGCGCCGGAAGGTAACGGCCGCTCCCGAGCCCCCGGCCCTCTCGCCGCGGTGCCGCGGTCGGGGCGGGCCCGGCTGACGGGGCCGGTGCCTTTTTCCCGTAGTGGCCCAGCGGATCCTGAAGACCGAGCATGTGCTGTCGGTCGGGGGCCGGCGGTACCCGCTGGAGGTGACGGCGCACGGCGCGGAGCTCAGCCCCGACGAGGTACAAGATGCAGCCACCCGCGACGGCTCCGGCTCCGGCTCCGCGCCGGGCAGACGCGCCCCAGTAGCTCTGTCTCTCTCCTTCAGTGTTAATTAGGCTTAAAGCAGCCCTGCGTTTGCGCCTAGCCGAGTAAGGAACGCGTTTTGCTGCGCTGATAGGCCAGGGACGGCCAGGCAGGCTGCTGGGCGTTCGTGCCTGTCCGGGCGAGGAGGCCCCGGGGGGAAGGTTCATTGTTCTGCAGCCCATCTGGTGGCACACAGGGGACCCTGGTAATGGCTCTGCTGTGTTGTTAGCTGTGCACCGTGTCATCGGCTGGACACGCACAGTGTATTTTTCCTCTCCTCAGGAGAGCTTAGGAGACAGCCGTGATGGTATCTAGGAGGCACTGGAGAATTTGTGCCTCCCCCTCCTGTTTCAAGAGTGCGGCGGTAGCTATGTCTTGTGCTTTCCTGTCTGAGCGCTGAAAACAAGGGCGTGGTGTCAGACTGCTTGAAGGTCTGTGAGACCAGATGAAGCTGAGACCAAGGGCACAATTGCATTTCAGATGCAGGAAGGAGAGTGTTTCTTGGAGCTAGGCTGTGTGCAGAGCTCTCTGTAGAAGTGAGGCTCTGCCCTTTACAGAAAGCTTTTGACTGTGTGTACAATCTCCAAGGGTGGCTTGGGATGCCTGGGTTCTTCAGCCCTGCTTGGCTTGTGCTCCCATCTCCTTTGAAAGTAGGATGCTGAGGGATGTGGTGGATTATGTCGATTCTTCTGTAGTAGTAATGCAGGAGCTGTGTCAGGTGCATTTGCCTCTGCCTGTTCCTCGAAGGGGGGGTGTGGGTATTTTCAGTCCTTGCTCTCTCACTCCCTTGCTGTCTGCTTACAGATCTTAATACGTGCTTGTGTGGTAGTTGACTATGGCAAGCTTCCCACTGGCAAAACCCTCCTGAGAAACTTGCTTAAAGGCTACAGCAACGTGCTGTTTGACTTTGACTCCAAGAACACACACTGCATTGTCAAGGGACGGTTCACTGAGCTGCAGGCCTTCAGCAGAGACCTCATGGGCAGCCTGAACCTCAAGAGCCAAGCTGTTGGAGAGATCCTTCTGCCAGGTTCCAGCCATGTGGCCAGAGACACCAGCACACATGAACATCAGCAAGTTCCAGACTCCACTAAGCCAGTGCAAGATGCAAGGCTGCCCATCTGGGAGCAGGTGTGTGAAATGGCAGCTCAAGTCCCACCACCTCGGGGCCCAGTGGATGGGGAAGCTGTGGAACATCTGGAAGACTTCTCACTAGTGATGGACTCGGATATTTACTTGTACATGCAGAGGTTCTGTGCTGCTGAGTACCAAGGCATGCTGCACCAGCATCGTGTGGATGTGGTGGATGTGGGCAGTGATGGCATCACCATATTGTACCTCCAACCACCTGCAGGTGTGTCTGGGGACAGTGAAGTCTTGCAACAGGCCCACCTGGCCCTGCAGCAGCTTTACCAGCAGCTGGAGGTGAGCTTGCGCAAGGAGAAGATCACCAAGAGAGGCCTGGATATGGACTGCCAGGCACTCAGGGCTGTGGTGCAAGAGCTGCAGGAACTGTATCCCCAGGTACTCTGCCATGAGGATGAGAAGCAGCTTTATCTTATTGGAAACCTTGTGGATGTGTCCCAGGCCAAGCAGTACCTTCAGAATTTAAGCACCAGAAGAGGTGTCACACACACTCTTGGCATGCTCAGCAGCTCCCTGCCCTCGCACCCCACAACCTTCCGCACCACAGAGGCTGCACAGCGCAAGCTCAAGGCACCTGCAGACACCTCAGCCTCAAGGCTCAGCCCAGGCAGGCCAGAGCCAAAAGGTGAATTCAAGCTAGCTGCCAACTTCAGCACTCTGAAAGCTAAGGGGTCTCAGGGCAGTGGGGGCCTCTTGCAGAATCAGGGCTCTCCACTGGTGAGACCAGCACAGCTTACTGGAAAACGCTCATCAGAGATAGATGCTCTGGGTCCGAGTGCCCCAACAGCACTGACCCAGCAGCATCAGCCTCAGTTCTCCACAGCAGATGTGGATTTGGGATCAGCAACAGAATCTCAGCAGAAGGACCCCAAAGAGCAGGAATATGTGAAAGGAAGTGCCAGGCTTACAAGGCACAAGGCACTGTCTCCCTTTGAGGGCAAAGAAAACAGCACTTTGCAGCGTCCTTGGGACTCCAGAGGCTCAGGCCTCGTCAAGCAGCAGTCCCTCACTAGCACAGCGAGTGCCTCTTCTGCTTTGGACTCTAAGCACTCTGGATCCAGGACTCTGCTGCGACGTTCCCACAGCTTCTCCCTGCCAAGGTCGCAGGAGAGCAACAAGCCCCAGGACACCGATACAGCAGGCAGCGGAGGCAGTGGGATGAGTGCAGAGATGAGTCTGGACTCTCTGCAGTGGTCTTACCTTAAAGATGTTTGCCATGCTGCCATTGATCAGCTGTGTAAGGCTGGGGGTGTGCAGATCTCAGAGCATCGTGCAGGGGACAGCACTGTGCTGACTCTACAGGCAGCAGACAGCAGCAGGCTGTCCCAGGCTAAGTGGAAGGTGGAGGCTCTTGTGCAGAAGTGTCCTGACCTTGTGTGTCAGAGCATGAGCTACTCAGAGCTTGCCGTAGATGGTCCAGATGACAGTGCCTTGAGTGAGCTGTGCAGCCTCTTGCGAGCAAACTCCCTCCAGGTTGGACTCAGCAAAGACAAACACAGGCTGCATCTTGCCTGCCCCAAGGCGATGCTGCCAGGAGTGACTGAGGCCTTCCAAGTGTTTAATTCCAGGAGACTCCATGCCCTTAAGTCTTCATCCTTGTTTCCAGGACTGAAGAGTACAGGGCACTCAGGTGTCATCCAGCCAGGCAGAAGCCAAAACATGCTGCTGGAGGCCCTGCAGACGGACCTGCAGCACCTGAGCATTAGCGGCAAAGCTGACCATGCAGATGTGCTCAGGGCTGCCCAGGTGCCACAGGCTGAGGAAAAGAGGTCACCCAGTCCTGGGAGGTTTCAGCAGGCACTGGGGCAGAGTGACAGCAGTGACCATGTTGATTCTGGGTCTGGGCAAGGAGGAGACAACCTTCCAAGCCCTGGTGTGGTAGATAAGCCAAGTCCTGCTGCTCTGAGGGAGTCCCAGGAGCAGCCAAAGAGAAAAGTGGCTGTGGGGGAGGCTGACACTGCATGGCGAAAGCAGGTTTTGCCAGACAGGTTCCAGTTTGCAAGAGACAAGAGCAGAGGTGGCCCCAGTGAAGTGCTGGGACAGAGGCGCTTGCCAGAGTCTGCGGCAGAAGCTGCTCCTCGCTCCCTGCCCACCTGGCTGTACGGGGCTGCGGCTGCTGAGCCGCTCCAGGCTGTACCGCACCTGCCACCTGCAGCAGAGCCCAGGGGCCAGGAGCAGGCCTTGGTCCTTGCGGGCAGGAGCAAGGGTCAGGAGGAGCCTCACCTTGCATCATGGCAGGCAGGAGGCCCTAGCCCTGGCCAGGAGAGCAGCAAGGCCACTCTGGGCCGATGCGATGCTTGCCAGGGCTCAGGTGTGACCTGCCAGGCGCCCTGCGGGCATGCCTTATGCAGGGCATGTTTTGCAGCAGACAGCACACAGCCAGCCTGCTGCAGCTCCTCCTCGGTTGCCACAAGCCACAAGATCTCTGGGACATTCAAGGTCTCTTCCCTGTCTCAGAATCTGCCTGGCTACTATCGAGACCCAACGCTCCAGGTTGTCTACAGCATCCCTGATGGTGTGCAAGGGGTAGGTACCCACTGTGAGGGCTTCCCCATCCCCCTGTGGGACATACAGTGGCTTCTAGTACTGTGAAGGAGTCAGGACAGCTGCAGCTCTGTTCCTTGCATGCAAAGCAGCAGAGGTGTTGACCTGTGTGAGGCAAAAAGCTCCACATCAGGTCTGGAAGCAGATTGCTTCTTTTGCAGGCCATTTGACCTCTGGTTTTACTTCAGACTGGCAGCCCTGGGGTGGGCACAGCCCTCTGTGTACTTTCAGACAGACATCTCAGAACTCAGCACTCAGGCTGTTACTTAAAATCCTTTCCTCCTGTTCAAAGGTTGGTGACCCCCACCCAGGACAGCCTTACAAAGGGGGGGACTTCTGCGCTTTCTTGCCTGACAACAGAGATGGGCAGAAGATAGCAGTGCTGCTGAGGAAGGCCTTTCTGCATGGGTTGACCTTCCAGATCAAGTCCTGCAATGGAGAGGAAAAAGTGACATGGGGCCTGATCCCACACAAGACCTCCTGGGATGGAGGCAGAGCCAGGTATAGCCCAGCTCCTGAGCTTCCATGTGTGCTTTTTGTAGTGATGGAAAGAGAGAACCGTGGGCTCCAGCTCCAGAATTCCTGGTATGGATGACCTCTCTAGGCTGCCACAACAGCAGAGCCTTCCTTTGCTTCAGCTTGCAGGGCAGCTGTGGTGTGGCAACCCAGCCCTGGCACCCTCAAGCTAGAGCTAAAGTTCATGCCCACCCCACACCCATTAAGTGCCCCACAGGCACAGACTCTAGACCCTCTGCTTCCAGGTTCCCTAACTTTTCCTGTGATGTGCTCTGTAGCCAGTGCTGAGAGCAAGCTGTGGGCAGCAGCAGGTCACAGAGAGCAGGAATTCCACCCTTACTCCTCCTGAAGGGATGGGGCAGAATTAAAGTGCTTCTCTGATGCTTTTTGCACCACCGAAGCATTCACTCCACTTCCCTCTCTGCCCACAGGAATGGCTATCCAGACAGCCAGTACCTCCGTGAGGTTTGCACAGTGCTGAAGAACCTGGGCATTTCCTGAGCCCTGCCTGAGCAGCCACAGCTCCTGCTTCACCTTCCTTTCCAGCTGAAAACCACTGTGGCTTAACAGAGACAGCTCAGGAGAAAGCAGGTGTTTGTCCAGGTTGCTCCTGTGTCCATAGGTGTCCAGAAAGGGGGACATCACTGCATCCATCCCTGCTTTCAGCACAGATCAGTCCCTCTGAAGCTCCAGCTCCTGGCTGCACATTCTCAGTAGCCACCTATGCAGCTTGTTTCAAAGCCAGCTGTAGGTTGAGGCCCCAGCATGGCTTTCAGCAGCATAACCCAAGACTGGGCAGCAGTCTGCATCCCACACCCATCTTCTGGAGGGGTCTTACACCTCCTGCTACCATGGACACTTTCCAGCTCAGCCACCACCTGAGCCTGTGGCAGAGCTGAGCTGTGATGAATGTGAGTGGCTCACTCAGGCACGTCAGTTCTGCAGCAGGCAGCAGGCAGCCATGAGCTACAGCCCCTCCCCAGCACCTGCCCTGGGGCCTGAGGCACCCCTGGGGAGACCATTAACAGTTCCCTGGTGCCTCCCGTGGGGATGTACAGGCAGGGATAGGTTTTAAGTGGAGAAATACAAATAAAAAAGATTTATTCCCACATTTTTAGCAGTAGTTGTTCATGTTTTGTCTTACCAGCACCGCAGCCACCTCTTCCTCAGCTGGCTACAAAAACATCCAACCATGGAGAAAAGAGGGAGGCCAGCTCAAGGCTTTTGCAAACAAAAAGTGCCCATAGCTCCCCTTGAGAACAGGGCAGGAGAACACTGCAACACCCAATGTAGCAATCCACAGCTGTCCTGAAGGCAGAGGAATCTTCTCACCCTGGGTTTCAATTCGTCAGGTGAAAGTTACCCACTGCCTGTGTGGAGAAGCAAGGGAAGTACCCTAGGGGCTGAGGGCAGTGGGATCATTCCAGCAATCGAGCAACATCCTACTGAGGGTTTTGTTACACTTTTAATGAATGTTTGGAACACATAAGGCATGTGGTAAGGTAGGGCAGGAGGTTACACAGCACTGGCACACTTGCTTCTGTCCAACTCCGTTACAGGCACAAAGCAGAACATTTTTGAACAAAGATTCCACAGCTGTAGGATGAGCACCACACATCTGCAAACCAACACAGACAGCACAGACCAGCCCATGTGTTGTAAGAGGCTCAGAGGCTGGGGCACTCCATGCTCATGCACTGCTTGCCAGTCAAGCTTTGCCATCACCAGGGCTTTGCACACTAGGGATGCCACTAGGCAGTAAGAGTGGTTTTTACCCCCGTGACAGCAGCTGTTTCTGGGCCAGGATCCTGCACCCGTTAAGAGCCTGTGGCTCAAAATGTCTCTTACTTTTCTCCTTGGTCACTTAGTTCAATACTGGGAAGCAGCTGAACTCCCTCATCTCAAAGCACTCAGCAGGGTCAAGGCTTCTCCACACGAGCCAAGGCTGCTCCTGAGCCCTTCCGCTCCTGCAGCCAACATGCAACACAAGTGAGAGAAATCCCAGCCAGATGTGACAAAAGCTGCCTGGTGATAGCAAAGAAGCTGCATTTTGCCCCTGCCCAGCAGTGCCAGACTGGACAGGCAATGCAGTAACACAGGAAGAGCACTTGCACAGGGCAGGGCACACCTCTGCTCCGCTCATGGACTCCTCACTCACACTTTCCACTCGGACTCCTCATGGCACAACCTTTGGGTCAAACAGTAAACTAAACACTGAATTGCACTTCTGACAGCAGGAATGGCACATGCACCAAGCACAGGAATCTCCTCTCCAGCACAGCTTAGCTCTAAACAGCATCAGCAACATGGTTTTATCCCATGGGTTTTGTTTGGTTTTTGCTTTGGTCCTTAGTATATAAACCTGCTGGTTAACTTTATTAAGACACTTCTTGTTTTACAGAGGTTTTATACTTATTGGCCCTTAAAATGTTTGTCCTTAAAAAATCCCAAACAGAAAAACACTAAAAAAACCAAACAATGTTGCTACCAAGGGACATAAAACAGTCAGTGCTAAACTCTAACAGAGAGGAACTGCTCCTGCCCTGATAAGGGCTTCAAGGAGTTTGTAGGTAGAAGACACAAAAGCAGCTGCAGTCAGGAGCTGAGATTGTTTCCAGAGAGCCAAGGCTGGGACAGCAGATAAAGCCTCATTTGAGGACTGGCTGGAGCCAAATAGCTGCCCTGGGGGAGACAAGGGCTCTACAACAGCTCCTCTGGACAGGCTGCAGGGCGTGGAAAGGGAAGGTCTCCCTTACAGTCAGAGTACAGAACTGCTGCTGACAACAGAGTGAGCAAGAGTCCTAACAGGTTTTTGGCAACACTTTGAAAGACCAGAATGGAAAAGGCTCCAGTGACTTCCTAGTCCTTACAGGCATGTAGAAGAAGGCACTGAGATAGTGGGTTTGTGGCATACCACAAGGCAGCACATCAGAGGTGTCCCATGGGAAGCTGCAAGACTTCCATCCTCTCCATGGCATCGGGAGGCAGAGTGCGAGAGCCTCGCTGCGCTGCCTGCTCCAAGGCCACCCAAGGAAGGCACTGGCAAGGCGAGGGCAGGATGCCAGTGTGAAGCACAGCTGGGCAGCTTTGCCCTCTGCAAGTCTACAGAGCCTGGAGATGTGCAGGGCCATGTGCCATTTGAACATGCTGCTCTTTCACCAAGGTGAGGTCCAGTTTCTTGGAAAAACAGGTCCAGACTTCCCATTTGAACAATTTAGTCCTCCTGCTGTCAGACCTGGTAAAGCAGCATCAGACACCTGGATTTGATCTAAATTAGCATGACAGGGCAGGCTGAAAGGGGAAGCAGCAAGAGTTTGAATTCAGAAAGTCTGAAAGTTGTGCTTCTGAGTTTCATCAGACCATGTTCATGAAGTTCATGCATCAAGTGGAAGAGGTGGGCTGACAAAGATCTGTAACAGGGCTTCAGCCCTCCTCTGAGGTCAGAGGGAATGGGGTTGTTGTAACACTTAGCTAGCCAGGGTACCTCTGAAGAACTAGGCGATGAGCCCAAGCACGCACAGGCTGCACAGAGAGGAGCTGGCTGGAGGAAGAAGCCACACTCCAGTCCTGCATGGGAACCCCTAGCCCTGTGCTGGGCTGCTCCCCAGAGGCAGGTTTGGTTCAGTAGGACTCCTCATAGCAAGATTCTACTCCTGAGCTCTTCCAGGATGGGCAGCACTTCTTGGCACCCTCAGGTTCACCTTTTCAGTCCAAAATGCAGCCTTTAGCCTGCTGTACCTACAACCTATGAGAAGCCTCAAGGCAAGCACAAACAGCACCGCAGTCACTCGGGGCTGAAAACAGGGCCCAGCAGGGGAACCATTAAGTGCTCACAGAACTAGTCTTGGGTCTCTGCACTGCTGCATTTCCAGATGCATGGAAGAATGAAAAGAGGAAGAAAAACTGAGTTCTGGTCTGGAAGGAGCACCCCAGGCAGCTCCTGAACGCTCAGTGCTGGAAGAGAGCCCAAGGGTCCCAAGATTTGCAGTTTCAGGGCAAGAGGCAAACCCTACTGCAGCACTGAGCCACAGAGCAAGAGCTGGTTTGAGTGGGTATCTAAGGAGCTAGCTGAAAGAGAATGGACACCATGATTTAAATTGTTCAAGAGGCATGACAGAGGCAGGTTCCCATCTACAGCAGTAACATGGCAAAAGCTTTATGGAACTGTGTGCCACAGAAAGGGCCAGCCCAGGCTCCTGGGCAGCAGATGTACACAGCTGGCTCCTGCAAGTTACCTCCTGAACTGCAACACCTCCCCAGCACACAGGGCACAGCACAACGCAAGCATTAGCAGGGGCTTATTTTGTTCCCTTCTTGCTGAATTCCCAGTCAGCACTGCAGCCCTTGGAAATACAAACATGAGGGTGAAGTTTAGCCTTAACAATACCAGCTTGGAGCCCAACATTAACAAAGCACAGAGCCAACATCAATCGTTCCAGTCATTTGAGACACAGCTGAGTCCTTATGGTCTCTAAAAAACAGACACAGTTTAGATCTCCCTACAGATTGGAATCAGAAAATGGACAAGATCAAGTTACCTAACTGAAACTCTTCTTCTGTATTCACACCCAGCCCAGCAGGTGATTTGGTGACTGCAGAGAAGTGACTGCAAATGAAGTGCAACATGCCAGGCTCAGAATGCCAGGGTGGTTATTTACAAGGCAAAAGACAGCATGACCTGTCTGGTGTTAGAGCCTGCAAAAGCAGAGGGGAAAGAGTGTGGCTAAACAGAAGAGTAGCCTGAGCCAGAGCTAGACGAGGCCAGCTGTGCTTCTCCTCTGGCTGCTGAGGAAACATCCTAAGTTTGGCCCATTCTGCTGAACAAGCTTCTCAAAGGTGACAGCACAAACACTTCAGCAGGGCTCAGTTTCTGGGGAGATACTTGGCACTTGCTTCAGCAATGTTACATCCTGACTTAACAGTGACCAGCCATGCAGCCATCAATCACCAGCTGAATCCTGGAAGTTTCAGCTGCCACAATAAAGTGAGGTTAGTTTGGAAACTCAGTAGAGAAACAAGTGAAGAGAAAAATGTACAAAATCAAAAGGCTTCAAAACAAAGACCTAGGGCAGAAAGCATCTCTGGCAAAGGGTCAGCCACAATGAGAGCATGCAAACCTCATCTGAACTCTAGCCACGATGTTCTTGTACTGGTGAAGACAGAAGCTACTGATCTGTCCATTTCCAGGTCCCAAATAGATCAGGAAGTTAAACCATGAATTCAACCTGCACACATCTCTTATTAGTTCTCTTCTTTTTTTGACTCTTCCTTGGGTGCTTCAGGAACCAGGATGACCTTTCCAACATTCTTCTTCTCTTGCATCTGCCTCATGGCATCTGCCACCTGAAAGAAACAAGAGTCTTGTGAGACCCAGACCCAATAGGCATGGCAGCTGTGCCCTTCTTCCTGTGCTCCTTCTTACTGGTGGAAGGGCAGCAGCAACCTTCCCCAGCTGTCTGTGTAGTGACAGGGAACAGACCGAGGGCAGGCTCCAGACAGAAGCACAGCCCAGCCCCTCCATGGACTGCTGCTACCTATGGAGCACAGCTGAGCACCTGGCCTGTTCCACAGGGACACTGTCTGGCACTGCCCAGCTCTGTGCACTCAGGCAGAAGAACTAAGCCACTTTACTCCCCCTTAATATCTTAGAAGGAAAAAAAAGACACTGTGTGGCTGGAAACAGATGGTTGTTAAACATTTGCAATAGCTCAGCCCCCACAAGCCAGGTGCCTGCAGTGAGGCAGTGCTCACTGTGCAGAAAACAACCACCAGTGACTTCTGGGTGCTGGCAGGCTGGATGCTATCTCAGACTCACCTGATCAAAGGGCCATACAGAGTCTATTTTGGGCTTGATTTTGCCTTGACTGTAGAGGTTAACCAGCTTGGATACAACACCTCCAACAAGCTCAAACTCTTCATCCATGTATCCGAGGTGGTAGCCACACACAGCCTTGTTTTGGTGGAGGAGCTGCAAGGCATTGATGCTGAACTGGTTCCACCAGGTTTTAGCCATAGCCATGAGGTTCTTCTTCTGTCCAGTGAGCAGGTTTGCCACCCCTAAAACAAAAGCAAGCTGAAGTCAACACTGCATGAGAGACTAGACCCTGTGTAGCAGCTCAGACAACACGCAGGGTAAGAGCAGCTCATGCCATGATGGAAGACAGAGGTGATAACTGGATCACATCAGCATGTGTCCAGTTGACCTCCAGTGGAAACAGGTATCTGCCTCAGCCTCAAGGCAGACAGGATCTGGATTATCAGCACCATAACACAGAACAACTCCTCTCTGAGCAGGGCAGCAGCAGTGCAGCTAGACTGGAGTGCTGCCAGAGGGAAGAGAGGGTTGAGCCACAGCCAGCCAGGCTGGAAGGACACCGCTCCCCTTCTCCTACAGCCAGCAAGGCCGCAAGGGCTGGGACAACAGAAGCACACTGGGAAGCGGCACAGTGGTGCAAATGTCTGGAATCCTGCTGGGGCCTGTGGGCCAGCTTTGTCTACAAGACAAAAACTGTGTTTCAGGCTGGGAGAGAGAAGCATTTAGTAGCCTCAAACTTCATCACCCACACATTCTCTACAAGAAAAGCAAAGCTCTATTAGTGCTGTGCATTAAGTTAGCCTGCACAAAGCAGTTATGCAGTGCTCCTCTGTAAGGACATTCCAGCTTCCCCTGCAGGCACCAGCTCATACTTTGTCTCACTATGAGAAGGAAGAGCCTCAAAGCCTGTCACCAGAGCTTTGGGGACAAGGCACAAATTTCACTCTCATCAGAGCCTCACACAGGTGAAGCATCGTAACGACCTTTGTAAAGCAACTGAACTACTGCACTCAGCAACAGCAACGCTCCCTCGCAGCTGTGCATCCAGGAGGGAAGCAGCATGGAGTGTTCTGGTGCAAATCTACACCCACCCTGCCACCACACAGTCCCACAACAGGAGCTGGAGTCTGGGCACAGGGATCACACTTACCGTAAGTGATAAGCTTGCCCATTGGCTTCAACAGGTTAAATGCTTTGGATGTATCAGATCCTCCCAGGGGGTCCAGGACAATGTCGACACCTGGAGTGAAGGGAAAGGAACTAGAAGTTTTGCACTTTAAAGAAACAGAGACCTGCAGAAGTCCTCCACCACACATTACCTTTGGGAGAGATTTTCCGGACCTCCTCTGCATAATCCATGGTTCTGTAGTCGATGGGGTGAGTGACTCCACCCTCCTTGAGTGAATCATGCTTGGAGGCAGATGCTGTGCCAAAAATTGTGACATTTTCTACAGTCTTACACAGCTGAATAGCAGCAGTTCCCACACCACCTGAAAACCAACAGTGAATAAAACTCAGAAGCAAACAGCCTCAGCAGTCAGGAAAGCTTCTGTCCAGGTAAACTATCTCTGCTTATACCAATGGCACAGGACTGGGAGGGTATGGAATCATTTCACATGGAATCAAGGCTTTGCCTGGGGCAAGCTGACCCCAGCTGCTGGGAGAGGAGCTCAGCGTTTGCCAATGCCTGGGTCAGTGTGAAGCCTGCACCTCTGGCAGGTGATGTTTTCCTGGTCCAGCCCTATTCTGGTCACTTTTCATCCATGCCACCCATTCAAAACCTACGTGTGGAGGCTGAGAGACTCAGCATGGGCTGGCAAAGAACTATTTACCTGCAGCCATGTGGATGAGGACACTCTGGTTGGGTCTCAGGTTTCCAAAGTCAAATAGGATCATGTAGGCAGTGATGTAGTTGACAAGAAGTGCAGCTGCTTCTTCAAAGCTCATCCCCTCAGGCATCAGGAAGGTCTGACTGACTGGCACATTCACCACTTCTTGCCAGAGTCCAGACCTAGCCAGGACCATTACCTTATCACCAACCTAAGATCAAAGGACAAGGCAGTCTGAAACAAGACCCAAGCTAACAGAAGCCATCACACCCTTGCCCTCTGTACACCTTAGCCAGGTGCCAGTGAGCTGTTGTCTGTGCAGAGGTCTGCAGGGACTTAGCACCCTGGGGGACTGGGCAGAAGCCTGCAGCCTGTGCTCCACTCATTAGGCAAATCACACCCCAGCACCTCTCACCACGGACCCTGACATATGGCAGAAACCCAGATCACACACTCAGTGAGATAAGAGGGATGGGGGCTGTGTCCTGCCCTCTTTGTCCAAGGTAGGAGCAGGAGTCTGAGCACCCTGAAGCATTTCTGCTGCCACTTGTAAAGATCCTCCCAACAGGAAGGAGGCTTGGAGCAGGGCTTAAGAGGATCAGCTCTGGAAAAAGCATGTCCAGCCTTAGGTAAATCTCAGACATTGCCCAAAGTCTGCTCATCCCACTGGGCAAGAAACATCTGCTCCCTCTCTGCAACGGGAAGCGGACAGCAGAACACCAAGCAGTTGTATCAGCAAGTAGAGAAGAGGCAGAGCCAAGGCAAGCAAGCAGAAAGGCTGCTGGGTGTGTAGATTTGGCACTTAAACTTGAGCAAATCAAGATGTTTTCCTGGAGGCAAGGGAATCATCTTTGACATACTGGAGTATTTTTTTTCTGAGATGCTTTGTTTTGCCAGTTGTACACCCAACGATCATCTTAAAGCACCACAATTTCAACAGTCCCAAGACCCAAAGGTCCGAGACACACAGAACCGACTCCTCCCGTTGCTCACGCTGCTGGAACTCAGCGGGCACAGGCTCACGGCCACCGACCCAGCAGCAACTAAACCACTGCTGCCCACAGCTCAGCACCTCAGAAGGCTCTGGGCAGCTCTGCAGCAGCTGCAGCCGACTCCTTCCACACCCTGGCATTCAAAGGGCGATCACCAGCGTGCCCAGCCCGGCCGTGCCTCTCTGCCCCAGTACCCCCACGGAGCCGCCCCGGAGGACCCGGGCTCCGGAGACGCTCTCGCCGTCCAGAGGGCGGGGCGAGGCGAGCCGGGGCACCGGGACGGACAGGGCTCGAAGGGACGCGCCAGACCCGAGGGGCTTTGTCGAGGGGCTTTGTCTGCGGCTCCGTCGCCGCGGGACGCATCACGGCCGCCGCTTCCCACACAGGGACCGCAACGGTCACCAGCCGCCACACGCCGGTGGAGAGCCCAGGCGCGACTGCCGGCACCGGGACTCTAGGGGCTCGGAGCCCGGCGGGGCGGCGAAGGGGCCCGGGAGCGGCGGCACCTGCTGGGCGGCGGGGCGGGAACCTCTGCAGTGCGGCGGGACCGGCCAGGCCGAACCGAACCGGGCCGTCCCTCACCTGTCGGTCTCGAACGCCGTCGCCGAGGGCTTGGACGGTGCCGGCGCACTCCATGCCGGGGCAGACGGGCGGCGGCGGCAGCCGGTCGTACAGTCCCTGCCGCGCCATCAGGTCGGCGAAGTTGAGGCCGCAAGCGCGGACGCGCACCGAGACCTCTCCGGGCCGGGGGCCGCCGCCGCGCCGCGCCTGCACCTTCAGCTTGTCATAGCCGCCGAAGCCCGTCAGCACCAGCGCCCGGTGCTCGGCCGTTTCCCCGCCACCCGCCGGGGGCTCGGGGCCGGGGGCCTGCTCGGGGGCGGCGGCCGGGGCCGGCTCGGAGGACATGGCGGAGCAGAGCAGCGAGAGAGGCTGCGGGAGCGGGGCGGCGGCGGGCGGGGAAGAGCCTGGGCGCGGACGGGGGCGGGGCACGACTGTGGCGGGCGGGGCTGTCCCGGGGCCGCCTCCCGGTCCCGCCCGCTGCTGCACCGCCGCAGCCCCCTGTCCCGGGGGACACTCCCCGCGGCCGGTCTGAAGCCGATGCCAAGGGAGCGGAGATTTGCTCTGCACCCTCTGTCGGGGCCTTAATCGATGAAAATCCTCCCGGCCCCTGGCTGCGGCTGCAGCTCTGCCGAGCCCTTCCTCTGCACCTCCTTCGCTTGCATTCTTTTGCTTTTGCCTAAATGATTCCTTTCAAGCAAACAAGCTGCAGGAATCCTTCTGGGGAGACGTTTGACATGGCCGCTTGGCTGGAGCGCCAGCTCGCTGCGTTCCTGCCACAATTTATTATGAGTAACTGATGTCACTTGCAGGGAGATTGAATAAACATCTATCTGCTGGTAGCCCTGCAATGGCTGCGCGTAGCAGAGATGAGACATGGACTGGCTCACAGACAAAGGGAGGAGTAGACCTTTGGTCCTGTAACTAAAGACAACTAAATAAAGCAAGCAGAGACAGCTCGATGGATCCAGACCCTCTTCCTGCTGTGAAGCATCTGCCGGCAGACAGCAGCCCTCTCCATGAATTGGCTGCTCGAGCCTGTGTCCAGCCCCCGTGTGCCACACTTGCCATCATTACTGCTGATTCACTGCAGCTTGGTGTGTGAAGGGCGCAGCCAGATCCACGCCTCACTTGTCGGCACGTCCTTGTCCCTGATAACCCAGAGCCGTGGCAGGGGGACTGCTCAAGTCACTGAGCCCCCGAAAAAGCACGCCCACCCCTAGAAATAAAGCAAAGGCCACCTGAAGGATAATCGAATCAGCTGCTGGGGAGTTTCTGTATCACTCCAGTGCTTCAGAATTCCCAAGGCAAGCAAAATGCAGCACAACGCCTGCTGTGGGCACTTCCAGCACTGCTGGCAGCGTTTGCTGTCAGGCTCCGGCCAGCTCATGAATTAGCTATGTCCAGCGTTTCCAGGGGCTTTGTTCCCAGCAGCAGAGCCGCTGGTTACACGAATGTCTTCTGCTGACCAGGGCAGAAGGAGCTTTGCGTGAATGTGGCCTTGTCCTGCAGGGCTGTGCTCCAGGCTGGGCTGCCCCTGCAGCTGGGAAGGCTGAACGGGCTGGGGCTGCTCAGGAAGCACAGCACAAAGGCAGGAAAGCAGCCAGGAGGGCAGGGGCTGCACATCATCTGGCTCTGCAGTGTGGCATATTTATGGCTGTTTGGATAGCTGCAGTGGGAACAAGGAGGAGACTCATGTCCAGTCACATAATAGGACCATAGTCCAGCTTGGACAGTTTACACCTTTGCTGCTGCTCAGCTCTGAGAAATACAGATATGCCCAGCCCCAGAAATGGGAAGAAGCTGCCAAAGAACAATCCTCTGTCTCCTACTGCTCTTCCTAGGAGCTTTCCTAACATTTGTCCTTCCAGTGGTTTATTTTCACAGTTGCCAGGGCTCTTGTGGTAGATGAAATGTTCTGGTCCTACGGATACCTGAGGTAAAAGGATGACTCCTAAGGGGTCTGAGTGGTAGATGAAGGCAGCAGATTTGTGGAGTCAGACTCCTCTTCTGCTTGACTGCTCCAGCTGCATGCAGCAGGCTAGGTGAGGGTATTTTTGCATGGACCATAGTCTGCCTTTGTCTCTTCTGTGCTCCTGAGTCAATCTTTCCTTATGAGCTCAGTCTAGTAGCATTTTCCCTGTAAATCTCACCTCACCTGGTTCTCTGGTATTTTTTTCTGCTGTATTTGAGTTGCAGATTTAAGAGGCCAGATTCCAGCTGGTCGCAGCTCTGTCAAAGTGTGGGTGTGGGTGAAGTGCTTCTGTTTGCAGGAAGCTGATTTGGAGGTGCCAGTGTGAGGGCTTGGGCCATTTGCAGCTGGCAGGCCCTGGGCTTTCATTGCACAGGAGCATGTGGCCAAGGTGATGGGCCCTTCAGGATGGCACTGACTTGTGATTTACAGCCAGAGGTAGGACACCGAGGAAACTGTTTCCATTTTCTCTTTCACAGATGCTCAGATTTCTAATATCCTTGTGCCTCATCTGTAACTCCCTGTTTGCTTTTTGGCAGGCTCCCACTGCTCCCCCACAGCCTTTGGCAGGGGTGGAGACCAGTGCCAGCCTGACTTGCCCAGCTCTTTGTTCCAGCTCCCTCTCTGCTCTCAAGGTCACAGGAACAATGAACAGCAGGAGATAAGAAAGCCTGGCAGCAGTCAGCAGACAGATGCCTAAGGGAGCTCAGACTTGCTCAGGATGGGCTCCCGGAGGGTCAGGCTCATAAAACCCTTCCCTCAACCAGTGAGGCTGCCTGGGACCCTGCTCAGGGCTGGAGACTGGCTGCCCACCATGGGGCATCTCCACAGCTGGACACAGATGAAGCATCTGGAGCTGAGGTCAGACACCATGGGGTGCCAGGACCCACAGTGATTTTCAGGGATGTCTATTTTGGCAGGCAAGTGGTGATCTTGATCCCTCTTGTCTGGGTTTATTGGGGACTCATGAGAAAGATTCCTCCTTCCTTTGTTCTCCCTATTCCTCACCTAAGTCTGCAGAGTGTTGGAAGCACACAGGGGCAGACTCCGAAGAGATCTCCCAGATGTATCACATGTACCAGGAATGCTGCACCTCCTGGATGACATCGTGCCTGTATCACAGCAAATTACATTTACATTTGACAGGTTGAGTGGTGGATGGAAGAGATCTGACACAACCTCTCAGACGTTCCTGCCACTCACAGCCACAGTTCTCCGAGCTGCTGTTTTGATCAGAGACAATGGAGGCGACTGTCAAGTGATAACTGATGCTCATTGAATGTTGGTTCACTCCTCACGGTGACAACAGACTGAAGATATTCTCCCAGTACAGGGTATCATTCCCATAAAGAGCAATGCCATAGATGGGGCTGCTCCAGCATCCTCCCCTGAACAAGCCCAAACAGCAGAGGCTGAGGAAGCACATTACAGGCAAGGACCATGTCTGGTTCTCAGGTGTGCACGGAACAGCATCCCACTGTGTCCTCCTCTGCAGGCAGGCACCTTCTCTACTGTGGTCCTTGGAGAAATCCTGTGAAATGAGAATCCCTCTTAATCCAACCTTCCAGCACAGCATCAGTAATTTAGTGACAATTACAGTCCCAGAATTAGAGGGTTAGCACACACACATGCTGTGCACCCATTGGAACCCCACGATTTGGTCAGCATGTGCTGCAAACACACCAGCTCCCCCTCAGCACGCTCATTGCAGCTTTCAAGGGACCGGGGAACCGCACACCACGCAGAAGTGTGTAGCATGGTGTGTGTGCTGCAGTCGGAGGTGCTCTTCTCTGCACCACTGAACGCTCTGCTGCTGAAGGGCTTCTGTTCCCGGAGCTGTGCACTTGCCAGCTGCTTGTCGCTCCCCTGACCCACCCCGGGCCATGTAAGCTGCTTTGCCGGGAAATACAAGCATGGTACTTAAACAAACAGTGGGCAGCAGAGCCTGAGACCCTCACCACCACACAGCGTCACTGCAGCAGCCCCATCCCTCAGATCACGGGAGAGAGCTTCCCACCACCTGTGCCCTGCCGGCCATAAGGGAGGGGGGCCTGACCCAGCCCAGGCACAGGCATCCCGTGGGGTGCTGCCTCACTGTCTCAAGGGAAGCTTTGAAAAGAAAACCGTCTTTCCCCAGTTTGTGCTCAGGATATGCGATTCGTGTTCGAAATTCACTGGAAAAGAAACTGAAGTTCTGAAGGTTCGTTTCTGTTAATTGCTTGCCCTCCCTACCTCTGCCACCCTCCCTGTGAAAAACAACTGCAAAACCAAACACGTCTGGCAGGGAGCATCCAGCTGGGCTGGCTCTGTCACCCCGACAGCCGGTGCCGGGTGCCGCAGCCGCACCGGGAACAACGAAAGGGCACTGCAGGCCTCCACCCAGAGTCTCCGCGCAGAGCGAGGCGGGGGGGAGCTAGCGCGGAGGTGGAAGCTGCATTTCGCGAAGCTCGATCCGGCGTGGGAGCGGATGTGTGTAGCAAGGAGGTGCCCACACGCGAGGGGACAGAATCGGCCATTTCCCTCCTCCCGCCCTGTCCGTTTGTGTGCCTTCGGTACCACGAGTCCCTGCCCCCGGGAGAAGCCTCCTGCTGCTGTGGGAGAGTGATCAGTCCGCTGCCAGCCTGTGGTGTCCACCCCGATCCCCACATGTCTGTTCAGCTGCTTCTGGGCCTGCTGAATCCTAATCAGAGGTGTCCAGAGAGAGAAAGGGAAAACCAGGAGCTGCTCACCTCCGGACGAGCGGTGCAAAGGCTCCGGATCACTTTCTTGATACAAAGAAACCCAGAGCAGTAACGGAGGTGCTGCTCCTCCTCAGGCTTCAACACACATGCTCCGACTGCAGTCCTCCCGGCACAAGCCTTGTCAGTTGAATGCCTCCTTGCTTTAATCCCCGAGCTTGCTGAAGGATGCTGCTTTCATCTGATAGCATTTACAGACTGCTATAATGAGCTTTGGCTTGCAGAGATAAATTAAATTGCTCACCCAACGGTGCAAACTTCATTAATGCCAGCAGTGAGTCAGATCGGTGTTATTCTAGCACAGAATGCAAACAGGTTGGACACATGAAAGCAGATTTGGCAGGGTTTTTTTTCTCTCTTTCTTTTCACCTTCCTAATCCCTGTTGATTTTTATCTTTTTGCTGGCCTGTTCAAACTCTACTGCTTCTTCATCTCTCCACCTTTTAGGGGAAGGCATCAAATAGCACACCATTCAGGACTAAATGATTTAACTGCTGAGTGTTAACTGCTAGCAATGCTCTGCAGTCTTGTCTGGCAAGTTTCTGGCTCGTTTACATATTTGACAAGTCCAAAAATATACTTAAGACTAGATCCGATGAGAAATTGTGTCCCTCGTTTCTGTCCCAGTTTAGAGGCTTACTAGGGGAAATCAGATGTTGCAGATTGAGACAAAAGGAAGAGAAAAGATAAGCATGGAGCTAACGGTGCAGGAAAACTCAGAGGAAGTGTCACTGCATAACCCGACGGGCAAGAGCTCTGTCCCAGTCCTCAGGGCTGACACTCATGTGCCTCTCATGTACCATGTCCACGTGTCTCACAGGGGTCACGGCCGTGTGGCAGCAAGCAGGAGTGGCCTCACTTGACACATTCACTTGCTTCAGCACATCTAAAATCAGGTCCAGAGCCTCTGACTGATGGGAGAGGAGCAGACCTTGAGATCTGTGTCAGCATAAGAACAAGATGTCCCAGGCTCAGGGATGAAGCCTAAGCAAAGGCTGGTTTCTCCCAGTGCATTTTCCTAGTGCAAGTTGTGAGGATGTCTTCTGGTTTCTTTGTGCAGGAAATAACAGAAGTATAACACAATAAAGCTAATTCATAATAGCAATTAAAATCTCTGAGAGCATGGATCAGCAAGAGAGGATCTAGCCACTGGAGAAGCATTTTCAGGAGCAAATGTGTGGGAGCCATCTGTCACCTCGCATACATGGTGATAGTCACAGTATGTTTCTCCATCCTATTTGGGAGATTCACACCATAGCTTTCAGTTGCCTGACATATTTGGCAAGCATTGCCTGCCAAAAGGTGCATTGCACCAAATGGGACACAAGGCTCAGCAGGGACAGTGCCTCAAGTGGCTTCCAGCAAAAGGCACTCTCAGCTGCTCTCCCTCCCAGGGGGAAGTCAAACAGGGTCTTAAGTATTCACTGCAGTTTCCCGCTTCCTCTGGAGCAGGGTCACAGTAATCTGGTTGGAAGGAGAGGGAAAAAAATCCTCTTAAGAAATACGGTGAAGAGCTTACAGAAGAAAGGGTCTTGTCCGAGGGAAGAACTGGCTCCAGGTGACACCTGTGGCCACCCAGGACTCCTTCACCTGCAGTTACCAGCACAATGAGCTTTCCTTTCTGTTCCTTCACATAAAAGCTGTGCAACAAGCACACAAGTAAGAAGGCAAAACAACCCTGTAGGGCTTACAAAACATGGCACAGTACTGCACAAGCTCCTTTCCCTGGGGGGGGTGTGTGTGGAAGGAGACAGGCATGTGACAGTTATTCATCACATTAAGACAAGACTGGGAGGCATGGAGGTGCTGCAGCAATTCTCATGGCAGAATGAGGAACACCTGACCGCTTCCTGGTGAGGAAGTGAGCTACATTCCATGATTTCGGGATAGCCTTGTCCTCTCAGCTCCGAAGTCTGTCCTGGTGTGTGATGCTGAGGGGGGACCTGAATTGTTGCTTGACCAGCTGATTGTGCTAAGGACACACCTTCAACCCATCTGCACTTGGCCCTTGTCCTGGGCATGCATGCCAAGGGCTTGCAGAGGAGCACGAGCAGCCAGCTCTCCAAAGCACGTGCTGACTGAGGCTGGCATGTCCTGGCCAGTGCCAGGCTGGCAAGGCCAGCAGAAAAGCAAAGCAGCGCTGGGAACATCTGGGTAGCTGCGTGGCACAGTGCCCTACACCATGTCTCTGTTCTCTACTCATTCTGACTTCACACACAGCACCAATATTTATACATGAAAAATGACTGTGATTTCAGCAAAAACAAACTGCCCCCTCAGCCCATTAATAAATCCTCTTTCACTGCCAAAACATTTTAATTTCCACTTCCTCAGACTTGCTTTGTCTTCATTGTCTTTTGCTGCATTTGGTGACAGTCAGCTTGTCTCTGACAAATGAGCTTCCCATTACGGTAAGTCCTGCTGCAGCGTGGCCAGCAAAATACTCGCGGTTCGGAAGCCTTTCCTTTTCCAATCATCCTGCTAATTAAAACCACTGCCTGTAATTTATGGCTGCACTGCCCGCATCTGGGAGGGCTTGGGGAGCTGCTGCCCTTTTTGCAGGAGGCTGCGCGGCCAGGCACGGTGGAAGCTGTGCAAAACCTCCTGCCCGCACCGGCCGAACTCGATAACGGGCACCGGAGGTTCGGGATTCCCAGCTGGTGCGCTGTGTGTTCCCGGTCCTGGCCGGCTCCTCGGGAGAACACATCCCGCTCCCGTTGCAGCGCTAGGGCTGGCAGATCACGGTGAGAAGGGGCCACCTCCCGTGCGGGGAACGACCGCCAGTGCCGGTTGTCGTCTCTCCCGCGGTCGGTGCTTCGCCCGCACCCTCTCGGCAGCGAGGGGTCGGTGGGCGCCAACCAGATGCGGGCGCCGGCCGCTCCGGGCCGAGTCCTCTCGCCGTGGCGCGGTGGAAGGTATCGGGTAAGGGGCCATAGGGAGCCAGGCGGACGGACCGTGGCTGGGCGAGGAGGATAGCCGCCAGCAGGACCGCCCCTGGTCCTAGCAGAGACCCCACTCCGGTCCCCACGGTGTGCCCAGGAACGAGCTGCCCACGACAAGCCACGGCAGCCGACGGCATGAAGCCCCGCAGCACGGTGGAGCCGACGGGGGCGGTCCCGGGACCGCGAGGCGCAACGGTAGCCCTGCCCAGCGCCGGCCCCGCTCCGCGTCTGGTTGGTGCCGTCGGGGCCGAGGGCGCGGCCAGGACGGGGCCGTCCCGGTAAAGCGGCGGCGCGGGCAGCGCGGCTCCGCACCATGGAGGGGCACCTGGCTCGCTGCAAGATCGTGGTGGTGGGGGACACGCAGTGCGGCAAGACCGCGCTGCTGCACGTCTTCGCCAAGGATTGTTACCCCGAGGTGCGGCGGGCGGGGCGGGGGGCTCGGCGGGGCCGGGCCGGGCCGGGCTGGGCTCATCTCTGCTCTCCCTCCGTCCCTCCAGAGCTACGTGCCCACCGTCTTCGAGAATTATACGGCCAGCTTCGAGATCGACAAGCAACGCACCGAGCTCAACATGTGGGACACCTCAGGTGGGCCGGGGTCTGAGGGGGCGGGGGATGACGGCGAGGCCGGACTCGTCCTTCTAGCTCAGGGTCTTCCCTTCCCTGGAGCCCCTGGACCGGACTGGGACCGGGGCTGGAGCAGCTCCGGCAGCCTCTGATGTGCCCGGCTGGGGAAATCCGCAGCCTGCGCCGGGCCGGCTCTGCTCTGCCTTTAGCTGCAGCTCTGTCCCTGCCCATGCCAGCCAAGTCATGGCAAAACTGGCACTGGGTGCGAGGCGAGGCCGGGAGGAGCGGGGAGAGGCGAGGTGCAGCTGGAGAAGGTAGACCTCACCTTGGAGAGGAATGCGCTGCGGGATCGCTGTCCTTTCATCGCTCTGCAAGAGCCTCAGGGGTTCCTCGGGCTTTTCTGGCTTGGTTTAGTTTTGCCTCTGTGATTCTGCATGAAGCCGTAGGCAGCCTGCCGAGACCCTTCCCAAACTTCCTGCTCTCGTTCTTGTGGAAGCATGAGTTGGAAGCGAAGTGCCTGATGCAGAGATAATACATGCTTGCATCCAGCAAAGTTCATGTGCAGCTTTTAATTTACCTCTGACAACCTCTTTGAGCTGCTGCATACACATGGTGCAGCTGCATGCTCTGCTGTTGGAGTGTGTACATCACAGACTTGCTGCTGCTCTTTCCCCATAATTTCTGGAGTGCTTATGACAAATGAAGTTCTCTGTGTCCAAGAACAATAGTAAATTAAGATGTGACCTAGAACTTTGCTTTTGTATGCTCTAACTTCTTGCTGTAATTTTACATCCATGAAATTACAGCTGTGAGATCAGCACAGCTCTACCTAGAGTGGTGGTTTCACTCAGTCTTGGACCAGCTCTGATACATGTATAAAAATGTGTTGTTTAAGTTTGCTTTGGACTTTCCTCACCCAGGAGACTTTGCTTTTGTGGTGTTTTAGTCCCTGAGATCGTTTTGCTTTGCCCACACGATGTGTTCTGTGCTGTGAGCCACAAGGACGCTGGCTTTTTGGTCATCTCTTGATGCTGGTGCCACGGGTGAAGCATTTGCTCTGTGTTTGAGTGAAGCTGTGCTTGAAGCACAGAATGGTGGCTCCAACATGCAGGTTGCTGCATGGTGAATTGTGCTGGACTGACGTGTCTGCATGAAGTCTCTGCATGAAGATGTGGGAGCATTGAAGCCATCCTGATTGATCGGGGGGAAGGGGGCTCCTTGCAGAGGGTTTCCTGGAGCTGTTCTGATGGAGTGAGTCCAGGTGCTCTGGCAGTGAGGAGTGGCCAGAACCCACTGGGGCCTGCTTGTGAGCACCTGTGGCTCTGTCACCCCCATGGCTGGGGGGGATGCTTTACATACCGCAGGTTTCTGCAGCCTGTGAAGAGAGGATGAGCGAGATGGGTCGTTAGGCACTGAATGGCTTTGTTCTGGGTGCCTGTATTTAACTTCACGTTTTGAGGGTGCAGAAGCACGTTTGATGCGTTGTCTGCTTTTCAGGAATTCTCCAGAACGTTTGGACGTGATAAATATCTTTCAAGCTGTGTATGTGTATCTGATACCTGCGTTGGATGCTGTCATGCATTCATTTTTATGCTCTTCAGCAAAGGTCATCTTTGTCTAATGTTTCTCTCTTTAGGCAAGAGGAAATGGACTTTGATTTTTTTTCCCCCTTCTCCATATGAAAAATGGAAGACCTTTTAAGAGCATTGTTGCAGAGTTAGCTAGGTAGTTTTCCAGATAAACTCTCTTCTGCTTCAACTTTGATGTGATACACACAGGAGCTACTTCTTCAAGGCAAAGTCCTGCCAAGCAGCGCACAGCAATTTTCCCTGGTAGTCAGACTGATGTTTTCAGCTACAGGCTGCAAACTGCTGTTGCATTTCCACTGTGCTTCAGGGACACTTGCAAATGGGACCTTTGGTTAAAAAGTTTTGCACAGTAGCAAGTTGAACTAGCAGAGCTGAAGGGACTGAGAGTGGCCGGCTGCCTTCCTCCTGCAGAATGACAGGCACTGGGATGTACTTTCCCTGGTCTCTCTTCCACCTCTTGTTTCTCTTGGGCAGCTTCATGTTAGGGCTTTATTGTTCATAAACTCTATCCCAGTGAGAGCAGAAAGGGAGGTGCTGGCAAGCTGTTCCCCCTTCCTGTCAAGATTGCTCTTTGTATTTTAAATATCATCTTGTAAGTAATTGGAGCTGAAGGTCTCCTCCAGAAACCAGAAGAGAAACCAGGACAGAGGAGCTGACTTGATTTTGTATATATATATATATTCAAAATATCACCACACCACACCCCAGTTAGTTATGAAAGTGGTTAGAGACTATAAAAGCTGCACAGGGTGAACTGAGCATCATCCAGAAATAGATGTTTGGGCAAGAGCAGTCTGCCTAGAAAACTCCCTTCATTGCCACAGCCTAGCTGGCTGCTCAGAAGTTTCCTTGGTAATCTTTGTGCCAGCCAGGATGTTGTCTGCTGCCTGAGGCTTGCTACACCTGCTAAAAGAAATGTCTTGGAAAATTCAGCCTTTCAGACTGAATTTTCCCCTCCTGCTAAGTGGCATATGTAGGCTCTGACAGCAGCTGGCAGGCAGTAAATCTGGTTAGAGAAATACTGCCATAGGGTGGACAGAAGTGATGGAGAGCTGAATGGCTCCCAAACTGCACGAGGACCTTTGATGACTTTTAAATGTCTTTTAAGCTTTGTCCATTGATTAGTTTTTCTGAAGCTGGAGCATGACTCTTGAGAGTGTCCAGCACTGTGAATAATTCACAGGGATGAAATCTGTGCTGCTCAGACAGGACAAATGTGAGGACTCTGCACCATCTGAATTGCCTTAGGTCTCGGAACCTATCAGGGAGAAAAGTGAGCCAAGTTTGAGCATGACTTCTTGTCCATCATCTGCAGATGCTGTTTGCATTTTGTGTTCGGTTCTGTTTAAGTTGGCCCCACCTCTGGGCACGCTCTGAGAGTGAAACTGTTTCAGGTGCCACCTTACAGCAGGGCAGAGATGTCCCATCCCTCCCACCCCCCTGACAGCCCCAGCCACTTGCTGCTTCTAGAGCCTCCCTTAAAAAGCAGTTTGACACCTTTGTGTGCTTGGGAAGGGGTATGAAGCCTGCTGGCCATACTGGGTGGACAGGGCTCTGGGAAGCTGCCATGCCCTGGCACCTCTGCTCATGAGCCTCATGGAGGGCATGGTGCTTGGCTGTAATTTGTAGTTCCATTCCAGCAAATTCTTCTTCTGTTGCATGTTGACTGAATGTGCTTGGCACAGAAACAGCTCCTCTGCATGGCGCAGAGGTATCTTGTGTATGTGGGAAACTCCTGTTTGACAGGATGCCTGATGGCTTGGGAGTGCTGTTCCCAAAGGGCTGGGTGCCTCCCAGGCCCACAGTGCTGGTGTCCCAGATGCGTCAGGCTGGAGGAAGGGCAAATGGTTTTGTGCCCACTAGCAGCACTTTGCAGAGTAGGCGAGTTTCACTTCCATGCTTCAGAGGTGTGAAAGGGAGAGCAATTACCATGCGGTGTGCACCAGGCGGGGAGCATTCCACCAGCCATGGCGTAGCTGTCTGTTCCTTGTCGGATCAGGGAGTGTCTGTGGGTCTGCCCCGCTCTGGGAGGTCTCACGCCTGGAGCAGAGCCGCTGAGGTGCTCAGCAGGTCTCTGGCAGCGAGAGCGGTCGGTGCTGGTTGATCTTCCCAGTACTGCCTCCTGGTGCGTTCCCGTGGTGACGCTGGCATCGCTAGTGGACCCACTACCCACACCTCCAGACTGGCCTGGTGCTGTTGCCCCGCTGAGCCCCTTCCCCATGCTGGGCAGGGCAGAGATAGGCTCAGGCAATGCTGCTTCGCTCTGTACCTGGGTGAGGGTTTTGTTCAGTTTCCAATAACAGCAGGGAGAAAGCTACGTTGTGCTTGGCAGCCTGGGCTCAGTTCTTTGCTTTTGGCTCACACCCCTGTTGTGGCAGGGGGCTCTGCCTTCTGTGTGCGGCCTCTAAGTGAGGGCAGGCAGAGCACCGAGGTGACCTGAGGCCGTTTATCTGATGGGTGCATCTTCTGCTGATGCAGCTCTTGGTGCAGAGTAGAGTTGCCTGTTCGTGGTAAGGGCATCTGTGCCAGTGGTTCGGGCTGGACACTGCCTTGCATATGGTAGCTGCTGTCTTGGAAAGCTGCTGGACTTTTCTGTCCAGTGCAGACCAGCAGGACACACTGCTGCCGAGAGTCGCAGGGTCTGCCACAACCTGTGACTGCAAAGATCAGTGCCTGCAGGTTCAGCAGTGCCACTTTGCCATGCTGCAGCTCATAAGAGGGGAGTTGTGTGGCTGCCAGTCCTTCAGTGAGGCTCCTGTCGCTGCAGCAGATGTGCTTTCAAGACAAGAATAACATTGTGAGTTGCAATCCTCCCCCCCGCCTCCTCCTTTGCCTGCACTCAGCAAACAGTCTGCCTTGGTATGGCTGTGTGGGAACCTCCAGGCTGCGATAACAGATCCTTCTTTCGGGGAACTGCTGAGGAATGTTGATGAGATTAGAGCTGAAAGGGGCCGAGTTCAGTGTTGGCATCTCCATGGATGCTGAGGCTGTCCGTGCCTGGATTCCCAGTGTGCAGCTCCAGGATTGCCATGGCTTCCTCTTCCAAAGTGCAGGAGCAAGTCCTGTCTTGGGAAGAATTCAATGCCACTTGCACTCTCAGGCAAAGAAAATATGTGGAGCTGCCCTTTCCATACCAAAATAGCTCCTCCCATGCTCCATGTTGAGGCTGGAAGCCTGAAACCAGCATGCTTGTGTTCTGCCTCTGCACAAGTATGTAGTTAAGCCTAAAAATATGTGCAACTGGGTCACATTCTCAGGCAGGTCAATAACCATCCGGGCAGAAGTTGGAAGAGTTGCAGCAACAGCAGCAGAAGTGCTTACGCTGGAGTGGGTGGAGGATGGACCTGAGAAGACAAGACATGACATGACAGTCCCTGAGAGGATGTTCTCACTGGGCTGGGCACAGTGTGGGGGTGCTGTTATGCCGTGTGTCTGAGGGATGGAGGATGCTTCTCCTGCATGTCCCCCCAGCTAGGTCAGCGTGCCCCATGACAGCATTTGTCCTTTCCCCACTATAGACCATGGGGGCTCAGCCTCTGTAGAGTGTCCTGGGAGTTATGGGGGGTGCCGAGTAGGAACGGTGCCATTGGAGACAGCTAACACTACAGGCTGCTGCAACCTTTCAGGCAAGGGAGGGCTTTCTGTGGGGTAGGTTTGTTCCTGGCTTTGCTGCAGAGTCCTTCCCCATAGCTCTCTCCCATAGGCACTGCTTTGCTCTCTCCATTTGCTGTCACTTTGGCTGCTCTCTGACACCCATGGCATCCCCCGGTATTGGAAACTCCTTATCCAGGTGGTCACAAGCAGACCTGCAGAAACTCCCTGGAGCAGAGCAGTCACACTCTGTCCTCTGCCTGTGATGGCTTGCATTTCTAATGGCTCTTACCCAGTGTGGTGCTAAGGATGCCCCTCTTGCCCCAGCAAACACTGCTAATGTGCTTCAGGATAGCAGATGGGAGACAGCAGGAGGCTTGGATGGAGGGAGAGCTCTGAAGGAGCTGCTCAGCATCTGCCCTGGGCTCTGTGCACATGCCCCAGATCCTGAAGATAAAATCTCCACTTGATTAAACTTCCCAAGTGCACAGCCTCAGCCTTCCCCGCAGGCAGAGTCCTTATCTGGTAGCCGAGCAGTCAGGGAGGGCTCTGCTGCCACGGACAGCAAATCCAAGATGTGCATCACTGCACAGAGCTGATTCTGGTCCTTCAACCCTTGGATGTGTTCTCCAGAGCCAGGGGGGCCCTGGCTGTGCTGTGGGAAGCTGCTGTCACTCCTAGTCCTTGTTGTACCTCATAGAAAGGATGGCAGACAAGTTGTGTCAGTGCCAGCTGCCCTTGTGACATGGCAAAGAGTGCCAGGAATGCACTTCTGCCTCCTATTTATCTCCCTTGTCAGATGCTACATGCATGATTTCCAGCATGCCTGTGAGAAGCCTGGACAAGTCACTTGGGCTGCCTCTGCAGCTGCAGCCCTCCCACCCCAGGTGCTCTGTGATGCTCCCCCAGAGATATCAGCAGGTGTTTCTACGACGAGGTTCCAGAGCTGCGTCCCAATTGCCTGAGCAAGGTTGGCATCTGAGCAAGCTCTTCTGAACCTCTGAGTGGCATGTGTGAGAACAGGGCGCAGGATCTGGATAAGGGAGAAGCACCCTGGACCTGCCTGAGCTGGGGATTCCTCTGCCAGTAAATCCAGCAGAACAGCCTCCTCCTGAGTGACAGGTTTCCAGTAATAAGATCTGGAAAGAGGCACAGAAATGCCACCTCAGCCTGTCGAATACCGTTCCCTCCATCCTGGCCATGGCCCTGCTGAAGGTCTGCTAGCTCTTTGGGCTCTTTGGTAAGTTACCTTTTTTTGGTAGGTGCACCGTGAGCATTTGGAGCAGAGGGTGATTGTTCAGTCTGCTTGGCTGCTTTTTCTGCCAGCTGCTTTCCAGACAGTTGCTTGTCCTGTGGATGGGACAATTTCCTCCTTTCTTACACTTCAGGGGTGCAGTGATGTTGCACAATTACGAGGAATATCATGGTCCAGCCATGACAGAAGGGTGTAAAAGTCCTGGGGCTGATGGCTGTGCCGTGTTCGGTGTCCTGTGGAAGGAACACTGACCAGAGGTAGTTGCGGTACTGGCCAGCACTTCCCTTTGCTGCTTTTTATCTCCTTCCAGGTTTGGTGGGATGCCTCATCTCTTTTTGCCCACTTTTTCTCTGGCAGGCAGAGCTTTGTGTCATTTCCAAATGACTCTCTGGCCCTGACCTTGCTCACCTGTCACAACTGGAGACCTTCCCCATCAGGAGGCTCTGTCATAATCTAACTTCTGATGAGTATGTGGTGACCTTCACTTGGAGAAAGCTGTTCTGAGGCCTCGCCTGGAGGGGTGGTGGTGTCTCTTTATGTGCCAAAGGGGTTTCTGTGAGGAAATGCAGGCCAATGCAGTGGTAAAAGCTCTGCCCCTTGGGCTGTGATGGGGATGCCTCAGAGAGAAAGCACAGCTGGCTTTGCCTGGCTGTGTGCCTGGCTGTGAGGTGCCAAGCAGCACAAGGCACCTTCAGTGCTGGCAGGGGTAGTGGTACGTATTTATCAGCCTGGCATTTCACGTGCTGATGGCCAGGTCTTCACTGCAGGGTGGAATTTGGCACAACGGCAGCTCTGTCTCTTATTCCACCAGGCCTGCTCTTAGTGCCACTCACTTTAGGGTCTCATGTCACTAATTGCTGCTGCTTTTGTAACTGTGACCCCAGAGTTGCTGGGTCTGGGCATCAGCCTGCCAGAGCCTACCATTACCAAGCGTCTCTGAATCTGTCACTGGTTTTAATTCCTGTCTTTGGCACTTTGTCTGTCTTCTGGGCTGGACTCTAATGACCTCAGTATTAGCCTCGGAAACATATTTTTGTATCAGTGGGATCTGCATTGTCCTCCCATTCCAGACAATAATGAGCCAGGCAGGGTCGGGGATCCTTAACCTGCCTCTGAGCCCCAGCTGTGCAGGGACCTGCAGGGTGCTCAGGAACTGCTGCGGTTTGTCAGTCTCCAAACCAAAAAATCCTCTGATTTTCTGTCAGGAGAGAGGGTCTGATTTCATACCGGGAGGATGAAGTCAGTCTCTGAACTGATGGTTCAGATCATTGTCTCACTGATGCGCAGCTACTGCAGTCTGGGAGGCTGCAATGGCTGAGATCCTGCCCGTCGGCACTTAGGATACAGGGACTGAGGAGGCTGTTTGCATATTCTGGTCTGTCATGTGCCAGGCACACAGAGATACTGCTCTTCAAACACTGCCACTGCTTGTCTGGTACCGCTGTTCGGGAAGGTAACCCGAAGCTCTTCAAGCTTGTGGATGCAGCACTCCAGAAAGCTGGGATTAGTTTCTGCTGCGTTCTGTTCTTCGGCTGTCCCTGCAGGAAGCAAAGTGCTCGGCAGCCTTGCTGGCTCTACGGGGAGAGTTTACAGTGAGCCCTCTGAGACAAGTGCAATGCTGAAGAATTTAGGTCTTGGCAGTGCCTGTCTCTGCTCCAAGCCAGAGCTGGCTGGGGTTGCAGGAGCCCCTTGCAGAGCAGATCATGGCTCTGCAAGCATATTTGCTTTCCTGGTTTAATGTGCTATTGTTGGATGGAAGGTGCCCATCTGAGGAGGCTCATCTCTCAGAACAGCTAGTGAGGAGCAAATGAAGATTAACAGTATGATGGTGTAGATGAAACAGCACATTTCAGTCCCCTGCCTGAGAGTGGCATCTCTGAGTCAGTGCCAGGCTTTTTGAGGGGCTGCCAGCTGATAGGACAGAGGAGCTACTCATGGCTGCATCTGCCCCCGAATTTCAGACAAGCACCACGTGAATTTTATTTTTAAGCTGGTTTTTGGCTTGCTCCAGTTTTCTTCCTTTAATCACAAACAGATGCACATAGGTCCTGCTTCTTGCAAACCTGGGTGCCGAGTGGGAGAATGACTCATGCAGTGAAGGCAGCCTGGATCTGCAGACACAGAAGCCTTGGCTGCATGTATTCAGAAGTGCCAGACCATGGGTCTCTGAAGTATCTTTGCTGGAGTATCTGAAAGGTGTTGAGTATTCAGAATCAAAACTGAAGACCTGGACTTGAGGGAACTTGGAGCTCTGGTGTTTTAGGGTTATGTTGGCTGGGTTTTCTCTTTGGCCATGCTCAGTGAACTACAAGAATAGTCCCCCAAACAATTTCCTGATTCAGTAGAGAAAGAAAGCTGGAGATTACCTACATTCGGAGCACAGCAGCCTTCCTGCTCTGCTGGCCAGCACTGAACAGCAGTTTCCTGGGGTGGGCAGAGGCATCTGCAGCTGAGGCCCTGAGTGCTGGCTGTTACCTGCTGCCAGAGCTGCTGCTAAGGGGCCAGGGGCTGCTCCTGTACCTTGGAGTTGGAACGAAGTTGGTGAATGCTAAGGGAATTTTGATCTCATTAAGAAAATGTTCTGCTTTGGTTTTTGACCTGCTGCATCCTTTCCCTCAGCTCACCACAGGTTTTTTTCCTGCTGTGGTCCCAGGTGGTGGGAGCACAGTTCCTGGCACCAGGGTGGGGTCGGGGGATACCGAGAGGCCATGCTGTGTTGCAGGCGCTCCAGGAGCTGGCTGGCTGCTGAGGGGAGCAGCAGGTTGCTATGATACAGTTTGCCGTGGCAATGTCTGTGCTGAATGGAGCCAAAGCCACCTCTACAAAAGGAGCATTCCTGGGCTGGGAGGGGGCAGATTTATCTGCAGTGTTTATGTAAAGCTGAGGAGCTGAGGGGAGAGGATGTGTGTGGGAACCGTTTCCTCCAGCTTGTGCTGGGGGCCCCTGTCTGAAGACAGACACTCTTCGATGCCTGGCATAGAGGGCATGGCTTGGGTAAAGGATGCAGCAAACCCAAGCGTGCAGCTCTGTGCTGGACTGCAACTCGTCTGCAAACCCACAGCAGGCACAAGACCGAAAGCTGAATCCAAGGAGGGGGGACTCAGTGCCAAGCTTGACGTGCTACCTTTGGAAGCAGGAACTGGGTCACCTTGCTATGCTGGAGGGCATGGGAGGCAGTGGCTCACTAGTGCCAGCTCTGACAGTCGGGAACTAAAGCAGCTTGAGCCTGAAGCAATGTCGGCAGTCTCGGTGCCTGTGCTCAGGGTCACCCTGGCTCACTGTGCCTCCTTGTGCACCAGCCTGCATGCCCTGTCCCCAGAGCTGGCCGAGGCGCTGCAGGGACTGGCTCCTTTCCATTCAGGGAACATGTCTTTCCCTCTGGGAAGGGGGCTGGGCTCTGCAGCCATCAAGGTCTGTTCCTCTGTGCTGGCTCCCAGCTGTTTCTCTTCCCAATGACTTTGCTGGGAGGGAGACCCAGGCTGCAGCTTCTGGCTGGTGGGAGCAAGGGCTGCAGGTGCCGTTGCTGCTGCGGCTGGCAGCAGTCTGGCTGGCTGTGAGAGCTGGAGATGCCTGTAGCCGAGTTTGCTGCGACTCCAAATGCACACCGAATGCTGAGGTGCCCCGTCCCAGGCTCCGTGACCGTGGTGCGGGCTGCGCTGGTTAGAGTGTGCCATAGGCTCTGTGCTGCGGAGGTCCGGGGCGGAGGCTGCGTTGGTATCCTGCTGTGAGCTGGTGTCAAGGGGAGACTCTGGCACTGGGCAGGGTTTAGGAAGACAACACAGCTCTGCCCTCAGCCTGCCCCGTGAGGGCTCTGGGCAGAGACTTGCAGAGGATTCCGGGCTGTCTGCAGAGCTGTGCTGGGGCGGCTGTGCCTCGCTCTGTGCTGTCCATCAGTTGTGAGCCCCAGCGCAGACAAGAGCCAGGGTCGGAGAATCAGCCTCTTCTTCTCTCGCTTATCCTCGGCAGATTCCCATCCTCCCGGAAACATAAGCCGCCACCATCCATAATTCATCAGGTGCTGACCTTCATCAAGGAGCCACCTGACACCCGGGCTGGGTGCTCCACCCTCCTCCCAGGGTGGGAAAGCGCCGGGTCCGAGCATCCCGAGAGGCCGTGGCAGGAAGCGCGTCCGGTTTCCCGGGCCTCGGGGCGAGGGCTCTGCTGTGGCGAGGGCTCTGCTGTGGCGAGGGCTCTGCTGTGACGAGGGCTCTGCTGTGACAAGGGCTCTGGTGTCTCTGCTTCCCCTTTTCATAAATAAACAGCAGCTTCTATCCCTTCCGGAGGTTTAATACATTGTGAAGCCAAATACCAACCCAAACGGTGTTTGTAAGTAGCAGGGAGCTGATTGCTGCATTGTTGGTTTACTGAGGCACCTGCAGCTCACACAGAATGCAGCTCAGATAAAACCACTTTCACGCCTGAGCTGTGCAGCAAAGGCTGTTCTCGTGTGTGTGCTCTGTGTGTGTGCTGCTGTGCGGGACTCAGGCTGGGCTCTCTGCCTGCTCACTGAGAAATCCTGCAGTGTACAGAACCATCTTCCAGCTTGTTCACCAAATCCTGTCACATCTTCTGTGTACCAGAACAGATTTGGACTTTTCCCAACAGAAGTCCAGAGCAAAAAGGGAGTTCCCCCTCACCCCATCTTAAATTCTCACAGTCCAGGTGAACAAGCTTTCCTGTATAGAGATAGCAAGAGAGGATGAAAAATAGCAGCAGCAGCAGTAGCATTGCCTGTCTTCTCTCAGCCACACCTTTCCACCACTGGTGGCACAGCAGCTGCATGACAAGTGGTAGGATACCCACATGAGTGGTGGAGAGGCAGGTCCTGCTCTGCCACACTGCAGCCTTTCTGCAGTCAGCACAGCTCCACCAGCTCTTGCTTGCCAGATGCTTACTGTGGTGGGAGGGGGATGCAAAAGTTGTTGGTGGTGTAAGAGCACAAAGACAAAACCTCTGACTGAAACTGCTAAGCAGAGGGAGCAAATCCTCCTCCAATCAGAGTGCTGAACCTAGCGGTGTGTGGTCACTGGGCCAGCAGAGCTGGCTGCACCGTGTGGTAGTCTCTCGTTCTTACTGGTATTTGCGATCTCTGTGCCCGGCAGAGTGGGTCGGGGGTGCTAGCCTGTCCCTTTGGGCAATAAGCAGTTGCTGGCATGGGCCTCTCTGCTCAGCACTCTCCTCCTGCTCCTCTCTGCAGGCTCAGCATACTACGATAACGTCCGGCCCTTGGCGTACCCAGACTCAGATGCTGTGCTCATCTGCTTCGACATCAGCCGCCCGGAGACCCTGGACAGTGTGCTCAAGAAGGTGAGGGCCTGCTGTGCTTTTGGGCTGGGGAGACAGTGGAGCTGCTCTGGGGACCCTGGTCCCTGAGGCTATCACCAGGGCTAAAAGCTCTGGCCCTGTGGTCAAGTCATGGCTGGGGCTCATGCGCTCGGGTGAGGCTGTTGCTGAGCCTACATGGTCTGTGCAGAAAGCAAGATGTGCCTATGTGAGAGGAGCCAAGTGAATGGTGCCACTCGTGGCAGCAAGGCTTCTGTGTATGCACACACAAATGTGGGGACAGAGAGAAATGCTGACGGTCCTGGAAAGCTCCGTGCATCTCTCGCGGGCATGGCCACCCTGCGGATCACTTGCAGCAGTTGAGAAGTGCCCCCCTGTGCCTGTTTCCATGCATGTAGAGAGCTCAGGTTTTTGGCTGTCACTTCAGCTCAGCATCTGCACAGTAGAAAACAGCACTCAGTTCCCTACAGCTTGACAACAGGAATAATGAGTCGTGGCACAGAATTTCAAGCCCATAAATGAGTGGCACAATGCCAGTGAGCACTGCCTGCCCTGTCTGAGCTGTCTGGCCATGTACTGCATTACCTGCCAAGAGTTTTCTCCCTACAGTTCAGTGGCTTTCAGCAAGGCAGAGTTGTCCATCTGACAGGCCCTGGAGAGCCCCACAGGGCTGGGTACCCTCTGTAGGACACTGCTGTCTGCTCTCCCAGTGGGTCCCTGCCTGCCACACTCCAGGGTATTATGTGGCATCCAGGGAAAGGTTCCCATATGAGGCTTCCCTCCAAGATGGCATGATGTCCAGCAGCTCACAGTACTGCTAAGGGGAGGGGGTGAATGGCCTACTGGGGGGTGAATGGCCTCCTGGCCACTTACACCCCTTGGTCTTGGCCATACCCTTCTTCCTTAGTGAAACTGGCTTTGGCAAGCTGTGCCCACGGTGCTGCAGAACTGCAGAGGGCTCACTGGCAGCTGCGTCATGTCCTGGAGGCAAGGCTTGGCTGACATCTCCTTTGTGAAGCTCTGTAAGACACTGTGGTGTGAAAAGCTCTGCAGTGGTTCCCTGGCTGTTCCCCAAGTGAGCCCCAGGCTGCTGGGGTTGGACTGGCCACTGTCTGAACAAGTCACATTGTGCTGGCTGCCCTCTTGGCCTCTCCACATTTTGCCAAACGTTGTGCTGAAGCGAGTGCCTCTTGCTCAGCTGCTGGGAGGGCTGATAAGTGGGTCTGTGTCTCAGGAGTGTCCTGGTGAGGGGACAAAGGGCCTTCAGATGACTCTGTCAATGGTGCAGTGTTCCTTTCCAAAGCAGGTCCTGGGTACCAAGTGTGCTGGGTGGAGGAAGGCGTTTTGTGTGGACTGAAAGAATTCACTGCTTGGATTTGGAGTCAGAAGAATAATAATGCAAGCAAATCACTTATACCTTAATGAGATGCAAACCCATTAATAATTAGCTAGGATTGGGATTTATCTGTGTCTCTGCACACCCTCTGTGTGAGGCTGCACTGCTCAGTGCACAGCCTGCCCTGTGCAGCCTCACAAATGCTTTGAGTGCTGCCAGACAATGCCTTTTTGATACAGTGACTTAAAATAAACCCCAGATCACAGGGGATTTCTTAAGTGTCTCTGAGTAGGTGCCTTGTTTCCTTTGGTGCAGGCTTGCAGCCTATGGAGGTGAGGAAAATTCCTGAGACACCATGAAGCTGAAATGGGTTTTAGCTTTTGGTATCAAACAAATAGGGAAAATAACACTCCCCATTCAAGCCTCAGGCACAAATGCTAATGCAGCAGAGGAAGTCTTTATTAATCTGCTGCCCTTCTGATGCTGGGCTGCCTGTACAGCCTGCAGAGTTGAAGGGAAGAGCCATCTGAGAGTACACAAAGAAGCAGCTCTTCGTTTTGTACAGAGCAGGCTTTGGTGGGTGCCGACTTCATTCTGACAGGTCCTACTTGCACGGGAATCTGAGACGCCCTAAGGTGTCAGCTCTGTGGGAGGAGGGTCACACCTCTCTGCACAGAGCAGGGAGCCCTGGCCTGTGCCTGCTGAGAACAGACCTTATAGCTCCACTGCTTGGAGGTAAATTAAGCCCCAAAACAACTGCATCACCATCCTCTTGGACAGGGTTCCTGATGTGCTTGGAAAGGGTCTGGGAGGATCATAGAATCAGTCAGGGTTAGAAGGGACCACAAGGATCAGCCAGTTCCAACTCCCCTGCCATGGCCAGGAACACCCTACCCCAGATCAGGCTGGCCACAGCCTCATCCAGCCTGGCCTTAAACACCTCCAGGGATGGGGCCTCAATCACCTCCCTGGGCAACCTATTCCAGGCTCTCACCACTCTCATGCTGAAGAACTTCCTCCTCATGTCCAGCCTGAACCTACCCATCTCCAGCTTCGCTCCATCCCCCCAGTCCTGTCACTCCCTGATATCCTGAAAAGCCCTTCCCCAGCTTTTCTGTAGCCCCCTTCAGATACTGAAAAGCCACAAGAAGATCATCTGGGAGCCTCCTCTTCTCCAGACTGAACAGCCTCCCTGGCCCTGCTGGCCACACTTCTCCTGATGCAGCCCAGGATCTGGTTGGTCCTCTGGGCTGCAAGTGCACACTGCTGGCTCATGTTGAGCTTCTTGTCCACCAGCACCCCTAAGTCCCTCTCCTCAGGGCTGCTCTCCAGCCACTCACTGCCCAGCCTGGATTTGTGCTTGGCATTGTGATGAGTGAGACCTTGCGACTGCCTTTGCTGTTCCAGCTTTGACCTTTTCACAGGCTGCCTTCTGCCAAAATTAACTTGGTGCGGAGGTGCCACTGGGCCTCTTGAAGTGTTGTGTGTACCAGCAGACCCTGAGCAGCCTCTGCTTCTTGTCTCCTGCAGTGGCAAGGGGAAACGCAGGAGTTCTGCCCCAACGCGAAGATCGTACTGGTGGGCTGCAAGCTGGACATGCGGACAGACCTGAACACGCTGCGGGAGCTCTCCAAGCAGCGCCTCATCCCTGTCACACACGAGCAGGTCTGTTGGGCAGCTGTCCCTCTGCAGCTCAGGGAGGCACGGGGGGGACCTTTGCAGGACCTACTAGTCCAAGGGAGCTCAGCAGCAAATGAACCGCTCTGCCCAGGTCTTGGTCTGAAGCTGGTTTGTCTGAGCTGCTCATGCTTACAGCGTTCGTTCCTCAGCTCTGGCAGACCTTGGTTGATTCCTGATGCCCTGATAGTTCATAGCTGAGAAATCTTTCCTCAAAGGTGGTGGAGGTGCCTGATTTGGCAAGTTGGAGTGGCTAAAGGGGAGTGTTGTGCTTCAGTGTCTCTTAGTTCAGTGCAGCTCTTTCTGCTCCAAGTGAGTCTCCTGCTTGGGTTTGGTGTTGGAGCAACACTGCTGAAGTGGGCAAGCCCCAGCTGGAGGGTCTGAAGATCTGCTGCTGGGCTACTGAGGCCACCAGTGGAACAAATAGTGTCTCCAAACTGGCTTGGAGGCTCAGTCTTTGTGCTGCAGTGCAGGGGTGGCTGTGCCTGCACAGTTTGCTCTGTGCCTGGCTTGCCTGGCTCCATGGTCTGCAGAGCAGGTCCCAGATGACTGTCATGATGAAGAGAAGGGCTGTCCAGGCCCTCCAGTGCAGGGCTGGCACCACCATAGTTGTTCATAGTCTAGTGCCTGGAGCAGTGTCTGCTTGGAAGACCACCTTCTGGCTGGTGCTCTCACAAACCCGAGCACTTCATCAACAGCTGTGCTACACTGCCGGCACAGGCAGGGCTGGGGGTGGTGTGAAAGGATGCTCTGTGCAGGGAGCCTTAACCTTCTTCCCTCTTCTCCCACTCTCTCTGGACTGCAGGGCAGTGCACTGGCACGGCAGATTGGGGCAGTGGCCTATGCAGAGTGCTCTTCCAAGGTCTCTGAGAACAGCGTGCGGGATGTGTTTCATGTGACCACGCTTGCCTCCGTCAACAGGGTGCACAAGAACCTGAAGCGCAGCAACTCCAAGCGGGGACTGAAGCGGGTGTCACAGATGCCTGGCAGGACGGACTTGCTGAGTGACACAGAGATCAGGAAAGACCGAGCCAAGAGCTGCTCCATCATGTGAAAAAGGGCTGTAAATAGTGTGTGTGTGTGGTCCATTTTGTACAGTAACTGGCTGAGACAAGGGCACGGCGCTGGCTGCAGACGCCAGCTCGCCTCTCCAAAGCCTTTCTCTCAGGCTCTAGGGCTGAGCAAAGGTCCCAGCTGCAAACCAGGGTGCCTGAGTTGCCCCCCACTGTGGAGACTTCTGGGTTGGCTGCTGCTGTGCTGATTGCTTGGGTTGAAGGAACTACTCAGCAGAGGAGTATTCAGGTGCTGAAAGGTCTGTAACTGGCTAAAACAAAGTAGAAAGGAGTGCTCCTGTGTGTGGCACCCTCTGGTACCCCCAGCCCAGCCTCTGCACCTGTGTGCAGGCTGCAGCACACACAGCCTGGGGCAGGGGTTGTGAGGAACCTGGGCAGGAGGGTGGGAGGTGAGTGGAACTACCAGCAGCAGAGTGCCATCAGGAGAAGGTATGCTCCCAAGCTTTCTTTAGAAGAGAAATGATGTTTGAGCTGAGCTACCTTCAGCTAAGCTGGAGAGCAAGTCACCATGGAATGCACTGGTCTGGGAGGAACCAGGCTGGTAGGGACCTTAACCTGTTGATGCACCATGGAAGTCCACCTACTGTGAAGAGAATAAGTGGCTTTTTACATGGTGATTTAGCTACTCAAACTCCATTCAAAATACAGCAGAATGGATCTGGCTTCAGGGGAGAGGTTTATCCCAGGAGATGCATCCTGAGAATTGTGGTTCCCTCCAGCAAGTAAATGCCACTCTGGACCTTGTGTCCCAGCTGCTGACAGCTTGTTACTCATCAGACTGCTCCTGCCATGGGCAGCTGTGCTTCCAAAAGAGCAGCCTGCAATAACTCTCCATATCCTGCTCTCCACCCGTTTCCAGCTGCAGATCGTGTTGCATGGTGCTGTGCTTGTCTGGTGCAGAGAACCAAAAGATGCTGCTCCCATCTGCACCCTGTCTTCTCCCCATCTTGCCCTGCCATGCAGCCTCCTTCCAATGCCTCTCATTGCTTCTGCTGCTGCCCTCTCTAAATGCCTTTGACTACAGTGTTAGCCTTGACTTACTGTCACAAAGACACTTTAAGGAAACAAGAGTCTGCTGCACTGCCAGCTCCAGCTGTGTCGGTGGGCTACAGAAAACAAATAAACATCACTGGGAAATGCACACTGCTTGTCTCATTTCTAACACTCAAACCAGCACCCTCTCAAAATGTCTCACTGCCTGATTCCTCTTTGTGTCTTGATGTAGCTCTCTGGCTCTTGAAACACATTCACACATACACTTGAGTGAAAACCACAGAGGACTTAGCTGCATGTATTAATTTTGGAGCTGAAACAGCTGCCTTGAATAACCTCTCACTCCATCCTGAATTCTTAAGCACTGTGGAGTATTTGCAGGATGTTTGTACCTAATCCTTCAGTCTTGAGCTGACAGGAGCTGCCCTCAGCCTCAACCTACGTCAGTAGTTGCAAGTGAAGACAGCTTTTGACAATCCTTTGTGCCTACTCTCCCACCCAGGTCTTGGACTTCAGCAGCATCATAAAGGCTATTTGGGGAACTGGAGCAGCTGAGTTACAGGCACAAGAAAAGCTGAAGCAATGACTGAGTGCTGTGCTGGGTGCAGGCTGCAAGAACATGAAAACACTCATCTGCAGTCTGGGAGGGAAGAAACAGCAAGGGCCTGTGCCAAGAGCTGCCTTCAGTGCCACCATGGCATCTCTTGGGCTGCAGGGTCCCCAGAGCCTTTGCAAAGCTGAACAAAACCACCTGCCTGCTTGAACAGCTCTGGCTCACAAGTGGCACTACCAAGTGCTCTGAACCTGTGTGCTTCTGTTTTCATCATCCTCATACAATCACTGTCTTTCCTCTTTCCATGTAAACACAGCAAGAGTTGGCAAGCAGCTCTCCCCTTTCCCTCTAGCACCTTCCAGGCTTTTGAACTGAACAGGACAGTCTCTACAAATGCAGTTTCTAGCACACTGATCAGTTCGTGCCCACAGGCTCCTTATTGACTCATTAGCTCACAGGAGAAGCAAATCTGGTGAGCACAATAACTGAGGAAGTCAGCACAATAAATGAGGCAGTGGTCCCTGACCTGCTGCACCACTTAGAAGTACACAAGCCTGTGGGGCCGGAGGGGCTGCACCCGAGGGTGCTGAGGGCGTTGGCAGACTGCTTGCCAAGCCACTTTCCACTGTTTCCCTGAAGTGCTGGCTAAGTGGGGAGGTGCCAGTGGTCTGGAGGGTAGCAAATGTGACACCTAACTACCAGAAGGGTAGAAAGGCAGATCCAGGAAACTCTGGACCTGTCAGTCTGACCTCGGTACCAGGGAGGGTCATGGAGCAGGGCACCTCTAATGCCATCATGTGTCATATGGACAACAACCAGGGGATCAGGCCAAGTCAGCATGAGTTTGTGAAGGGCAGGTCCCACCTGATCTCCTTATGTGACACAATAACCTGGCTACTGGATGAGGGAAAGGCTGTGGCTGTTGTATTCCTAGACTTTGGAAAAGACTTTGATACTGTTCCTCACAAAATTCTTGTAGACAGATATGCTACTCCTGGCTTGGCTGAGCACACTGCTGGATAAAGCACTGCTGGACAGGGGCCCCAGAGAGTGGTGGTCAATGGAGTTGAACCCAGCTGGCAACTGGGCACTGGTGAAGTTCCTCAGGGATCTGTGTTGGGACCACTTCTTTTTAACATCTTTATTGATGACCTTGATTCAGGCATAGAGAGTGATGGCAGCAGCAAATTTGCAGATGACACTGAGTTAGGTGGCAGTGCTGATTTGAATGAGAGTAGAGAGGCTCTGCAGAAGGACTTGGATAGGCTTAGATCAATTTGCCAGCATTCATGGGATGAGTTTCAACAAGGCCAAATGCCAGGTCCTGCACTTGGGACACAACAACCCCAACCAACACTACAGGCCTGGGACAGTGTGGCTGGAGAGCTGCTGGCAGAAAGGGATTTGAGGGCTGTAATAGACAGGAGCTGAATGGGAACCAGCAGTATGCATAGGCAGCTGAATGTGAGCCAGCAGTGTGCCCAGGCAGCTAAATATGAGCCAGCAGCATGCCCAGGCAGCTGAATGTGAGCCAGCAGTGTGCCCAGGCAGCTGAATGTGAGCCAGCAGTGTGCCCAGGTGGCTGAATGTGAGCCGTCAGTGTGCACAGGTGGCCAAGAAGGCCAATGGCATCCTGGCTTGTATTAAAACTGCTATGGCCAGCAGGAGCAGGGAGGTGATTGTCCCCTTAGACTCTGCTGTGGTGAGGCCACAGCTCGAGTGTTGTGTTCAGTTTTGGGCATCACAATACAGGAGAGCTGTGAAGGTGCTGGAGCAGGTCCAGAGGAGGGTAACGAAGCTGGGGAAGGGCCTGGAGAATAAATCTGATGAGGAGAGACTGAGGGAGCTGGGGATGGTTAGTGTGAGGAAGAGGAGGCTGAGGGGAGACCTCATTGGTGTCTCCAGCTACCTGAAGGGACATTGTGGAGAGGCTGCTGCTGGGCTCTTCCCACAGGTAATTGGAGACAGAACAAAGGGGAATGGCCTCAAGCTGAGGCTGAGAAGGTTTAGATTGGACATTAGGAAAAGGTTTTTCACAGAGAGTGGTCAGGGACTGGAATGAGCTGCCCAGGGAGGTGCTGGAGTCACCCACCCTGGACGTGTTTAAGGGTGGTTTGGATGTGGTGCTTGGGGATCTGGTTTAAGGTGGATCTTGCAGAGTAGGGTTCTAGGTTGGGTTTGGTGATCCTGAGGGCCTTTGCCAACCTGGCTGTGTCTGTGATTCAGTGATCTCCAGCAGTGGGGTAGCTGTCAAAGCTGAGCTGCCCCCAGTATAGGCACATAGAGGCCATTTCACAGACTGCAAGGAATAAAACTTCATCTTCAGCCCTGGGATCTCAACTGTCCAGCAGCAAGCTGTGACTGAGTCTGGACTGTCTCCATGTTGAGGTGAAGGCAAGACAAGAGCTATTCTGTTATTCTCACCCAGGACAGGATGAAGAGGATAGTTCTGTGAGGCAGCAAACACTCAGCGGAGGGGAGGAGGACAAAGCCCTTTGCCTTCACCGCTTAGCCTCAGCTCACATCATCCATTCTGTGAACCAGGTGAATTGTTGGGCATTTTCTACCATTATAGACTATGTACAGAGGGTTTATTCTTAATACCAGCAAAATGAAACCTGACACCAGACCCAAGATGAAAAGAATCCAGCAAATCACTGACAATAATTATAGGAACATACTGAATATTGCTTTGATTTATCATTAACTTGAGTAGCGAGGGAGACAAGTGTTCTAATTGCATCTATGAATAAGCTGCTCTCTTATAAATGGCTTCTGATCTGCAAAGAAATAACTCTTTGTGTTTGGATCCAAATGTGGAGGGAGGATTTGAAAGGGTAAACCACTTCAGCAAAAAGCTGCCCATGCAGTCCTTGCTGCTCAGCAGTATTAGCATATCAGGTACCAGGATACAACTTTACAGGGTTCAAAAGGAACATTTCCAGTTAAAAGCACCCACAGAAAGGCCAATCTAGGGCAGCAGAATAAAGTTGTTGCAAAGTCTCAAGCCACAATTAAGTCTTTGTCAGTCTCTTTTCACAGGCTAGGAGCAGTTTTCCCGGCAGAGGCTGTCTGGGGTAGGGATGCTCCAGCCAAAATGCTCCTGATCTACCTAGGACCAGAAAGAATTCATGAGCAGAGGCAGTAACATCCAGCCTCAAGAAGAAGTGGAACAGGAGAAAAAGGTCAGTCACATTTGTGAAGTGTTTTGAGAGCCACCATCGGTGACTGCTATGTGCCTGCCCCTGGTAAGGCAGTCCCAGTGGAGAAAAGGCTCAGGCACTCCCCATGAATCAGAGGATCTTCACTTCCCTGTGGGGCTGCTCCTGGCCAGGCAACACTGCAGCTTCATTGGAATCCATTCTTCTCTCCTGGAAGCCCTGAGCCACACTAACACCCCAAATTCTGTTGTCAGCCCCTGAACCAGGCAGCTACTGCTGCTTTGAAGGAGGTGGTTGGGGTGGAGTTCCAATGCATTAAAAATCCACTTCTGCAAAAAGCCTCTTTCCGAAGAGAAGTGGCAAAGTGGCAAGGCAGGAAGTGCAGGCTGAAGTCCTCCCCCTCCCCAGACTGGAAAGAACAAGGGAGATGTCTGTACAGCCTTCTAAGAGCCTGTCCCAGCTACACTCTTCTTCCTCTGCCTCCAATGTATGTTACATGGATTTAATATTCCTTTAGAGCAAGCCTCAAAGCAGCTCGTTTCCAATGCACGATGCCTACAGGGCTCTGCAGCAGACGTATTTAAAACCTTTGTGCTACAGCATGGAGAGCAACCCCTGTTTCAGCTAATCTTTGAGCAGAAGCTCCCATCCAGAACCTCTCAGGAAAGCAAAGAGTGTTCCCCAGCAGTCAGCCACCACCACTGATCACCCTGTGAGCTGATGAGTCCACAAGGCAGGATGCAGAGTCAGAGGTGGAGAAAGCAGCGTGCTGGCACCATGCTGCATCTGCAGGTTGTAGTAAAAAGTGCCATCGTTTGGCAGCTGCTCTGAAGGGGATTCTTAACTATACCCCACCCCCTACTGCTTTATGCTTCTCCAGGCTAAATAATCCCAATGGGAATTTTTAACAGGTGGATTCTTCCAGCACATCAGCCAACATGCAAGCTGTGTTTCCAACATCATCAGTGGCAGCTGTAGTTGCATGTTACAGAGCTCTAAGCAAGGAACTGGACCAAGGAGGGTCGGGAAGGGCCTGCCACAGCAAGGAGAAAGGCAGAGGCACTGCTTGAACATTTGAGACACAGATGTGCTGTGCTGTGTTCCAGGAGAAAGTCTGCTGGTTTGTTCTCTTAGGGACCAGAAAGGCTCTCTGAGAAGCAGTAGAATCCTACATCAAAACTCAGTACTGCCAGGTTCAAAGGGCTTTTAACCACCGAGTAACATTTTTACCTTCATGTTTAACTACCTAAGTCCATAAACGGCTCCCTGTTTCTTCAGTCTGCAGCCTCCCCAACAGCTGTGGAGCAAACAGCAATTGCACATTTATTCCAGCAACATTAATGTCACCTGAATGGGCTCTGTCAATGTGTTGCTCCATGCTGCCTAGCAGCAAAACATAAAGGACAGCCTGAATTGGCAACAGGCTGCTTGCTCTCTGCTGGTGTCCACACCAGCATGGCTGATAAGGATGCAAGACAAAGCTGTACCTAATTAACATGTATGAATTTTAACCAGAAATCCATTCCCATATGTTAGACAATAATCCCTGAACAGCTTCTGCTCCTGCATGGCTTGCTAATAGCTTTGCTGGAAAGATAAGGCAGCTTCACAGAAATACTTCACTTGTGTGCTGGAGGACACAGAACCCCTGAAGAACATTTGTGTGCTGGAGAACAGAACCCCAGAACCCTGTGGGGCTGGAGGCTTTGGGCTGTGCCTGATATCGGATGCTACAACAGAGATCAAGGCTAAATGAAGAGCCTGGCTGATGCTACAGCTGATTTCCTGCTCTGCATAGCTGAAGGCTTGATGGAGTAAAGGACAACAGCAACCAGGCGTGGTGCAGCCCAGAATTAGATGCTAAGGGGATTCTCAACACGGTAGAGGGAGAAAGGGACAAGCTGCAGCAAAGCTGCTGCCAGACAGAGCCTGTCTGTTACTGCCCCAGTGCAAGCATAGCTCTCACTAGCATAGGATGTGCACTGCTCCCCCAAAGCAGTACATTACTCTGCTTTAGGAAGTTAGAATTTAACAGCCTAGAGGAAAAGGGGAGAATTCAACTGCCAACCCCCACATGCAGTTTGAGAACCCTCCACAGTAAAGCACTGCTCCCACCTACCCGGAGAGCCCCACAAGCACAGACCAGAGACTGGGCTCCATTCTGGGCCAGATTCCTTCTGCAGCTGGGGCTATGGCAGGGAGTGTGCATTGCACACATCAGCTGTCTTGGAAGCGACCCTGACACTGCCACCTGGAGAGGAGCTCCTGTTGGGTTACAACAGCACAGTTTTAATTACAGCTGCAGCATTACCTGATGGCAAGGCCCCAGGCAAGCCCTCAGCAAGCAGCAGCCTTGCCTTTGTTCCTTCCCACGCCAGTGAGCAGTGCAAAAGGTACCTGCTGCTTACAGAGACCACTTGTGTGCAGCCCCTTTAACTCAGCATCCAGCTCTTCAATGATGTTTGGTTCTGCTGCTCATTGCCCTCAAGTAATTACTGTAGAAGAGGGAGCATGGCCTAGACCTGTCCCCCAAAAGCATTCAAGGCTTCCCAACCTGGGAAATGTCACAAAGCAAGCTGCCCTTGCAGATGAGCCAAGGGGGGAAATGCAGCTTGATCCCCCAGCTCAGAGTGGCATCTTTTGACACAGAGTGGCTGTGAAGCTGGAGGTGCTGGGAGCTTTATTACTGAAGCTGGAAGTGGCCCCCTGGAAAAGTCAACATGGATTCTATGATGGAGACCACATCAGCTCCCTTTAAATGATCTAAAGTGAAGGATGTGATTCCAGCTGTTCAGTCAAAACATTTTCCCTCACTCCAACCTTAACCGAGATGTGGATTACTACAACAGTTCACAGATGACACTTTTTCTAGAAACCCACTTTGCACAGATCTGTCCCAGTCACCTCCAAGGACACAGGAAAATGCCACCAGGTATCATTCTGACAGACAATTGGCAGCTACCAGCTGCAACCTTCCTGTCAAGATCTTGAGTTTCAGAGCGGCAGACGCAAAACAGTCTTGCTCAGCCCTCTTATTTGCATGTGGCAGGCAGCATTTAGTCCCTGCTCTCTGCTCTGTCTTGATATATGGGCTATAAAACACCTCAAGCCACAGCAGGCTCTAGAGATAAGAGCAGCAGCAGTCAGAAAGCAAAGCTGTGCTGCACAGCCTCAGCAGTTATGAAATACTGTCACATGGAAAGCAGCAATGTGTGGCAGCTGAGCAACTGCTTCCAGCACTTGCACCACCACCAGCACTGCCTGCTTAGACTCCAATTGCCTCTGATAACAGGTTTGCTTCTCCAGCTGATGGAAATTACCATGCTGACTCCATCTCTGAAATGCTGGTTTACATTTTTGCCTCTTGCAGGAAGTCTCCACTCCCTCCACTCCAAGAGGCTGGACTTCAGATTTTTTCCACACACACCTCGATGCAGACTCAGTGCCTGACTCACGTAAGCAGCATTAGACAATGAAGCAAATACTTGCCAAAACAACTTTATTTCCTTTCAGCATCCTGGTTTTCATAAATATAATTTCCATAACTTCCCAAAAGAACCTAGCAGCATCCCAGCATCTAAGAACTCTCTGAGCTTAGCTAGAATTAGTTTTTCCTCAACAACTTCATGACACAAGGTCTTTTTCTGCTCTGAAAGTACAAAGGTATTTATGAAGCTGAAGTGCTTGGCAACAGGAACAAGAACATATTTATGCCACAAAACACCATTTATTTTCTTTGCAGTTTCCTTTTGCAGGCAGGGCTCAGCAGAAGCAGATTCACCAGGGTGCTAAAGTGCATCTGTGTTTGTCTCTGCATAGGTGCCACAACCACGTCTCAGAAATAAGAGCAGCACAAGTGCAGGCTGCTGGGTTTAAGGATTGCCTTGCCTTGAGTAGCAGGTGTCAGCTTTTCAGGTACTGCAGTGGTGGGTAAGTTCTCTAGGCAGCACTTTGATACATCAGAACTGTCTGTCTAGTGTTTTAACACAAGTGTCATCCATGGCTCAGGATGAAGCAGGCTGATGCACTGGTACTCACAGAACACAGTCCATGGTACACAGCCTTGTCCAAGGCCTGTCTTTATGCCAGATGGCAATCTGGAGGTTATGCAGGGACACGAGGAAGCTTTAATTCAAGCCCTGAGCCAAATATTACTCTTTTAAATGACTGCCTCCAAAACGTTCTTGCATATATAAACAAAGTGGCTGCAGGGGTAAATGATACATCACCATTTCTCTGAAGAGGCAGGGGTTTATATTTTCTAACTGTTAGAATTTGTCTCACATTAATTGAAAGGACTATTTTGCAATTAGAAATGCTAATCTTTAAAAGCACAGTAACTGCATCTCTGTATGGCAACGTTGCAGAGCAACTTTATTGTTAAGAAAGGTGTAGTTACTTCACTCTGAACAAGAACACGAAATGCATGTACATTATCTCTGTTAATTGACTCAACCTCTCAGTCCTTATAACAATCACCAGACTGGCAGCACTTAGGAGACATCCTGAGCAATGGGTAAAGATCAGCAGATCACCCTCAGGACATAAGGTAAGCATCCAACTCCTGGCACTCATAGCAAGCAACACTGTCCAACACCCACTCTCGAGTCACCATGGCAACGTTGTTCTTTTGCTGGATGGCTGCAAGACAAAGACACAAACACAAACTGGCTGTCAGTGAGTCAAGGCAGGGTGAGGTGAGCTTAGTGATGTCTTTCAGATTAGATTATTTCCTTGATAAAGAACAAGTGCCCAGAACCAGTGGCATGGCACTGCCCCTCCTTTTAACAATGCAGACAGTACTGCTGCTCCAAAAATAAGAGCTGCTTGGCAAAAGGTCAGGCAGGGAGTTTTGGACAGCACAAAATAAACTCTCAAAGCAACAACTGCAGTCCTTGTTATCTTTTAATTTAGAACCCCAGTGACAGCACCTCAGTTCCTGTCTGCTCAGGCATGCTGAGTGTGTGACAAGCAACGAGTCTCATTAAGAGAGAAAATTACTGAAGTGTCCCCAGACTGTTCTTCACCATTTCAGGATCTTTTTCTTTATTTTCTCACTTTCCAGTGTAATAAACAGTTCCTCTTGCTCCACAGTTTTGTTGTTGAACACTGTAGCCTAGCCAGCTGCCATTCATCCCCAAACTCTCACTTAAGTCACTCCAGAACATGTGCACTTTCAAAGTCTCATGCTTTCTCTGGAACCCAACCTCCAGAGGTCCCTTCCAACCCCTAACATCTTGTGGTCCTGTGAACAAATAAAACCCACAAAAGACCAAACCAACCAACAGCAAAACCCCAAATCAAAGGAAAAAAAAAAAACCACCAACCAATCAAAACCAAACCAAAATGACAACAACAAAGGCAGCAGAGCTGTATCAGCTGAGGTAGCCAGGTATTCCTTCCAGGCCAGGAGACTCTTGTCCCATATGAGGCTTTCTCCTGGAACTCATTAGTCCTCCAAGAACATCTATTAGAAACTCTCCAATCAGAAATTCTCTGTACAGCTGATGTGCAGGAAAACTGAGTCAAGATTAGATCTGACAGGTTACCTTTATAGAGTCTGTGGCTGACTCTAGAGGTAATAGACCTTGTCCTTCCTGAGCTTTTTCAGGAACAGTGTGGCCAGTAGGACAAGGGAGGTTAATCTGCCTCTGTACTCCGCACTGGTCAGGCCACACCTCGACTACTGTGCCTGGTTCTGAGCTCCTCAATTCAAGAGAGATATTCATGTGCTGGAACATGTCCAGAGAAGGGCAATGAAGCTGGTGAGAGGCTGGAGCACAGCCCTGTGAGGAGAGGCTGAGGGAGTTGGGGGTGTGCAGCCTGCAGAAGAGGAGGCTCAGGGCAGACCTCATTGCTGTCTGCAACTATCTGAAGGGAAGTTGTAGCCAGGTGAGGTTCTCCCAGGCACCCAGCAACAGAACAAGGGGACACAGTCTCAAGTTGTGCCAGGGGAGGTGTAGGCTGGAAATTAGGAGGACGTTCTTCCCAGAGAGAGTGAATGGGCATTCCAGAAGCATTGGAATGGGCTGCCCAGGGAGATGGTGGAGTCACTGTCCCTGGAGGACGAGGCTGGATGAGGCACTTAGTGCCATGGTCTGGTTGCTTGGACAGGGCTGGGTGCTAGGTTGGACTGGATGATCTTGGAGGTCTCTTCCAATCTGGTTGATTCCAATTCTATGATTCCATCTACAGATCAACCTTTCTGATATTTAACCATTTAAATGCCTGAGGTGCTAGAAACACTCAATGCCCCCCACAAAGCAGTCCATGACTGTGTGCTGTTTTACCTCTGTAATCCATGTTTTCTGTCCAAGCATCTGGCTGCACAACCACAACAGCAGAGCCCTGAGGTTGCAAGACAAGAAAATAAAAGTGCTTCTGTGATTATCTGTCATGGCATATTGCACCCCCTTTGTTAAGTCCATCATTATCACTTACTGTTGTGTGTGTGAACAGATGAAGTTGCTTCACAACAGAGGCACCACAAAGCTCCACCATCCATTCCAGATGTTCTGAAGAAGTCAGTGAACAGGCTGTTACTTTGTGTTTCACATCACATAGAAACTGGTACTAAGCCTTTATATCCAGTTCTAGAGCCCCTACTACATGAGGGATGTGGACATGCTGAAGTGTGTCCAGAGAAGGGCCACAAGGATGCTCATAAGGCTAGAGCAGCTCTGCTATGAGTACAGCCTGATCTAGGGTAGGGTGTAGGTGCCCCTGGCAGGGAGGTTGGAACTAGATGGTTGGTCCTTTCCAGCCTTGACTGATTCAATGATTCTATGTGTTTGTTCCAAGATATGGACTGTCATGGAAGCCTTAATAGAAGAAAGTAAGTCCTTTAATTTTCTAGCCTGCCAAGGAGCATCAGCTCAGTCTCTTCTTCTACCCTCTAGTCAAGACTGAACAAAACGAAACATGACCCAGAAAAGGCAAAATATACTCAAAATTTTGAGAAAGTCATTACCAACTTATTTCCTCTTATCATAAGGATGTAAGACATGAAACAAAGATTAACAATCAGAAGCTAGCTGTGATTCTCTCTCGTTAACAAGAGTAGCCAAGCATTTAATGCCCATCAGCTTGCTGAATTCCTTGTGAAGAAGCTAAGTCTCTCTAGTATGAGAATCACAACTGATGATCACTGCAGGAGGTGAAAGCACTGCATCCTCCCCAGGGATAATCGTAGACGTCAAGAGATGTGAGGCTATTTCACCCAAAAAATGTTATCCTGGGCAGATTAGAAAGAGCCTCTCTGTATGGGCCCCAAGAATGGGAAGAGAGGCACAAGAATGTAAAGTAGAAAAATGCCACCTTAAATGTTCAAAATATCTACTCTACCTGAGTCAGTTTTAAACTACCAAACCAAACTATCCAGAAGCTATCAGCTCTGGCTTGGCTTTACTTCTAACATCTGCTGCTGGAGAGCAGACTACACAGTGTCAGCTGCTAGAAAAAGGATACCTGGGGACTGTTAACTAAGAGAGAAGTAAAAATGCTGCAACACAAGTGTCAGTAGTATCTAAGGCAATCACCAGTGTGTGCTATTGGTGCATTTCCTTCATTGCTAGAGAATCAGAGATAAACTAGATAAAAGCTTTGAAATGCAGCCAAATTGCCACAGTTCTTTGAGGAATCCAAGCAGAAAATGTAATTTTCACCCTATCTGGAGATAGAACCAGATGAAGTTCTTGATCTCCACTGTACCTCACCAGGTTATTTTGGACAACTCAAAGAGGTAGAACAGGATCCAAGAAGGGTGCGGTGTAAAACTGTGGTGAATGCAGACAACTCCCCCTCCAAATACTTCCCATGTGTAGTTCACTGAATCCCCCTACAGTGACACACCTGTGGTCATACCAGTGAAAGGGCCACAGCAACAGATCTCAAAGTCTTTAAAGATCTGAAAAACAGAGAACACATTAGCAGAGATGGCATCTGTAAAGCCAACACTTCACATGCTGTTTTCATTGCACTTTCAGGACTGGTTATCAAGAGGTCACTCTTTCCAAGTGTACCTGAAGCTCTCTGCAGCCTACTAAACAAGAATAACCTCAACCCTGTGCTGTGCTACAGGTTGTTCTGAAGACAGCAGCCAGGCAGCGAGACACTTGAGCCTGTGTGCTCTGCTGCTGACAGCTCCCCTCCTCTCACTGGTTAGTGCTGGATTGGTACAACTCTGTACATGCAGAGAAATTGGAAGAGGCTCCAGATATCCAGCCAGCACAGCCCCAGATCTGAAACAGCCCCAGCAGCACAGGGTTTTCAATCTTGTGTGTTCATACCTTCTCAGTTAGAGATTCTCTAGCCCTCTTAGGACCTTGGTGGTTTCGCCCGTTGATTACATCTCCTCTAACTTCAAAGTTCTCCTGTAACAGAACATAATCAGAGCTGTGTGAGGGCCTTTACCAGCCTCTTCTAGGGCCCTTTTAGGGCAAAGATTTTTCTTCACCCTTGGCTTGACAAAAGGGCCTATGGATTTCAGAACAGCAAGTGGCCATTTCTGCTCATAAGGGAGATAAAATCTATACTGGGGCAGTAATAGAACATCTCACAAAATCTGTACTAGAGAATAAAATCCCAAATACTCTCAGAAATACAAAGGTCCACCCAAATAGAGGCCATGCCAAATAAGCTATTTCTGCTAGGAAGGGCAGCAAAAGCTGGAGTGAGTTTTCAGCAGCTGGCTACAAAGTTGAAAGAAAGCAAAGCTATGTATATGGTTATGCTCCAAGGTCAGTTCATTAAGCATACAACAGACCTTTCCTTCTGTGCTGTAACTCTGCCTCACCAGTAGGAACACATGAAAATATACCTGCAACCTGTCACCAAAATGCAGTAGGTTCTCCTTATGTCCTCAAAAACATGGAACACATGCAGCTCAAGTCTGGCTTTTGGTCCTAGCATTTGGTAAAACTTGAAACCCAACTTTCAGAGCCATATTTCCATATATTAAATGTTTATCCAATACCTCAGGTTACTGTTAAGTCACTCAATGGAATAGCATTGCTGACATCCATTTGACATTCCACTCTTAAAAGACCTACCTCATCCAGTATCCTTCCTTCTTTAAAAGATTGAATCACCCCTGAACAAAAAAAAAGAAATCAGAACAGGAGAAATATTTTTATCCAGAAAGTTTGCTCTTCCACTGCCAATGTCTAACTTCATTGCCACATGAAACTGAAAGTATGTTTGTACTAAGGGAAGCTGAATACAGTTCACTGCCTTAAAGAATACTCAGAAATTTTTTACCTCTTATTAGTAATTTTGCACTAACTCATGCCATGACTTGCCAAGATTTAAATTAAGGATGAGGAAAGGTTTTTGTCAGGGTGGGGAGCACTACAACAGAGTCACGTGAAAGCAAGAGCACTATTCAGAAGAGGAAGCTTTATGCTCCTGTGTGTTGAGAGGTTTTTAAGTGGTTTTGAAGAAGAAACCCTGCAAAACAGCAGATGTCCAGAAATGAAGAGACCTTTAAATTCTAGTTTTACTGGAACAAGTGAAAAGCACATTTGTGGTAGAAGGGCAGAGATCGTCCAATTCCAAAGCTATACTTACACTGGTAGCTGACGACCCATTTCCTTCCTGCAATGCCCAGAAAATACTTCAGTGTCCTCTCACACACCAGCTCATTATCTGCAAAGCAAAGACAGATAAGATTCTTTCAGTTTTGCCATTAGTGTAAGAAAACAGCTTAGGTTATTTGATACCTAAAAGCAAAAGGTTTTTGCTAAGTGCAGCAGCAAAAAATAGGGCTATGAGGTAAGGGGACTGGAGGGCATGAGGAGAGGGTAAGAGACTTGCGACTTTTTAGTCTGGAAAAGAGAAGACTTAGAGGGGATTTGATCAATGCCTATAAATATCTGAGGGCTGGCCAGGAGAGAGGGGACAGGCTCTGCTCACTTGCTCCCTGTTATAGGGCAAGGAGCAATGGGTGTAAGTTGCAGCACAAGAGGTTCCACCTCAACACAAGGGGGAACTTCTTTACTATGAGTCACAGAGCACTGGAACAGGCTCCCCAGAGAGGTTGTGGAGTCTCCTACCCTGGAGACCATCAAGGCCTGTCTGGATGCGTTCCTCTGTGACCTGTGTTAGATAGTACTGTCCTGCTCTGGGAGGGGGGTTGGACTCAATCTCCTCGGGTCCCTTCCAACCCCTAACATCCTGTAAGGCTGTGAAAATATCAAGACCATAGAAAGGCTTCAAGATCCTAGTGTCCTGATTCTACTACACCAAACCCTTTTTAAGTTATTCAGTAAAGAATGGTGGGTTCTGAACTACTTCATGTGTTGTAAACACCCAAAAACTAACCTCAAACCACACAAGCAAAAAAAAACCATAAACTCACTCACTGATCCAGTCAAATAGAACAAGAGAAATCCCCAAGTCTAAACAGATGATAAAGAAACCAGCTAATACCTATTCCTCAAAACTTGTTGCTGAACTCTCTGCTTGTTGGTTAGGCCAGAGTTAAAATTCCATATGGTGAGTAAGCACAGGATATGTTCACATAGCTCCCAACAAACCTGTTTTCATTATGACGTGGGTGGTTCCTTCAGTGACATGATTAGATAAAGTGCTCCAAGTTTTTCTTGCAAACTTTTGGACCATCAACTGAAAAGAAGTTGAGGAAATTAATAGCTAGCAAAACATTTCAAAACCCCAACAACTCCAGCTGACCGAGTTTAACACACCAAGGTGGCTTCTTTACATTAATGTTCTGGTGCTGGCATGCAGGGCATACATGCCCTTAAATTCTGTGACTTGGCACCCCTCAACAGGCTAAAGAAAAGTCAGGAGTTTAATAACCCAGGGGGTTGGAGCTGATGGAGGTTGTGGATGCTTCCTCCCTGCAGGTGTTTAAAGCCAGGCTGCATGAGGCCTTGAGCAACCTGCTCTAATGGGAGGTGTCCCTGCCTATGGCAGGGGGTTGGAGCTGGATGATTCTTGAGGTCCCTTCCAACCTAACCCATTCTATGATTCTATAACCCAAACCCCACATCTTTCTGGACATGGATTGTAGAAATGGGTTTAATTACAGAAATCCTTGCTCTGGATCAGGATTTGGGTGAAGCAGCAGCATCTGAGACATTAAGGGAACCAACTAACTAGGCAGGCCCCTCCCACAGGCCCTGAGGCTCTTCAGAAATCAAGGCCTCTCACTTGGTGTTTTCCCCCAAGGCAGTGAAAAAGTTCAAACTTCACGAAGCCTAACAGTGCCCCTTACCGGTGCCATTCCTGGTATTTTTAGGAGTGAATAAGTTTGACTCGAGTTGCTGCTTTAGTCATCCTGCAAGGTTAGCATCCAGCACACTTGGATCTCTCTCTGTTGAGAACCGGTGGCAACCAGGACTGAGTCATCGTCACCACCTCTGCAAGGTACTTACACGTTCACTTTGGTCTAGACCCGAGGCCACAAAGGACATTGCTTTCCTGTTGGTCACAGCTGCACTCTCTTTCCCAGTTGCATCGTGCAGAACAGATAGAGGAATCAACACACTGCTCTTTGATTCACCCTCCTGTGCACAGCTTTGCTTGGCACCCTGAGCTGCAGCAGAACTCTCTGCTGCTTCTGCAGAGCCAGGGTGAAGTGGCTTCACAGAGGATGGTGAGTTACTCGCACTCCTGGTCTCATCTCCAGGGAGATTTGATAGAACAGATGTACTGTTGAGCTTGGTCCCAGATTTCTGCTCATCTGCATTTTCTGAGGGAAAAAGAGAAATCAGCCCTTGAAACAACTTCATGCTTTTTGTCATGGTGGAAGTCTGTTTCTCTGCCTTTTAAGTTTAAATGCTGCAGTTGCTTCCTCTCCTTTGCTCTGTATTTTCCCTAATCTATAGCTGAGACACCAGAGCATCTCTGAACTTCTAGCAGCATGTTTGTCAAGTAGCACCAATTTGTATCTGGAACAGATCATAACCCCCATTACTGTCACAAAGCTAACTGCATTCTGATGGACAGCTCTACAGCCAGGCTACAAACCAAATCCTACCCAACATGAAGTCACATCTCTCTAAACTGACCAGGAACACATCAACTAAAACACTTGATTTACAAACCAGTGTTGTATCTTGCTGATATGTAGATCCAGCACAACAGGAGAAATCAGAATGTGCTGGATTGAGCAATGAACATCTGGATGTGCTGCAGGCTTTGTTCAAATGCTGCTCTGTGCTCTCATGCAGACAGGTTTCAGAACAAAATCCTCGTTACCTGTCTTGCCTTAATAAAGACCTTAAAGAAAGCCTTTTCACTATTAAACAGCTGGAAGCAACTCTTTAGTCTCAATATACAACAAGCCTTTGGCAATACTCAAGTGTTCATCACTATCCACTGGCCCTTGTGCCCTTTCCAGCTAGGAACTCTGAGTCCTGTTCTGTCCAGAGAACTTACACACCCCTACAGGTACTCTCTTTACCCAGCCTGACCTATGTCCATTACTTCTGACAGCAAACACACACCTAACCCAACTTCTGTCTCCTTCACTGAAATGCTAAAGGACATGAGAGGCCAAGTTCTTCTGGGTGTTCAGCCCTCTCCCAGACCTTTAGCCATCTCAGTGAAAGAAAACAAGAACACAAGAGCTGATAGAACAGCAAAATGGATGAAAACTGCTAAGCCACAAGGCTACCATACCATCCATACAACTGCACCACAGAACTCACACAGCTCTGTAATGCGAGTTTCTTAGGCTAAGTGTAGTACCTAAGCTACCAATAAAATGTGTGCGTCAGAGCAGCTGAATTTAAGTACAATTCTGCTGTCTTCATTTCAGAATTTGTGGTAGAGGAAAAAACAACCAGCAATAGTCACAAAACTGTTTGTAAAAAAGCTGCAGAAAGTTTTCTTTGCTGTTTACTTCTTTCTGGTGTCCTTTGTTCCACTCCAAGTGTTCCTTTACTACTGGAATGTGGCAGTTCCCTGTGCACAGGTGAAAACTCAGGGTCCTGGCTTCCATGCTGCTGTAGCACTGCTTCAAGTACAGCCATTTCTTGCTGAAGTTTTTTCAGGTTGTTTTGCATAGCATTCTTCTGCTGCAAAGGATGCACAATTGTGCCAGCATTAGCAAATTCAGCTTTAAACAGCAAGAGCAATTTCTTTAACACTAACTTCAAAACCAGGAGGTGCAGCATTATTTTCATAGAATCAACCAGGTTGGAAGAGACCTTCAAGCTCATTTCTTCAGCTTCAGCACTGGCATCATGTGGAACCTCCTTGTTACTGAATCACAGCCTTTTTGAGCTAAACAGACAACTCCCACCACCCAACAAACCAAACAGCTGCCCACCAATCCATGCTGCTACTCTTCCCTTCAACCCAGGCATATCCTAGGATCGCTTTCAGTGAAGCCACATGACAGAGCAATGTCTGGCCAGCTGACCACATCTTGCACTGATCAGAACAACCAGCCATAAAGCATGTGATGACAGCATTGACTTCATAGCTTCCTAGATCCTAGAACAGAAACTACTGCTAGAATTTAGTGCACAAACTCACCTGTGTAGTAAGGATTTCACCCTGAGAGAAAGGTTCACACAAATCCTCTACGTTACTTGTTTCACTGTCATATCCAGATGCTTGAAGGTGGAAGAAAGCCTGAGTTAGTTAACAACATGAACAAACCCAACAAACACTGTCCATAAGCTCTCACCACACACTCCTTCCAGCCAAGTGAAGTGGGAAGCTCTGGGAACACTGAAGCCAGAAGCACAGATTTACTTTCAGCAAGCATCTCAAAGAAAGCCACCTCACACACAGAGCAAAGTGATCAGAACTCAAAGCGTTTCTCACTAGCGATGAAGAGTCCCAAATATTTAGGAAAGACACAAAAAGGCCAAAATAAGCACTACAGAATTCTACAGCCAATTTCAACAAACATATGACAAGGGGGAACAGCTTAGGCAGACTTCAGGACATTTTGATGAGATGCAAGCATCAGATCATAGTAAGCAAGCCAGCATTTCACCCCAGAATTAATTCCCATCAGACAGGCAGAGTTCAGCCTCTATTGTCCAATCTTCAAAGTTTTGCTTTGAAAAAAAGCATACTGGAAGAATTTAATTTTCAGGAAATGGCCCACTGAGAGGTTTCTTTGATTGTTTATGGGTGATATATTCCCTTAGGAGAGCAATCACCACATAAACACAGAACAAAATCCCCATGCAAACACAGCAACCTGGCTGCAATGAGATTACAAACACAGCTGCACCCACCCACAAAAATCTTGCTTTGTACCTAGGTTTGCTCCCATGTTTGGGTCTTCTTGGCATTCATCTTTGAAGTTTGTTTTGCTTCTCTTCAGTCTCCCATTGCAACCTTGAGATTCTTCTTTACTCTCACTCACATTCTTCACTTGTTTCGATCTATCAGCTTGTGCTGAAAGTTTCTTCAGCTCTTTTGCTCCATCAGTTGATTCTTCAGAATTATTGGACTGGGAAGAAAATAAGTTGATGGAGCATTCTGACTCCTGGCTTAATGAAAGACACTCATTACTTGGGGCAGCTTCAGGCACTTTCTGCATGTTACTGTCATGGTGGCTTCCATCATGAGGTGAGGTGATGGGACTTAGTGGACACCCCTCCACAGATGCCACCTGTTTATTGACCTGCAAAGGTGTGCTTACTGCTTTGCCAAATATTAATGTCTGAAAGCATGGCAAGTCTTCATCCTCACTGGATTCTTCATCTGAAGATGGCAGTTTTGGCACTCTTCTTCGAGATCTTTGAACACCTTGAGATCTGGGCCTAGAACCAGCATTTCTGTTGTGCAGCTCCTTCATCAGGGCATTGTCACTTCTTTTCACAAAGACATGAGATTCCTCTCTCCTATCAGTTTCAGAAAAGCTGTTCTCTTCAGAAACATCATCAGAGCACAGTAAGTCACCAGCAGTTTCAGATAAACCTGTAAAACCACCATTCTCTTTCAGGGGTTCTTCTGGAGCCTCTGGAACTAAGCACTTGAGCATTCCTGTGCTACCTGTTTGGGTTGCCTCTTCTTCATTCCCCTTTACTTGCCTTTTTTCTCTTTTGCTACCTTTTTTTTCAGTGACTTCACCCCTGAATTCAGCAGGCCTCTGCTCAGGAGCTGCAGAAATCATTGATCTGGACTGAGAACGGAGCACTGGGCCTTTGCTGTCAACAACTTTGGCCTTTTGTGCTTGATTGCTTCCTGAACCCAAGCAGGTCTCACTGACTGTGTTTACACCAGTTCTGAAAGCGAGCTCTGCTGTATTGCTCTGATCACTCTGTTTGCTGGTACTGACTGGATTCTGCCTCAACTCACCTCCTATTCCCACAGCAGCTGACACTGTCTTTTCATCTCCCGGCTCTCCTTTTTGCAATCTGTTCTTGTCTTCAATCCTACCAGCACCCACTCTTACTGGTGTCAGTGTCTCTTGATTTGCAACCTGTGAAACACCTGCTTCATTTTCCACTGTGTCCATACATTCAGTGTTGCCAACAAAGCAAGTCACAGGACTAACACAAGCAGATTCATAAGTCTTAAGCTCCTCTTCCTCATGAACCCTACTCAAGCTTTTGGCAGTTTCCTCTTGCAAGTTTTCTTTGTTTAAATGTTTACTATGCTTATTTTCTACCTGAGCAGCACAGGATACCTTCAGAGGTTCAGCAGCAGCCCCTTCTGCTGCACTCACCTTTGTGGGAGCAGGATAAAGGCTGAATGACAGGCGTTTGGAATGCCTAAATATACCTCGCAGGCACTGTGTGTCTAACTCACTGTCTGCAGCTTCCTTAATCAAATCCCAGGGTTTTCCAGCCACTGGCAACTTTTCAGTTTTGAAGTCCTCTGGAACACTTTGCATATCATGTTCCCTCTCCTGGGGAACACATGATTCAGTCACCTCTTCAGCTGGGTCAGAAGTCTGCACAACAGTCATTGAGGGAGACTGTAAGAGGAAAGGGCTACCTTGTATTTTACCTCCAGGAGAACCTGCATCAGGTGCAGAGGAACTACAATCTGAATGCTGACACAAGGCTGGAGAATTGAAGAGACTCATTCCAGCTTCTGCAGTATCAGGTGAATTCTGTAGACTAATCTGCATTTTATCAGCCTTCTGATCAGTGAGTAGCTTGTGACTCAGCACACCCTGGGGCTCACACAGGTCTTTGCATTCAGAAGTGTGAACTAGCACATTGCTTCGGTCTCCAAAAGGCTCTTCATCATCACTGCCAGAGGTTCTTGCTCTCTTCAATACTGCTCCTTTTCCCATTTCTTTTCTCATTTCTCCAGACAGTAACTGAAGCCTCCTGCTGCGCCTGACTTGTCTTTGCTCTGAATCAACTTTCCTTGCTTCTTCACTGCTTGGGTAGCTGTCAATCTGTGGCTCTGCTGGATCAGGGGAAGGAGAGTTCCTGTCTACCACTAACTGGAGAGCACACATGGCTCTAGTAGAACTCCTGCATCTTTTTGCTGCAGTGTTTTTTTTAGTGCTTTTCTGATCACAGTTTTTCAGTTCCAGCTCACTGTCACTCTGCCTGCCAGTCACCTCTGCAGTAGCTTTCTTCCGTATGGATCCTCCTCCTTCCTCAAGTGCCGACAGTGTATTATCCTCTCTGTTCTCAGAGAGGTGACTCTCATTAACAGCAGAACTTTCTTCACATCTTTTCTTTTCAGCACCTCCAAAGCAGCAGTTAACATTTTGAGGGCTCCCATCTGTCTCTTCTTTATCTTTTTGCTTGATGAAATCCTCAGGCTGCAGGACATGGGCAGTCTTCCTTTTTCGTTTGGGTCTGTCTTTGCTGGAGTCATCCAAGCACTTCTCAGCAGCACCCACATCTTTCTGTTTTGTACTAGGTAAAACACCCCTCCAGATAACAGGGGTATTTGTCTTCCTCTCTCTCTTGTATGTTTTCCCAAATATTTTGTCTTTGATGCTATCTGCCATTGGTCTTGACCCTTTGTTTCCTTCCTCCACTGTGATTTCCATAGGGTCAGTCTTTTCTGAAACACAGGAATCTTTGTCAGACAAGCACACATCTTCTTCCTCTGAAACAGCTGCTCCAGCAGAATCGTCCTGGGAAGAATTGGAAGTCAGAATCTCATTGCTTTTTGAAAACCATTCATTGACTTTTTCAACGCTTCTCTTCAGTCTCTTTCTAGAGACTTCAACCAGGGCAGTGCAGTGAAGTGTTTCTGGCTGAAGCAGTTTCTCCAGAGTGAGCTCATTTCCATTGAAAGAATCATTCTCAGGTTTGTGCATTTCCACAGCTTCCACAATTTGTACAACAGTATTTACATCCTTGCTTTCCTCCAACCTGCTCTCTGAACTATCTTTTGAGTCAATCTCTTTCCTTTTACTGCTGCACTGAGTTTGCTCTGCATGGGCTTCTTCTGTGTTCTCCAGGAAAGATGTGTCCCTGCTCCTTGATGCGCTGTCAGGACCCATTCCATCACACTGCTCTGTGAGCAGCTCTGCAGATGCTTTTAAAGCAGATCTCTGGTTTCCAGTCAGATTCACTCGGACAGGTTTGGCATATTCAGTGGTGCTCTCAGTACTTCTCTTGCTGAAGCCTTCCATAGAGAAATCACTTTCACCTGAAGATTTACAGGTATTACAAATCATTAAGCCCCATTTTACACACACAAGAGCAACCACAGCTTAACAGCTACATTCTTTCAAAAGAACTGTTCTCATTTCCCTTCAAAACAGACCATCACACTGCACAACTCTCCCTCCAGAGAAAGATCAAATTACACCTGACATATTTTCTTACAAGTTCTTCCATCAAGTGCCTGGCAGTGCACTCAGCTCATGGTCTAAGGGATATAGCCTGTCTGAGACAGAGCACATTTGGCACTTGGGTCAAGTTACTTTGTTCCCTTCTGTTCCTATGCACAGAATATCCACATTTTAAGTATCCAGTCTACAGATATCATTTTACATTATGCTGTCACTAGCTGCAGGTATCAACAGAATTACAACATACAAGATGCAAGCATATATGTTTACAAAAATGTGAGCTTGTGGTCTTTTTTTTTCAACCTGAAAATGTTAATTTTTGTCATCAGAACAATAAACACACCTGGGACATTTGGTAGAATTCCTCCTTTAGCACTCAACTTATCAGACTGTGCATTGAGACAACAGCCTTTCCCCTCTTTAGCAGAACTCTTCTGTTCTTGAGAAGAAATGTGAAGCCCTGCTTTGTCTTCTGATCTGTTGGGAAGAGAACTCTGATTTCATTACAGAGAAAAGCACAATAGCTGATAGTTAATTTTCCCTTTTTGCTCTCTGAAGAGTTTTTGGAGAAGTCAGGCTTATGACTGACATTTGTCACAACTAAATCCCTTCAGTTTCAGGTAATTACTTTAGAAAGCCCCCTCCCACATTCACTTTCTAAAGCACAGTGCATATAGTGTCTGTGTAAGCAACAAAACGTTTAGAGATCAGCTTTATAGCACGACATGACAAACTGATGGGAGTCTGCCACTCATTCTACTCTCCCTCAAAGCTGAAAATCATTGCTCAGCTTGAAGTATTTAATCAGCCTTTTGCAAAGAAGCTAAAACACAGGAAGGTGAACACTGAACTGAAACAGCAATCCCTTAACCACCACTACTCACCTGGCATTGCTTTGCTGTTTAAAAAGCTCTTCAGACGAGTCAGAGCCTGAAAACAAAGCAGCTGTTACTCTGCTTGGATTGATTCCGACAAGGAGGACTTGCCAGATTCTGCTTTTCAGATGCTCATGTGCTTAGCTCTCTCTAGAGGCAGATGCCTTCAACTCTTATCAGATGAAATCAAGTTCAATTGTGCAGTATTTTATCTAATTATTTCTATATAAATGGAACAGCAGAGAACTCTTTAAACAGTGACTGCTAAGAGAGAGATGATGAGAGCTAATTAGTTTCTAATTTCTAAATGTACAGATAAACCAAGCTGCTAGGATTTAGGATTTTGAAATGAAGTCAGAGCAATGTATTTCAGTGTCTGTCTCAGATCCTTTGATCTGGGCAGAAGTGATAAGGAAAAAAAAAAAGAGAGGCAGTGAGTACTCCCAGTTCAAGGGAGCAATCAGTTCCTTGAAGGGGCAGGAAGAAAATCAGCTATGCACAACCTTTATCTGGCCTCCTTTGCAGCAGTCAGCAACAGAAAAAAATGAAGCTCTAATAAAATGAGGATAAACAGAAATGAAATATTATTTTCTCAGTTAGATGTAATGCTTAACTCAGATCATTAATTAGAACCTCAAGCACTGGTGACAAGGCTTAATATTCTTTAAAGCAGTTGTTATCATTAGTTAAACCAACTAAAAGCATCTTTTCTTCTTTAGGTCTTGCACAATAAGCCTTAAAGGCTTACTATGGCAGTGTTACGTCCTACAATATAACAAATGATGTAAAACTCTCCCCTTGGATTTACAACTGGGAATTGTCTTTCACTTGTCCTCATTGTGTGTGTTAGGGAGAAACCAGTGCTTATAAACACTTTGAGCTTCATTACTTTGCAAACATTACACACAAGCTCAAACAGTGTGGATGTACAACAGATCTTACCAAACTCGATATAAATCCCTTTTTCAGAGTCACACCTCTGGGTTTTGTTTCTTAGGGGACACTGTTTGACCCTAGCGTCTGCAAGCTGTGTATCCACATTGGCTTCCTGCTGACAGAGAAACAGAAAGGAATTTTTTAGAACAGCTGGCTATTAAAAAAAAGTATCAGTTCTTTCAGCTAAAGCAAGAGGGGCTGACACTTATGAACCATTTATACTGGCAGCTTCTATACACAAATCCAATATATGTTATCCACCCTACTGATGAACCAACTGTCGGACAGCTAACAGCTCAAATCATTAACAGTTTCATTTCACTTAACATTCTTTCCATCATGAAACAGATGAGACAAGAACAAACTCGTGCACACAGCAGTCACCCCAAACTGGGTCATAGCACAAGAATTCTTCAGGCATATTCATGGTCTGACCAGCAAGTAAGTACAAAGCAAACCAGCAGCTAGGCAGCCTCTATAAACAAGCAGTACCAAAAAGCTTTCAGTCCTGGTTTTAAGGACAGGATACACCATGACAATATAATCTTTAAGCTCAGGCCATTTTATGGAAACCACTTTTAAAAGTAGGTTAGGAAAACAAAAATAGATGTCCTTGTGTGGAACAATACTAAAGTCAAACAGTGATGTGAAAGCAACCCAGAATCTCCTGTTCCATTTATTTATGTAGAGATACATTTCAAAAAAACAGGCAAAAAACACTGGGGGAAAAACATACCAAGGTGCAGGTGTCTTGTCCATTTCCTTTGGTGGTTTTTTTCCTGTTTCTGAAGCCCTTACTTTGGATAACAGAATGCTCTTCACACAGCAAATCAGCAGCAGTGGCTTCCATGGATGTTTTAGGAAGGTGATGACTGCTTAAAACTGAAGAATATCAACAGAGGAGAAAAGGCAAAAACATTTTCTTCCACTGAGCATGACAATAGGTGTGTGTTAGTAAGATGGCCTTGCACAGACCCTATATAACTAGCAGACACCCAGCTGAAATACAGCCAAGAAAAAGCTTTGGACAGTTCTTTCTCAGATTGAGTACAGCACAGAAAATGAGAGACCTTGCAAATAATTTCAACACAAATGTCAGGATCTTACTTAAAATAAAAGCAGAGGTTGTACATTCACAACACTTACTCTTTACTCCAGTGTCAAGCTCAAACGCATGGATAGTTTCCAACAACACCTCAATTAGTTGCTTAAATCTGGAATTTTCCCTCAGACTTCTGAAACAACATCACCACATGAATTAAGACAAATGGAGGTGTCAACTGGCATTTATAGAGTTTTGACTGAAGAAAAGGGAGTTAAAACTCCAAAATGGAAGATGAGATGGTGAGAAATCGCTGCCAAGGAACAACCCAATCCTTAAAACAACCATTACTATGAGAATTTAAGCTATCTCCAAGTGAAAGCTCAGTATTTTCCCTCACATAGATTTAGTACAAACTAGTTTTAGCACAAACTACTAAATAACAACATAGTCTAGCTGACAGCACAAACATTTGCTATGAATGGTGTCTTCACCTACAGCCACTTGAAGAAAGTTTATACTGAGGTAAGGCACTTTAGATACCATCAGCTTATTTATGAAGTACAATTTCTTGCTTATTTTGGTCTTCTACAAGTGATTAAAAAAAAAACCACAAAAAACTAACATTTCCTTAGAAATTAAACTGCTCATCCTCAAGTAAAGATGCATTACCTCTTAGTAACTTCAGTCTTACACAGAGGACACTCTACCACACCTTTTTTCTTTTCACTGAAGAGTTTGAACATGCATAACCTGGATAAAAAGAATAATCACAATAGTAACCAAAAGGAGGATTTTATTTCCTTTAAAACTGAGCCTAGGTGTGCATCACTTCATGGAGATCCTCCATTATCAAGCTCAATGACTGTATTCTTGGTCTGGTGCTACAATGAATTAATCCTCTTTGCCACATCAATAAAACTACAGTTATTTCTCATTCAGAATTAATTTTCCCCCTAAAATATCCCTATGTTAGGTTACTAATGCTGTAGCAAGGATGCATAGATAGACAATAAGAACAGGTTGTCTAAGAATTGCAATGATGAGTGCCCTGGGTTAGGGTGGATCCCTCCCCCCGTAAACTCACTACAACATGGGCTTTTGGGAAGTCAGGAAAAATGAAATTGCATTTCTTATAGTTTAAATATAACAGTACAAGGAGAAAAAACTACTACAGAAATATAATAACTTTAAGAAAGAAAGGGGTCAAGCGGTGGCAAAGCAGCAAAAGCAGCAGCAGCCAAAACAGTGGCAGGGGAAGATAGCAGTGGGTGCAGCAGAAGCAGCAAGGGAAAGGTACAAGCTGTGCTTCCAGACATAAAACCCTTGATGCTCCAATGAAACTTAAGCACTGGTGCCATTCTATGGCCTATTCCTGGAATGTCTGCCCCTCCACTCAGAGCTTCCACTTCTAAGTTTCACTGTTCTGAATGCCTTTTATGTCTGAGCTAGAAGTCTAGCTTGAACAGCCATAACGAGCTTTCAAACCTACCTGCAGAAGATATGATCACATTTTGTTGAAACTGGCTCTTTGACCATATCCAAGCTACAAAAGGGAAAAAAAGAGCATAGAAGTTACATGTAAAATAGGAGCAACAAAGCAAGATGCAGAAACAGAGTCACTTTTCTGAACATAAAAAAAACCCCAACCAACCACCACCACTACCCACTCACAACAAACATATATTGGTAGGGAAGTGGGACACATTAACCATGTTCTTAACATAGCATTCACATCATTCTCCTGGCATACCATATTGCACACTCCAGATTCTTCTGCATAGCCAAGAGCACATTTTGTACATCTCCAATTGCCATCGCTGAGAAGTCCATTCTTCACATCAGAACAGCCTAGGAAAACAAAGTATCAGTTTTCTGTCTAATGCGTTGTATCCCATGGCCATCTTTTCTCCCACATAGCTTTCCTACAGCGTGCTGAACAGTACCGAATACTTAGATGCTCCTTCTTCAGTCAGGCTTTACAACACTGGTGAAGGTCTCATACTGAATGTTTACAGTTAAAATGAGGCCTTGAGCAGCCTGCTCTAGTGGGAGGTGTCCCTGCCTGTGGCAGGGGGTTGGAGCTGGATGATCCTTGAGGTCCCTTCCAACCTAAACCATTCTATGATTCTATGATAAAATCTGTCAAGTCTTTTGCAGTTGAAAAATATCGAAAGGGATCACAAAAGTAGTATTCAGCAAAAACTCGGCAAGGGTACAGGCAAGCATTACAGCGATAAAAAGCTCTCTAGGTGGAACAGAGCCTAAAGGAGACAGCAGACACGTTTAAGCAAAGGGCACTAGGAACTACCTACATAGACGAGCACCGGTAAGATCCTACAGCAAGTACGGTAAGGCCTGAAAACGAACATCAGCTAGTCGGTCTTTATGTGGGGGCAGCTCGGGAGATGGGACCAACTTCGAACCCAGGCCTCTCAGCACCAAGCTTCGGACGCGGCCGTCACGCCGTCCGGACACTGCCGAGGCCGAGACAAAGGCAAACCAAGCAGCGGCTGCCCAGGCCCGAGCTGCTCGCTTACCTTCGGGAGCTTCCCGGAGCGTCTCATTTCGCGCCCTTTCCCCCACGCCAGGACCGAGCAGCCAATCACCGCACGCAGGCCATAGCACGTGGGCCAAGACTCGGCCCCCTAATGCAGTCCGTCCTGTAACGTGACCTGCCGAGGGAGCCGAACCCGGCGCCGCCGATTGGCTGTGCCGCTGCCGCGTCACCCGCCCGCAAGTGCAGCCAAGGGCTCCGCCGCCGCGGTGCGTTGTGGGAGCTGTGGCGCGGGCCCGGAAGTGCGTGTCTGCCACGCCCTCCGCCTGCGTACTGCTGCGCTCTGTTTGTTGTGATTCCACTGCGCCCGGTCCCGCTGCTGACAGCCAACCAGGGCCGCCAGCGGCACAAGTGGCAGGTGCGGCCGCCAGTAGTATCGTGTGGAGGACGCGGAGCTGTCCGCGTTTGGTCCGCCATGTTAGGCTCTTCGGACCGTCTGACAGGGATACCCTGATCTCCTCCGGAAGGCGGCATGGAGCCGCAGGTGAACCTCCGCGTCACCTGCCGTGGAGAAACCCAAAGTTTCCTGGTGTCGGACTCGGCACACACGACGTGGGCAGATGTGGAGGCCATGGTAAGCGCTGCGCGTACCGTCCAGCCTCGTCGCGGGAAGCAGAGCGAGAGCTCGTCCCCGGTAGTGCCGCTCTAGTTGCGGTGCAGTAGCTGCGGGGAGCGTCTCGGTGAGGCGTCTGCAGTGTAAACGCCTTTCCGAGGGCCAAGCGTCTTCTCTCTCGGCTTCCTAGGCAACGTCCTCCTTTTTATAGGCTGTTAGAACTATGTTTTGTTATGCGTCAGCAGTGATTTCTAGTCCTGCAGTGTTTAGTGGTGTGAAAAGCATGTTTTGGATGAAGCTGCGTAGGGGTCGCTTGTTTTTCTGAGGGGAGCTGGCCTCAGTTGCGTGTTCTGCTCTTTTCCACAGCTCAGGATACTTGCTTTGGGGCCTGCACCCCTGTAGAATACAACACGTTGTCCCGGGCTCTTTCCACTCGATGTGGATGAGGTGAAGTAGCACTCTTCTGTTGGTTGTAGAACATTTCACTGAAATTAATCTTTCTGGGCTGCTTGAGTGTGGTTGGTTTTTTTACTCTCTGTATCATATCCTTGGTATATGGAAGAGCTACTTTGAATATTTATTTCCAGTGCTGGTTAGTGAGAACTTGTGTATTGGCTGAGGTCGGAACGATGTAGTAAAGGATATCTCCTGGTTATGATGAAGCTGCAGTCGGTTTTGGTTTTGTTTGTTTTCAGTTGTGTAGCAACCTTTTTGTTGTGTGGAGTTTTTTTAGCTTATTGTCGAAGCTGAATCTAAAGAGCTCTTGCCAGTGTTTTATTTTCTCTTTCAGATCATTTTTTTAAGCTAATCTTCCAGTGTACCATGTAGGAGGTTCTTGCATTGTGGATTACTCACATTTTGAAGTTTGAATTACATCATCTTCACTTATTGTGTTTCAGTCTAACAGAAGAGTTGCTAGTTCAGGCTTAAAATACTTGGCAGCAAGTAGGCTCTGGAGGAATGGCTGTACTCGTCAGAATCCTGCTGGCATCACAGCTGAGAGGCTCTGTAAGCACGGTGTTGCTCCAAGTCCCAAGCAGTCCCAAAGCGAGGGTGCATTTGTTCAGGGTGTGTGTTCTGTTACAGGAGTGTTTCTGTAACCACGGTAGTGCCGCTAGGCGCTTTGCACTACCTTGTGTGAGTTACAGTTTCAAGGTAGTATCGTCTCAGCTGTGTCTTTATGACAATGAATTAGTGTATTATTAAATGTGTAGGGTTGCAGGGGACCTCCAGCAATTGACTCCAACCCACCTGCACAGCAGGAGCACTTAGAGCAGGTCACACAGGAACACAGCCAGGCAGGTTCTGAAGATCTCTGGAGAAGGAGACTCTACAACCTTTCTGGGCAGCCTATCCCAGGGTTCCAGCAGACTCACAATAAAGCATTTTTTCCTCATTTTGAGGTGGATTTCCTGTGGTTGATGTTACCTCCATTGTCCCGGGAGGACTGGCTCCGTCGTCCTCATAGCCTCCTTTGAGCTATTTGTAGGCATTGATAAGGTCCCTCTCAGTTTTTTTCTTCTCCAGACTGAACAGCCCCAGGTTTCTCAGGCTTTCCTTCTTACCGAGGTGTTTGACTCCATCATCCTTACAGCCTCCATCTGACTCTCTCCAGTAGTTCCCTGTCCCTCTTGAACTGGACACCCAGAACTGTACTCAGTGTTCCAGATGTGGTCTAACTATGACTGCAGCTACATCACTGTGCCCTTGTGCTAAGTCCCAGTCATCTACTGCCTTCTAAGGCTGCTAGTGTTCCTCTGTTAGGTCCAGTCTAGCAGAATGTGTCTCTCTTAGCAGTTTTTCAGAGAGTTTCTATAGAGGAAGCTACAGCTTCTGTAGGTGAATGATGCCAAAATGCAGGGGAGCCTCAAAAAGACTGTTCTTGAGCACAACAGCCTTCTTCTGTGGTTCATCTGATGCTCAGCTTTATTCTCTGATCTCCTTAGTGTGTTGATACATTCAGATGCACAGTGCCTCAAACAGTGAGAGCTGGAACGAGATATTTTGCCTTTTTTAGTACATGGATTAATCCTAGTTTGTCAGCACAGGTAGGTTTGTGGAATAAAGGCTGCATGAGCTCTCGAGTCAAAGTTAGCTTTCTTTGATTGTTGCTCTTTGCATATTGCAGTGTTTACTGTGACTGAGGTCGCTAACCCTGTGGTGGTCCTCTCCTAGTGGGAAGTTCATTATTTATTTGGGGGTAAACATTAACTCAGAGGCGAATCATAGAAGAAAACAAATTGCTCTTTTCATTATTGGAAGCTAGTAAAGGTTGTAGGCAAGGGGAGGAACTGGGGAGAGTTCTTTAGCTCCAGAAGAACAGATCTTGTAAAGAAGTGTTTATTGCAGCTGAGAAACTGAGGGCAGGGGCAGGAGGTTCAAAAGCCTCTTTCTGTGTTAGTCGTTATTAAGGAGGAACATCTGTAGCTTGTCTCACTGTGGTTTTCTGTATTTTCCTTTACAGGTAAAAGTTTCATTTGACCTGGGCAACATTCAGATCAAGTACATTGATGAGGATAATGATGAGGTAAAGTATCTGCCACCACACCCTCCCAGCAGGTCTGCAAAGTGTGACTGGTGTGACCCATTCATGCTTTTGATGGTTGTGTTATGCTAAGCAGAGGTCTGCTAGTCTTGTGCTTTCACAACTCTTGAAGCTGCTGAGGGGCCTGGAACACAGCCCTATGAGGAGATGCTGAGGGGACCTGGGGTTGTTTAGCCTGGAGGAGGCTCAGGGGTGACCCAATTGCTGTCTACAACTGTCTGAAATGAGGTTGTAGCCAGGTGGGGTTGGTCTCTTCTAGGCAACCAGCAACAGAATGAGGGGACACAGCCTCAAGTTGTGCCGGGGAGGCATAGGCTGGATGTTAGGAGGAAGTTCTTCCCAGAGAGAGTGATTTGCATTGGAATGGGCTGCCCAGGGATGTAGTGGAGTCACTCGCTAGAGGTGTTCAAGAAAAGCCTGGATGGGGCACTTAGTGCCATGGTCTAGTTGATTGGATAGGGCTGGGTGGTAGGTTGGACTGGATGATCTTGAAGGTCTCTTCCAACCTGGTTGATTCTATGAAAATATTTTATAGAAGCTACTGCCTTTTTCCCCAGCTTTGTGTGCTCTGATGACAGAATGCTTCTCTTGAGGGCCTTTTCAGTTTCTCTTCCCACCTGGTTGTTCCTATGATTCTATGAACAAGGGAGCTGTAACTGTGCCGTGTTACAGTCGTGGTAAAGCCCTGTCTCTTCAATCTGCGTTTCTTCCTCTGAAAGATGTGGGTCCCCTGTCAGCAGCAGCTGTTTACTGCAGTGATCTGGTGAACTCAAATCCCCTGCTTGTTTTGTGCAAAGGCTATAATCTCCAAGCAGATTACTGGCTGACAACAAATGGGTTACTTCTAGTTGTCCTTGTCAAGTAAATTCCGGCATGGTGTAACCTCTCCCTCTCCTTGCTTTTCATCTGGAGATTTAGAGCAGAATGTAGCTCAGACCAAGCTTGTTCTGGATGCCAGAGACTTTATTTGTTGTGCCAATCCAGTAAAGAGCATGGTCTGCTCCAGAGTACCATGACACTGATTAATGATTAAACAAGGTAGCAATAACACATACCTGCAGGAGTGGTGTTTTGGAATCGCAACACATTTGCTCTGAAAACATTTTACTTTGAAGGGAACCTGTGGCTGTTACTCACTGATCTTTCTCTTTGCAGGTCTCTGTGAACAGCAAAGGTGAGCTACTGCTTTACGGAACTAAAGTCAGTAAACAAACTCCAAGTGCTGTTTGTGGCTTAGGGGAAGCAGTTGAGAATGTTTACTCATTGATTGTTCTGGGTTTTATGCATGATTTGGCATAAATTCTCCCTAAAGGAAAGTGGTTTTGATCCCTAGGTACAAACTGGAAATGACTGTATTAGTGGGATGTTGAGTCTAGGCCGTGAGGACACCTTTGCCTGTTGCTGTCTGTACCCCTGCTGCTCACAGCAGCACTATTTAGAGTAACTTACAGAAAGGATGGGAGATGCCTCTTGGTGTAAGAGTCCCTAAGTACTGTGTGCTAAACTTAGATCTGCTGTTTGAGACAGGGAAAATTCACATTTCTTTCCCTTTCTTCTTTAGAAGAATATGAAGAAGCTCTAAAGGTAAACACTTTGACTTTTTTCAATGTATTTATCCTCTCCTAGTTCAAATTGGTGTAGCTGAGGGAAAGAAAAAACAGCATTACCTGACCCAAGGAAATCAGAGCAGCTCAGTTTTCTAGTTTTGGACACTAGATTGAATGTTTTGCTACTTTTTTTTTTTTTTTCCCTATTTTGGCTGATCTTGATTTGTATAATTGAGTTGATTAGGCAGGTGTGATTCAGGGCCCTGGGCAGCCAGCTCCCTGGTTAATGAGTGGCTTTCTCCAGCACGTGAGCACTAGCCCTACTCCTGGAGATACTGGGCTGTGAAAGGATCCCTTTAAAAATCTTGCTGTGTAGATTTTCTTGCCAGAGAGCAGAACATTAAACCTTTAATTTTTACCAATGTTTACTTCATAAGCAATTAATTTGCTTAGACAAAATAAGAGTTGCATTTCCTTAAATTTCAGTTGTGTTAATGCTTCAGAGCTTTTTGCTTGTAGCCTGAATTTTCAATCTGGTAACTTGATAATCATAAACTAAAATGCACTCTGTAAAGTTCCTGGACAGAATCTCTGTTTAGTGGCTCATGTGCACAGATTTATTGTAGGATGATAAATCCCTGTAGAATATCTGCATAATGATCCTTTTGCTTACACTAAACTCCTTAGTAAGCATGCCTTTGAGAAAGGCAGACTGGAATGCCAGCTGGCTGCATCCTGCCATTTCACTCAGTCTGGCTTTTTGTGTGGTTTAGCCTTCCCCCAGCCTCTCCAGTGCAGTGTAGTTGTGCAGGATTCTGTGTTGGTTGTGAGTAAACACAGTGTATGGATGTACTGTTCCTGTAGATTGCAGTCAAACAAGGAAATCAACTTCAGATGAATGTTTACGAAGAAGACTGTTGTCTGAAGAAAACTTCAAGTCCTTGTTCCTCACAAGTCCGTGATAAAAGTGGGACAGAAAAGTTGCTGCTTCTTGAGGAGAAGAAACCTCTTGTGCACTCCTCTGTGCTAGCTCAGGGGTTAGAAGAAGACTTCAAAAATGGGAAGGAGCTGACGTTTCAGGTAGGGTGCAGGGCTGGGTTATAATTAATTAAAGCAATTCATCATTGTAATTCACTTGATAGACTCTTCTCCATCTCTACTTAACCTCTGACTTCAGAAGCTGGGTTTAAATTTTGGCTACCTGGACACATTGAAGCTTGCAAATTTATTTGAATGTCTTCAAGAGGATATTTTGATGCTGCATTTAGAAACAGTCTTTCATGGTGACCATCCTTAAGGAGTTTGATAGAGCAGCTGAGGTCCTGTAGCCCTCATTGCCGTCTGGTGACTTTTTGACAAGTTGGCTATGTGTGCTTACACTCAGACGTGCTGGCAAGGCAGAAATCTTTCAGGAAGAGGCAGTGGCTTCATGTGCTGCTTTTCCACTGTTTTACAAAGAACTTGAAGTCTCTTCTTTATGAAGACATTGAGGGGAGAGCTGTTTGAACATGGTCAACTTGCTGTCTTGAGCATTTTGGGTTGTTTTTTTTTGCAGCTTTGCGTACTTAAGGTTTGTGAATTATTTCTATGATGTGATTTTGTTTTGGCTTTTTTCTTCAGCAAAAGCTAAGTCATACTAGAGGAGGAAGAACAAATGAAAACCCTCCAGAATGGTTTACCAGCTACTTGGAAACAGTAAGTGTATTTCTTTCTGAATTTTAGGTTCAAAGGGATATACAAGAGGCTGTGGGTGGAAAGGAGGCATATGATGCCTGATATCTGATCACATTTGCTGTTAGTAGTTGTGACCAGAGTCTTAAAGGCAGGCATCTGATCACTCAGTGGTAAATGACAGCTAGATGTTGAACTGAGAGTGAACAGTGTAGGTGTTAACTGAAGAAAAAGAGGAGGTTTGGCACATGTTTGTTTCTTGTGAAAATTGGATTGTTTGGCACATGTACTCGATTGGTTCGAGTGCACTTCTAAGTAGCTCCTATGACAGAATCTGTGTGGCACTCCACATAGCTGCAGGAACTGCAGGACCCTCACCAGCGAGGGAGCACGAAATATGGTGTTGCTGTTGGAGGCTCTTGTTTGGCCAGTTTCAGTAGGGAATACTTCAGATTTCCTGAGATCTGAAGCATGGCACTTGATGTCTTGCTTTTATTGCCTGCTTAGTTTAAGAGAATGCTTTCAGGAGACCATTGAGTGTAACCTGTAGGCTAATAGGATGTGGGTGTTAGCTTGTTTGGCACAGCTGATAAACATCACAAGAAGCATTTACAGGTGAATGCTAAGAGCTAACGACAGGGTGCAGTGCACACCACCAGATGTTTGCCTTTGAGCTTTTTTTTCCCCTAGAGTCTCCCTTTCTATTTCTTCATGCAAACTAAAGACAGGGGAACTTACTGGTTGTGTTTGAAACATCCCTGATGAACAAAATCAGGACTCAGAGACTCCAGAGGGGTTTCTTGGATATTGGTTTGTCTCAGAATATTTCCCTTTCCTTGGCATAAGCTGATAGAAGAACCTTAATATTGTAAGCAGTGAATTTCTCTTGTTAAAAGCTACAGGCTGGTATTTTCTGGACTACACACCCTCTGAGGAGTATGATACTTGTTTAATTTCACCTGGAAGGGACTTGAGAGATGGAAATTGGATTCTGAACTTCTTTGACTGATAGACTGAATCTTGGGATGATGCAATCCAGTTTTTGAAGCTGCAGTAGTGGATCTCATCCATTACTACTTTATTTTTTCCAGTTCAGAGAGCAAGTTGTTAAGGAAACCGTTGAGAAGCTGGAGCAGAAGCTGTACGAGAAGCTCGTTCATCAGAGTCAGCCTTCAGACCTTTCTGAGAACTCTGTCACACCAGTACCTTCAGAGAGCCAGCTGGGGAATGGCAGCCAGTGTGACTGGCTGATGTCCTGCTGCAGCTGCCAGGCCAGGATCGTTGGAGTTCGCTACCAGTGCAGGTAGAGTGTGATGAGAGGTGGTAGTATGAGAGCACTCATTTGCAGGGCAATCACTGTCTCAGTGATGTGTGCCTCTGGTTTCCCAACCTGCTGTACCTTTCAGAGTGTCTGGTGTGTCTGACAGCTTCTGTTCTCTGCTGTGGTGACAGGACTAATACTTCCTGGAGAAAGTGTGACTTAAACCAGGGAGAACTTTCTGACACTTGCTGTGTTCCTAAGCACTCTCTGCCTTTCTTGCTTGTAACAAGCAGTAACTGTAAAGGCTCAGTTAACAAAAAGCAAAATTTCTAACTACCAGTTCTTTGATTAGTTCTGACAGTCAGTGGGACTAAAGCAGGTCTCATGCTTTTTTAATCTCTCTGTTGTCAGTTTAATTGTGAAGTAGATTTTGATAAGTGTCTTGAGATGTCAGAAGTGAGGTTTTTATCTGATTGAGGCAATCAGTTTTAGGACTAGGCAGCAGGAGTGAATGGAATGCCAACAGAGCACTTTCTTTGGATGTTTCTTTTTCTTGCTGGAAGGAGATGACAGGCCTTTTCATCAGTCCTTTTCCTGCAGGCTCAACCTGTTTTGCATCCCTCTCTACTTCAGTTGACTCAGTATCATAGTTAAGAAAATACAGAGGATGTATTTCCAGTGTAGTATTTTATCCTTCATAGCAACAGTGGGTCAGTTGTGCTTGAGGAAGCATCAGTTTTTTTCAATGTATGTTCAAGAATGAAGTACAAACTGTGGTGCAGCTTTGCCAGGAAAGATGCTCATCTCAGTATTTCCTGTGGCTGCAAATGCTGATGCAGAAGTGAGAGGAGCAGTTTCTTTCACACAAGCACTGCTTACAATGGCAGCATGACACAGCTGCTTCTCTGCAGGAGCATCAGGATTAATTATCCTTCAGTGTCTTTTCCTAGTGCATTAATTCTTTGTCTGCCTCTTGGTAACCTTCTGCCTTTCCTGTTTGCAGTCTCTGCCCAGCCTACAACATCTGTGAGCAGTGCGAGGCAGGGCCGTACATGCACGATCCCAACCATGTCCTGCTCAAGCTGCGCAGACCTGTGCTGGGCCCTGCTGACAGCCATGGCCCCGTTGAGGGCACACCTCGCATGCCTGCCACCCTGGAGCAAGTCAGGTAACTATTGATGCTTGGCACTGCCTGGCAGGATGATCCCCTGGCAGCACCTCTGGTGGCTTGATGTTCAGCTTTTGCTTTATATTTAGAGATCAGAAACGGTACTTGAGCTGTGCTGTGCATAGCTGGAAACAGCCCCATGCAGTCAAACCTTAGAGCCTTTTCGGTGTGGTGGGAAGGGCCATATGTCCTTGGTGCATAGCAGGCTGAGAGCTTGCTTGCTCTTTGAGCATCTGCCTTTGAGTTCATTCATTCATTGAGGCCATTCAAATTACTCTAACAAGCAGCCATGAAGATGTTTTTAAACTCGGCTGGTATTCTGTCTAGAAGCATGAGACATTCCCTAAACTGTTCCTTTTTAGTCAACAGAACCTTAATTCTGTTCAGTTTAATGTATTACAACAAGGTGACCTATCCTCTCTGCAGGCTGCAGAAACAGATGGACAAAAGGTTTCTGAAGGCAGAAAAGCAGAGACTGCGAGCAGAGAAGAAGCAGAGAAAAGCAGAAGTCAGAGAGCTCAAAAAGCAGCTAAAATTGAACAGGAAAATTCATCTGTGGAACTCCATCCATGTGTTGGAAACCAGTGGCTCACCTGCTCTGAAATCTGACAATCTTCAACCTAATGCCTTCCTGTAAGAGATGTTGTTGGTTGAGCGTTTTTTAGTTTGCTTTCTGGCTCTTTGTGATGAGACTCAGTTAAAGCAACAGGAGGGAGGTTATGGAATTGCCCATTTGAAGTATCATTTGTCATAGGATCATGTGGGAATTGTATCCAAATGGAATTTGTGAGGTGGGATGATTTTACTCTCCTGATTGTTGCCAGAGGAGGTTTAGAGGGAAGGGAATTGCCTGCAGTTATGTCCAAGTGCAGGCACATGCAGCCGCAGCAGGCATTGCTACCAGCTCTGAACAAGGTTTCATCTTCCTGCTGTGTTAAGGCTCTCTGCAGAAATTCAATTACATCCTGTGATCTTTCCTAGTCTTCCTTTTTATGTGGTCTGAGGGTTGCTAGGCAGCCTTTGCAGGCAACACTTTGCATTTTCTATTCTCATTAGTTCTATGAACGTACAGACACAGCACTTGTTCTAGTTTCTTTAATTCACCATTCCACTTAGGGCTTTTAAGTAAATATGAATCAGCTACACTCTTGTGAATCTTGAAGTGGCTGTCTTTGCTTCCTTTTGGCTGAACAGGCATATTGCAAGGACAAAACCAGTGCTAATTGAGGTCTCTGATGATTTGAGTGTTAACCTGCCTCCCTCCACTTAAGAAAATCACCCAGACTAGACTCAGCCAGCTGGAAATTAGAGAAAGAAGCTTTATATTTACAGCTTAGCACAATATACAAGCAGATATTTACAGTATATAAAGCTAGATACAGAAATATACAAGGTAAAAAGTAATACAGAAACACAACTCCCCTCTCAGAAACCAGAGTCCCCAGGAAGGGCTCCCAGCCACCCTTCCACCTCCTTTCCAACCCTCTACCTTATCCCAGCCTTTGCCTTACATTCAAGGTGAGTTTGGAGAATTGGCCAGGGGGATTAGGAAGCAGATGGATTAGCCACACAGGCAGCAGGTTAGAGAGAGAGGAGGAGGCAGCCCAAAAGCCAGAGAGCAACTCTGTTATCTGTGTTTGTGTTGTTGTTTTTATCCATCTCAGCAGGCCTATGAGTGCAATAGACATCACTGTTGTTTCCTCTTGACAGCCTATAATGTAATTCCTCTCACTAAAATGTCCCAGCTAGGCTCAAACTAGCACAAGGTCCAATTATTTATTTTCTAAAGTTGGCCTGGTTGTGAGCTGATTCAACACTTCTGTCAGTGCCCTCAAATTAACAGTAAAGCTTTGGATTAAATCTGTTTTTCAGCCTCTTTCAGGCAAAAACTTACCTTGCTGAAAAATGTTGTTTGTGAGGCTAAATAGTCATTGGTATCTCAGCATAACCTCCTTGATTTGGCATCACAAAGATAATGATTTCATGTCTAACAGAATGACCTGAAGTTGTCAGATGAAACCAGATCAGACCTCCTTGATTTGGCATCACAAAGATAATGATTTCATGTCTAACAGAATGACCTGAAGTTGTCAGATGAAACCAGATCAGACCTCCTTGATTTGGCATCACAAAGATAATGATTTCATGTCTAACAGAACAACCTGAAGTTGTCAGATGAAACCAGATCAAATGAATGGTGGCCTTCTCTCTGAACCTGAGCTCTGTAATTGTAAATTATACTCCTCCAACTGAGCAGAGCTTCTTTAGCCACTTAGTGAATCAGTTTTAGCCTTGAAATAGCAGCTGAGTATCTTTGTCAGTTTTAGTGTATTCATTTTGTTTCCTGTCCCCAATCTCAGGGCTCCAAATCAACCCTTCCAAGCCATTGTCCCAACACTAAGTGCAGTGTTTGTAGATGAGAACTTGCCCGATGGGACTCACCTGCAGCCAGGAACGAAGTTCATCAAGCACTGGCGGATGAAGAACACTGGCAATGTGGAGTGGGGCTCGGACACAAAGGTACCCTGCCTTGGCTTTTGCTTCTGCACATCCAGCTAGTTCTGGAAGGTGTTTGTTCCAGGCACCAGGAGTCTGAGTGCTCTGTCAGAACTTGTTTAGGGTTTCAGTTGGCTTATTAGTTCCCAAGCTGGATATTCCAGGGGTATGAGCTGCCTGAGTTCGCTTACTGCAGGCTGTAGGAGGAAAGCAGTCAGCACCACTGAACATCTCTTCTTGTGCTGTTCTGTTGCAGCTCAGCCTTCTTTACAGTAGGTGTGTTGCTCCAGAACACTTTTCTTCTCTGAGTGGCTGCCTTCATGTTGAAAAATGGGGATGAATAGTGATTAATGTGAAGATACTTACTAGCAGCCTCTCTTCTCCATGTCTGGTATCTGCCAAACCTTAGAGCGGAGGGACTTTGAGTGCTCCTTATTGCCCACAGTTTGCAGAGAAGCTGGTCAAATGAACTTCTGCCTTTTTGTTGTTGTATATTTCAGCTGAAACTGATGTGGGGAAACCTGACCTTGGCATCTTCTGAAAAAAAAGATGTATTAGTGCCATCCCTTCCATCAGGACATGTAGGAACTGTCTCAGTTGAGTTCGTAGCTCCTAATATAGAAGGAACTTACACCTCTCACTGGAGGTTGTCACACAGAGGGGAACAGTTTGGGCCCAGGATCTGGTGCAGTATTGTTGTGGATCCCTCCCCACCTACTGACTCCTCAGAATGCAACTGGAAGGATTCTGACTCCTGTCAGCAGGATAAGACTTCCAGCACCAAACAGGCAAGTAACTCCCCTGGTATTTGGGGCAGTACTAAAGGAGCAAAGTCAGTTGTTTGGTGTAGTGGTGTGGTCTCCCTAACTTACTGATCTGCTTGCTTCTGATTTTCATATTGGATGTTGCACTTGAAAAGGGTCATTGTGACTGGCACAGGGTTAGTTGCCAGTCTGTATCAAGTTCAGCTGACTGGAACAGGGAGTTTACAGCCAGGGTGATGGAGCACTGGAACAGGCTGCCCAGAGGTTGTGGAGTCTCCTTGTCTGAAGACTTTCAAGACCTGCCTGGATTCATTCCTGTGCAAACTACCCTTGGGGGATCCTGCCTTGGCAGGGAGAGTGGGCTCTGTGATCTCTGGAGGTCCCTTCCAACCTCCAAAGTTCTGTGATTCTCTTTGTTAGGTCTTCTCCTTTTGGCTCTAAAATTAAACCTCTTTCAAGTTGTGTATGTTCTTGTATACAAAATTCAGACTTTTCGTGTCATCTTTTTATTTACTGCTTTCCTAAGAGGCTTTTGGGACATTATTTCTTTACTTTTGCAGGATGCTTCCTTACAGACAGAAACAGGTACCCAAGTGATGGGTGAAATCATGGAGCAGGCTGAAATACCTTCACCACCTATTCCTTTAAAGATCAAAACTCTGCCAAGTGAGAGAGAATTTTATATCCCATCTGTTGATCTCCTCACTGCACAGGTAAAATGCTAAAATTCAGGTAGAGAAACCACCCTGTGTGGTTTACATCTGGGTTTGATATCTAGGTACACAGCTCCCATGAGAATAAAGCTGTTGCACTCTAGCCACTCTTTCCAGGAAGAGTGGGCTGTGCTTTGTATAGCAGCACTTTTCTTGGATTCATGTTGGGAACTGTTACTGTGTGGAAGAGTCTCAAGACTTGGGTCTCTCCCTGGCCCCTACCAAGGGAGTAATTACCTCTGCCTCTTGCTGTCCTAATTTGTCTGTCTCATTCTGTGATGTGGATGTTCGTGACTGGGAAACTGCTAAGATGTTTCTGAGTTAACAGAGTTAATGGGATCTGATGCTGGGAAGCACAGCATAGGAGTCCACTTCAGGGCTTGCTGATGATAGCTGTGTGCTCTTCCTGTAGGATTTGCTGTCCTTTGAGCTGCTGGATATCAATATTGTGCAGGAGTTGGAGCGAGTGCCACACAATACTCCTGTTGGTAAGGTTCTCAGTCTCTTTGCTGTTTCTGTACTTTTTCAGTCTTGCCTTTTCAGCTTCCCATCCCCAAGACTGTAAGACTCTAGACACTGAGAAAGGCTGCCATGTTTTTAGGCAGTAGAATGCAAAGCTAGTTGATTATTTCACCAGATTATCTTGTAAGATATTTGATTTTCTTCACTCTTGGAAGAACATAATTAAGAAAGGATAACTTCTTTAAAAGGTTGCTTCTTGGAGGAAGGAAGGTTCCTATTCCCTCAGTCACAATTATCTTTGCTACCTTTTGTTTTTCAGACATGACTCCATGCATGTCCCCTTTGCCACATGATAGCCCCTTGCTGGAGAAACCTGGCTTGGGTCAGATAGAGGAGGAGAATGAGGGGAGTGGATTTAAACCAGTGCCTGGTAAGCAGTAGTCATGGGGGGTTCGTGGCTGGGGGAAAGAGGGTATTGTCACAGTCAGATTTGATACTCTTGTCTTTTCCTTCTGTGGGAAACCCAACAGTTGGGCTTGTAAACATGAAGTCTGACACTGCTCTCTGCAGAGGCTGCAGTGTATCTATGACTCAAATACAAATGGCTTTTGGTCTGGCCACTAGAATTTGCCCTTTAGAGGTTGAGTTGTACTCAGAACAGTCCAGGTGCCACCACCGTAATACTCAATCACATTCTCATTCAACTTGGACTGAATTCCACAGTGTTTCTGTTTTCAAAGCTTTAACACAGTCAGTGTTAGCCTTGACTAGCCTCAAAAAAATTCTGGGTTTACATTTTTGGTGCTGTTAAAAGCCTATTCTGTTTCCCTTCCAAAGGAGTGACAGAAGCCTGCTCTCCTGCAGATACTTGTGTAGTGAAGGTGAAGGCTGAGCATCCACTCACCCAGGAGGAAGGAGAAGAAGATATGAGTGGGACTCAGTTTGTTTGTGAAACTGTAATTCGCTCTCTAACCCTGGATGCTGCACCTGATCATAAGCCCCCACAGAAAAAGAAGTCCCCTCAGAGTAAGTACTGTCTTCAGCTGGCTTCTGTGGCTTTACTGTTTGCAGTTAGACACTGGCCATAAATGGCCCTGGACTGCAGGTGTTGATAATTGTTTTTCCTGATTGCTTTATCTTTTTACAAGTGTTGCAAGATGCCTTCAGTTGCAATGGGATAAATGAAGAATCTACTAGGATAAAACCTAATTCCACTTTCAGAAAGGAAGCAAATGCTAATCAGTCAGAGCCAATGGCAGAAAATGACTCTGGTAAGTAAAATAGGGCTTAAAATGTAAAATAAAGCTGTAGTAAGGGCTACAAAACCCAAACAAACTGCTTCCCTCCAAAGAAACAGTGTAAAAATGTGGCACTGTTGTAGAAACTGGTCCACATTAGATCAGGAGAGTCATCATTGTGTGAGAAGATTTGTCTACTTTGAACAAGGAGCTCATTTTAACAGCTGTTTTAAAGTGCAGTTGATCCAAACATTCCAGTGAGGAGTTCAAATAAGAAGCGGTTACATGTCACTGGTGCTGCCATGTTTTGTGCATGTGGCTTGAAGTCAGTGCTTTGAGCTGCCTGATGCTTGTCACTTAACTGAATGTTGCTGTTTAAGTTCTGTAGCTCTTGTTCCTGTGTTTACAAGCAGTGTACGTGCACATCCCCCCCCCGGTGCCATGTCTGCATGGATAAAAGTAAGATCTGCTCTCATTCACAACTGCATCTGCACCCTGACCCCCAGCAAAGAAAATGGCATTTCTAATGCTGGCAGCAGAGGCTTGGTTGTTTCTGGATACTTGCCTTGGACCTGTGACAGTCCTGTCCCTTTTGATACCTGTACAATACAGACAGTTGTTAATGCTTTGCTCTTTCTCCCATTAGGGGACCTCCTGCTATCTGAGAGAGCAAGCTCCTGCAGTGACCCTGGCAATTCTGATGAAGAAGATAAAGATGATGTTCAAAGTCAAGGCTCCTCTGCTTCATCAGAGGATTATATCATTATTCTCCCTGAGTGCTTTGACACCAGTCGTCCTTTAGGGGAGTCTATGTATAGCTCAGCTCTTTCTCAGCCCAGTTTGGAAAAGACAGGAGAGCCTGAAACAAGAGCAGAGATTCCAGAAGGGGGAAACCAACAACAGATTCACAGTATCAGTGGTACTCCGATAACTTCACAGGCACCAGCTGTAGTCCCCCTTGCCCCAGAGGCTGCAGATACCTTACCCCAGATGCAAAGGTAGGCTTCTTGGACCGGAACCGAGTGGTCATTAGTATTGCTGTAGCCTCTGCCTTGTGTTGTGCTGTGCTGAAATTTGGTGTCCACACAAACATATTGGAAGTTTTGTCATGGACTGGAGTGAACATCCTAAATCCTGAAGCTTTTAGTAAAGCCTCTGCTCACTGATAGGTAGCTGCAACAAAAGGGAGAGAAAGCAGCTTATGAAGCTTTTCCTTGTGTGTACTGGTCGACTTGTCTACATATAGAACACAAACAGTAAAAGTAACTGCTTTGCCTTGCATTCTCAGGAATCTTGGATCTCTTCAGAATCCTGTCTTCCAAGAGCCAAACCCACCCTCTGCAGAGAATCTCTCTTCCACTCATAAGCAGCTAAGAGAAGGTATTGACAATATGTAATGAAAGATTCCTCCTGTTATCACCTATCCTTATGCCTGGTACTAGATTTAATGTCTTGCTCTTGAGGAGAGCAGAAATCCACCAAGATTTTCTCCTCTGGCTGATTCAGTTTTTGCTATTTAGAATATTTGAATAAAAAATACCTGTTTTTGTGGATCAGCTAAGAGCATCTTTTTAGGCATTTATTTGTTAGGGATGGTAGAAGGGTACTCAGATATAGACATCTGGAAAATTACTTTGCTCTGGGACTGAGCTGAAACTGACTTCTGAAATTCTTTTGATTTGTCTTGACTGCAGTGAGGATCTTCTAGGTCTAGTTTATGTCTGGGTAATTTGGATCAAAAATGTTTGTTTTGAAATGAATCCTTCTCCTTTCCATTCATGTACAGGTTGCATTTATCCAGTTTCTCATGAACTGGACATGATAGGATATTTTTAATTTGTCTTTCAGAACCCAGTGGTGAAGACAGTCATGGACCAGGATCTTCTGGATTTGTAGCTAGTAAACAGAAGTGCTCAGAATACCCCAGGTAATGAAGCTGAAGCTCTGACTTAACAAGTGCCATTTTAAACTGAGAACTGCTAAATTAGACACCTAGGAGAAAACTCTTCCTCACAGATTTCACATAGTCAATATTTTTGAGAGCCAGCCTCCCTTCTGAAAGGAAACATGCTGAATTCTGTGTTTTCATGAGAGGTAGGTTTCTACTTGGACACACATATGAAGGGTGCAGAATTGACAAGCAAATGGGTGTGGAAGAGCTCAAGCTAAATCCTTTGGTTCAGTTGCTGCTTAGCAGTAATTCCTTTTGGCTCATAGGTTGTTCTCTCCAAACAGAACTAAATCTTAGCTGGCTCATCCACAGGGATAGGCTTGCATTTCATGTGCAGTAAGCCTTCAGCTTTACTTACACCTGACTTTTCTGCAGATACCCTCAAGGAAGCAGCATTGCAGGAGAATTGGTTAAAGGAGCTTTGTCAGTTGCTGCTTCTGCCTACAAAGCATTGTTTGCTGGACCACTCACAATAGAACAGGTAAATGTCTTTCCTGCCTACTGTGAGCTTCACAGAATGCCAGCCTTGGAATTAGAGCAATATGCTTTACAAATAGGTCAGTGTTCCCTATGGGAGTGCCTGCAGCAGTAAATTAAGCTCATTGGCATCCCTTCTGCTGCTCTATCGGCATAGATCCATATCATGAAGACAGCAGCACATCTGTTAGTGTCATGTAGGAGCAGTAATTTCACTTGAAGTGAACAATTGACATGGATATAAACAGCTTAATTGTGAACAAAAGGGCATCTCTGCCTTAACATTCCAGAATAATGCAATAATATGCCAAAAATAAGTAACCTTCTTATAGCTTCTCTCACTGTCTCTCCTTCAGCAGCCTGCAGTTGCAGAAGAGCAGACGGCCACTCTTCTGTCCAGTCTGTGTGAGATGGGCTTCTGTGACAGGCAGTTAAACCTGCAGCTGCTGAAGAAACACAACAATAACATGGTTGAAGTGGTAACTGAGTTGCTTCAGATCAGCAACAGTGACTGGTATAGCAGCAGATGCTGAACCTTCCCCAGGGAAAGGAGAAATGATCCTCATTTAGTAACCTTTCTTTAAACACTGCAACAGAAGCAGGTTGCTCCTCAGCCACTTTCTCTTTGGAGGTGTGACTCCAACTTTGGCTTTTCTTTGAGCTTTTGACTTTTTTTTTTTTTTCCCTCCTGGAAATGTCAAACAGTGCTTGTCACAGCATCTTATAGAGACCAGAATTTCAACTCCTATTTGGACCCAATAGCTAAATGAGTAGTCTTTAAGTCTTTAATTTCATACTGAATCCTTTTGTTAGGGAATCCTGTAGAATTCATTCAACTTCCAGCCAGACAAGAACATCCCATTTACTGTGTGTATGAGTATTCTATTTTTGCAGGCATATGGGAACTTGTTGACTTCAACAAGCTTTGGAATAGGAACTGATGTGAAATGCTGCTGTAAAATAGTCTTGCCTATGCACAAGAGATGGCTATAGTGAGCAGGTTGTTTCTTCTGGAATGGTGTGGCAATCGGTTTGTCCAGTGCATGATAGCAGTGTAACAGACTTAAACCTTAATTGTGATTGCTGGAAGAAACAAAAAAACTGTCTGGAAGTGTCCAATTACTTGTGAAAAGTCTGAAAGTGTAACCAGTTAGTGATGAATACCAGGAAATTGCCTCCTGCAGCTGAACGAAACAGGAGAGTGAACTCACCAGCAATATTTGACCCAGCTTTAGCAATGACAGAAGAATGCTGCCTACAGAAAGTGTATTGTTAGGAGTGGAGTACAAGGGTAGGAAAGGCCTTCCTGAGAACCTTCACAGGCTCTTTGTAAAAACGTTTAAAATTCAGTCACTATCTTAAGTGTAGTGCAAACCACCTTAGCCTGTTAATACCACGTAGAGGAACTGGAGAATGTGTAGAAACCCAGGTTGGAATTAGAGTGCAAATCCTGGTTGTGTGTAGGAGTGGGTGGAGTGCTCAAGGTGGGGGTTGTGACTTAGAGGAAGTCATTAACTCATATATTTCTAAGCTTACAGCCTCCTGTGATGGTTTCAGCCTCTCCTGTGGTTCTGTAGGCACAGCTGTAAGGTTAACTTTTGTCAGAAGATTTTGTTTTAGATGCCCATCTTTAATTTGGAAATCTTAAGAGTTCTTGACTGAATGTGCTGTGAAAGATTTGATTCTGAAAAATCACAAGAAATGAGCAACATACACTGCTGTGCAGTGAGGTGTCCATAGATAACTTCTCAGAGTCCAGTCCCTCTGAAGGTGACCGCAGTATGAGCCATGTGCTTCATCTGGAGTAAACTTTTGTCCTTGTTGCAATGAGAGACCATTGATCCTACAGTATTTTATTTCTGCTTCATAGAAGGGTGTTCCTGTGCTGTCCCAATGTAGCTGGAGCAGTATCAGTATTGTGACTGAGTGGGTGATCAGGGGGAGTAATTTTTTAAAGACCTGGTACCCTTAGAGATAAGATACTTCTAAAACTGAAGAAGAACGTGTATCATACCATTTTTGTTTTAAACCTATTTTTATAGAGTGTGGGAGATTATACTCTTAAATGTTTATTTTGAAATACAGTAGAACTATTTTGCAGCGTTTCCCATCTCCCTGTACAACTGTCTGCTGTGGACCACAAAGTTTCCTGTCATTTGAAGCCACCTGTTTTTTTTCCTACCTTAACTTAGGCATTTGTTTTGAATAGCTTTGGCTTGTGCCAGTTCTGGAACAAAGAGGAAAGGACATGAGTGAAGTGAAGCTTGTGAGCAGAGTCTGGTTATCAGCTTTGATCTGGAGTGCCCATCAGGACACATGTTCTTTCTCGGTGCACCCCTCTGCTTAGAATGTTAATGTTCTACAAGTTAATAAAACACTACAGTGTTTGGGGTGCACTTCCTTGCAGATTGAAATGTGAAGTGTGAAATGGTGTTTTCTGTAGGCTACTTTTTACTAGGGTTTAGATAAGTCTGAGCATACATTAAGAGAAATATTTCTTCTGGCTTTGTATATTTTGTTAATGGATGCATGGTATAATTTAATATATTCTCTAGTGCAGATATGACCTCTGTATCTCGTTTAGGGTGAGCACTTTAAACTCAGCTGTAGGGGGAGGAGGACGACCTCTTTCCCTGCTGTTACAATAAAACTCTTGATCCATCTGCCTGACCCCTCGTGCTCTTTACTAACGCGGGACACTCCTTTCAGCAGGGACAGGAGGTGATGGTTTTGAATTAGTGAGATGGTGACGCGATAGAAGGAGGAACTGTTTCACGCAGAGTGGGGTGAGACTGACCCTGGCTGCCTAGAGACGGGGGAAAGGCCCTGTTCCCGGAACCCGCTCTAGGTGCCCCAGAGGCTGGGCCTGGGTAATTCTCGCGGCCCTCCGCGGCTGCCCTGCTGGCGTTCGTGGCTCCCGCGCTGCGGCAGCTCCGCGGTTCGCAGCTCCGCGGTTCGCAGCTCCGCGGTTCGCAGCTCCGCGGTTCGCAGCTCCGCGGTTCGCAGCTCCGCGGTTCGCAGCTCCGCGGTTCGCAGCTCCGCGGTTCGCAGCTCCGCGGTTCGCAGCTCCGCGGTTCGCAGCTCCGCGGTTCGCAGCGCAGGCGCCGAGGGCCGTGGCCGCTCCCGCTGGGAGCTCCGCCCCGGAAGCGGAAGTGGCGTCGCGTGTGCGCGTGCGCGGGCGGGAGGGGAGGGGAGGGCAGGCAGCAGTCATGGCGGACCTGGCAGCGGTGGATGAGCTTGCGAAGCTCGAGTACCTGTCGCTGGTCTCCAAGGTGTGCACCGAGCTAGACAATCACCTGGGCATCAACGACAAGGACCTCGGTGAGTAAGACGGTGCTCGGCCCGACCGCTGCGAATCTCTGGGGCGTCCTTGGGGTGTTCTGGGCCTGACGGCTGTTGTAGCCGTTTCCGTCGGCCAGGACGCGTCTTGCCGAGGAGCTTTTCGAAGTCAGAAAACCCCCATGACTTCTCTGCAAAAAAACACTTGCGAGCGAGAGAGCGCTTTGGTCTGGGCTCCCGCGCAAGGGCTTGGAAATGAAGCCGCTGCTACTGCTAGCAGTGCTGCTGCTTTTCCCTGGGTAGCTTGCTGGGCACGGTGCTGCGGGGAGAGCAGCTTTTGTCTAAGCGTTACGTATTCACACAACCTTGTTTTGTTCTAATCTACTGCATTAAACCTTTTCTTCTGTAGCTGAATTCGTGATAAATCTCGCTGAGAAAAATGCTACATTTGACACGTTCAAAGCAGTTCTTCAAAAGAATGGTGCTGAGTTCACTGTAAGTGAGATTTGAAGGTTATTTATGTTTTCTTTCGACAGAAATACAGTTGAGAGGTGGCAGTGATTATTGTTTTTCTTCATCTGGAAATCTGTGTTAGTGCCACAGTCTAGTTGATTAGATAGGGCTGGGTGATAGGTTGGACTGGATGGTCTTTGAATAGAATAGAATAGAATAGAATAGAATAGAATAGAATAGAATAGAATCAGTCAGGTTGGAGGAGACCTCCAAGCTCATCCAGTCCAACCTAGCACCCAGCCCTATCCAGTCAACCAGACCATGGCACTAAGTGCCTCATCCAGTCTTTTCCTGAACACCCCCAGGGACGGTGACTCCACCACCTCCCTGGGCAGCCCATTCCAATGCCAATCACTCTCTTTGTGAAAAACTTCCTCCTAACATCCAGCCTATACTTCCCTCGGCACAACTTGAGACTCTGTCCCCTTGTCCTGGTGTTGGTTGCCTGGCGGAAGAGACCAACCCCCACCTGGCTACAACCACCCTTCAGGTAGTTGTAGACAGCAATGAGGTCTGCCCTGAGTCTTGGAGGTCTCTTCCAACCTGGTTGATTCTGTATACTGATTGGTCCTTGAATATTTTCTCTTTTCAGAATCTTTTATACTTTGGAGCTTTCTTTTGGGGACTTGAACTGTTTGTTTTCTCATTGAGCAAATAAAAATGAGGAAGAAACAGCCTTTGATTAGAGGCAAATGCTGGGTAAATAATCAGAAAAGACTGTAGTTGGGTTAAATGGTGATTTAAATTAAGCTGAAAAGTCACTTAAATGAAATTATCCTATTTTTCAAGTTCAATTTACTGTTTCTTTCTAGGGTGTATTTGAAGTCTAGTGGTAATTTATGAAAATGGGCTTGCACTTTCAGAGCTGAGGAGCTTTTGTCCACCTAATAGACCTTCACTTGTTCTTTCTAATAATGAAAAAGTGATGCAGTTATTTTCTCTGTTAAAATGTTCTGGAGCTCCCAACACAAGAAGGACATGGAACTGTTAGAGCGAGTCCAGAGCAGGGCCATGAAGATGATCAGAGGGCTGCAGCAGCTGTGCTGTGAGGACAGGCTGAGAGAGTTGGGGCTCTTCAGCCTGAAGGATAGAGTGTCAAGGAGACCTTATAGTAGCCTTCCTTTTTGTGAAGTGGGCTACAGGGGGGCTGGGGAGGGACTATTTACAAGGTCTTGTAATGACAGGACGAAAGGTAATAGGTTTAAATTCGAAGAGGGGAAATTCAGACTGGATGTTAGGAAAGGGCTCTTTGCAGTGAGGGTGGTGGGACACTGGCAGAGGTTTCCTGGGGAGGTTGTGGCTGCTACCTCCCTGGCGGGGTTCAGGGCCAGGTTGGATGAGGCCTTGAGCAACCTGTCCTAGTGGGAGGTGTCCCTGCCTATGGCAGGAGTTTGGAACTGGATGATCCTTGAGGTTACTTCCAACCTAAACCATTCTGTGATTCTAAAATGTTCTTTCTTTTTTTTCCCAGGATTCCCTTATTAGTAACTTGCTGCGTCTTATCCAGACCATGCGGCCGCCCCCAAAGCCATCTGCAAGCAGAGGTACACTAAATCCTGTCCCTTCTACCATTTTGGTGCAAAAAGAAAAATAGAACTCTTGCTCTTTTGTAGTTTTGGGCCACGTGTAATGATATTGATGGAGTTATTGTTCTTGTTTTAGAAGGTGGGACTTTGTATTCTGTTGTTGCAGTGGGAGTCTGTTGGTGGATCTTTGTATCCTGTTGTTGCAGTGGGAGTCTGTTAGTGGTGGTAGACCAGCTAGGCTGTTCAGGCACTAGAAATGTACTGAGTACACTTACTGAGTAGCTATGTATTTTTCACAGATTCACTAATACTCAGCATTTTATTCATGGGAGGGTAAAATTGTAACCTTTGAGCTGAGTCTCTAAAATCTGCATCAGTCTTTGCATTCAGATTAAAGTTAAACTTCACATTCAGAAGACTTATCTCTCCTGAGTACCTGAACTTTTGATTATTTGTTGTTTGTTTTAAATTGCAAAACCAGAGACTGTTGTCAAACCCAAATCAGAGAAGGAGAAGCTGAAGGAGTTGTTTCCAGCTCTTTGCAGGCCAGACAATCCCAACATCAGGGTAAGGTCATAATTTATCCTGCATTCCTTCTCAATGGGTTAATTCTCTATGGCAGATGCTTTATCAGCCTTCTAACAGAATGGTTCTCTTGCAGCACATGCTGGATGAAGATGATGTGAAAGTAGCAGCTGATGCACTTAAGGAACTGGAAGCTCTGATGCCGAGTGCAGACAGGCAAGGCAAGCAGAGGAGCAGCGACCACCGGTAGGTTTTGGGGTGTGGGTCCTGCAGTTGCCGTTGTTCTCTCACTGTTCTCCTGTGAGATTTCACTGCAGGTGTGTGATGCTTGTTTGCTAGGGCAAAGAAAAAGAAGAGGAGCCGAAGCCGTAGCAGGGACAGGAAACGAAGGCACAGATCTCGCTCCAGGTCTCGTTCAAGAACTTGGGATAAGAACAGGAGCAAATCTAGATACCGGTCCCGGAGCAGGAGTCGGAGTCGCAGTAGGGACCGTAAGGATAGAGAGAAGCACACTGAGAAGAGCAGTGAGAGGTGGAGAGACAAACACATAGACCGCCCGCCGCCCGAGGAGCCTTCTATTGGAGACATCTACAACGGCAAAGTCACAAGCATCATGCAGTTTGGGTGCTTTGTACAGCTGGAGGGGCTGAGGTACGTTCTGGTGTTCACGGTGAGCCTGAGACGAGTATCTTAGAGAGGTTGAGGCTGCAAGAAGCTGTGCTGGGTTCTGCTGCCAAAATGCAGATCTGACTCAGAAAAATTAATTGCCTAGCAGAGAATGTTCCTGGAAAAAGCAGTTCATGGATTTACTCAAATGATCAGTTGACATAAAGTATTTAAATCTGGATTCTGAAGGACTGTTGGAGCAGTGATAACTTAAAACATGTCCTGCCCCTTTTTTACCTGCAGGAAGCGTTGGGAGGGCCTGGTACACATCTCGGAACTTCGGAGAGAGGGACGAGTTGCCAATGTTGCTGATGTTGTGAGCAAAGGACAAAGAGTCAAAGTCAAAGTGTTATCCTTTACTGGATCCAAAACCAGCCTGAGCATGAAGGTATGGAAGATGTTGTGTAGTGCTTGTAGAGTTTTTGGTGCCAACTTTTTTTATAGGCCACACCTCTTCATGCTGTTGTTCTCTTTTTGATGACAGCCAGCACATGGGACTGTATGTCCTCTGTTCCCCCAGTACAGGACTAGGGGGAATGGAGCAAAGCTGGAGGTGGGTAGATTTAGACTGGATGTGAGGAGGAAGTTGCTCAGCATGAGAGTGGTGAGAGCCTGGAATGAGTTGCCCAGAGAGGTGGTCGAGGCCCTATCTGTGGAGATGTTTAATGCCACGCTGGATGAGGCTCTGGCCAGCCTGATTTAGGGTAAGGTGTAGGTGCTCCTGGCAGGGGGGGTTGGAACTTCATGATCCTTGTGGTCCCTTCCAACACTGACTGATTCTGTGATTCTATTCTGTGATTCTATAACTGTTCCAGTGGGAGTTAAACACACAACAGTAACTCCAAAGTGGCTTATTACTGTTAGTTATTTTCCATAGGCTCCTAGGTTCTTGGGATTGATGTAATGTTATTAACAGCTCTCTGACCAGACCTGGTAGCTTAGTAACAAGGCAAACCTCAAGCTCTTGCTGTTTGTCTTCCAGTGTGAGAGCAGCACAGGAAATCGCTGCCAGCACCAAGGCAGAGCAGAGCATTGCAGGCCTCTTGTTGTGCTTTCCTCACATACCAGGCCCACAGAATCCCATTTTTTATTTGGATGTTGTCAGCAGTGCTCTCTCTCTGAGGAACAGACTTTGCTGTGCTCATGTGTTACCACTCCGCTAGTGCTGGTCGGCAAGAAGTGCAGCATAGGTAGAGCTGTTTGATTAATCAGTTGAATCAATCTGATGCAGGACGTTGATCAAGACACTGGGGAAGACTTGAACCCAAACCGGAGGAGAAACCTGGTTGGAGAAACCAATGAGGAGACCTCTATGAGAAACCCAGACAGACCCAGTCACCTGTCCCTGGTGAACGCCCCAGAGGTGGAGGACGACAGCCTGGAACGGAAGCGCCTGACCCGAATTTCAGACCCAGAGAAGTGGGAGATTAAACAGGTGTGACTTTGTGTTTAGGGCAGCAGGGAGATCCTGAGCTAGGATATAGCTCATTGTTCAAGTTATTCCTTAGCTCTAAATTGCTGCCTTTGTGCAAGCTGGGACTTCTACCTTGGTTTTAACTATGAAGTTAGTCCTGTTTTGAGCAGAAGGTTGGACCAGGTAATCTCCAGGGATCACTCAGACCTGGGGTATCACGATCCTGATCTGGCAGTATTTGGGTGGTACCTGACTAGCAGTGCAGTCTTGCCAGATTAAGCCAGCTGTCTCACTGATTTCGTTTAGAATACCTAAAGGACTAGAGACTGAATGACCTGCAGAGAGCTGTGCTAGGCTGTAGGCCTATTCCTTTGTTCTGAAACCGTCAAATTCCATCCACATTGTGTTCATTCTCTTTGCAGATGATTGCAGCTAACGTGCTTTCCAAGGAAGAATTTCCTGACTTTGATGAGGAGACAGGGATCCTTCCTAAAGTTGATGATGAAGAAGGTAGTGTTTACAAGTAGTCTTGTGTTGTAAGCTCCTTGTGTCTGGATGTGTTTTGATTCGAAACAAGGGCAATGCAAGGGCATGTGAAGGGTCTCACAGTTTGCTGTTACCTGAAACGTTTGGAACCAGGCTTGCTGTAGCCTTATTGTTAGTGGCAGCTGGGTGTGCCCTGGCTGTGTGTTTGTGGTGGTTTTGCTTTTAAAACTTCATCATCAGGAAGCACATGAAAGGTGTTTAATAGGAAAGTTAAAATTGTCTCTTGTGGATTTTAGATGAGGACCTTGAGATTGAGTTAGTTGAAGAAGAGCCACCGTTCCTTCGAGGTCACACTAAACAGAGCATGGATATGAGCCCTATCAAAATAGTCAAGGTAAGAGGTTTCCAGAGCTAATCCCAGTATGCTGGTTTAATTTTTATTTGATAGTTTAGCAACCAGTTTTTCACTTGGATGTTACTGAGAGCCTGGAAAACATTACCACTGAATTGAAGATCATTTCTGTACTTCTAAAGGTTGATTCTCTCTTAGTGGTGACAGGAAAATGGAATAATGAAACTCCCAACACACAATAGCCTGCAGCAGCAACCACTTCACATAGGTTTGTTAGAATATGCTTTCTCTGTTCTGCTTTCTCTTACCTTTTGGAAGTGGAAAGTGGTAGAGAAGTACTTCTCATGGGTTGTGCCTGTAATCCTTCTGAACGGAGAATGTAGGGATGCCCTATGCTGCTTACGACCATGGAAGTTCATGAGGTTAGGCTAAGGCAAATATCAAATGGATAAAATGTTAGCATCTTTTAAAGCACCTTCAGAAGATACTTTCAAAGGCCAGTGGTGACAGAGAGGTAGCTGAAGGATTGGGAGTGCTTGAAATCTCAGCTTTTTTTTATTTTCCAGAATCCAGATGGTTCCTTGTCCCAGGCTGCAATGATGCAGAGTGCTTTAGCTAAAGAAAGAAGAGAACTTAAACAAGCCCAGAGAGAAGCAGAGATGGATTCTATCCCCATGGGACTCAACACACACTGGGTGGATCCTCTCCCTGATGGTATGTCCAAGCACATCTCACTGTGACCTCTGCCTTGTTTGTGATTGCTGAGCAACCCAGGAGAGACACATCAATACCATTTGTGTGCTTTGCTTTAAATGGGGGAAGGAAAAATTCTTTGCTACTGACGTGGCAGTAGGAGTGCTCAGGGAGCTGTGCAGGATACCCTGCTGTCCATCCAGGATGCATTGCTAAAGGTTCAGTGGATGTTGAAGCAGTTTTTTACATGGGAGTTAATGTAGTGCTGGGGTATATGTGCAGGAACTTACAAATAGTTCAGCACACAAGTACTGGGTGGGAGTACAGCAGGAGTGGGGGGCATGTGGGGCACTGCTGTGTGAACCCAGCTGGAGCAGTGAAGTGGTTTCTGTTGTAGTGGATGGAAGACAAATAGCTGCAAACATGCGAGGAATTGGGATGATGCCCAATGATATCCCAGAGTGGAAGAAGCATGCATTTGGTGGCAACAAAGCTTCTTATGGGAAGAAGACTCAGCTTTCCATCATCGAGCAGAGAGAGAGTCTGCCTATCTTCAGACTGAAGGAGCAGCTGATACAAGTAAGACTCTTGAAACAGCACTCTTTGAGCAAGCAGAGATTTAAGATAAAGGTTCTTGGTTCATCTTGTTCGTAGGTGAACAGTTAATGATAAGAAGGGCTGACCTGTTGTTTGGAATAATTGTTTTGAAGGATTAGATATCTGCCCTCAGCAAGCTCAGGAAGTGTGGGATGGGAGAGCAGGCAGTGAGCTGGATTAGGAACTGGTTACAAGATTGAGTTCTAAGTGTGGTGCCAAATCCAGCTGGAGAGCTGTAACCAGTGTAGTCCCCCAGGAATCTGTGCTGGGTCCAGTCCTGTTCAACATCTTCATCAATGACATTGAGGGCACAGAATGTCTGCTGAGCAGGTTTGCTGGTGGCACCAAACTGGGAGGTTTAGCTGATACAGCTAAACGCTGTGTGGCCATCCAGTGAGACCTGGACAGACAAGAGCTGGGCATAGACGAACCAAGTGAGGTTCAACAAGGACAAGTGCAGAGTCCTGCACCTGGGGAGGAATAATAAACTGCAGCAGTACAGGCTGGGAGATGATCTGCTGGAGAGCAGCCCTGTGGAGAGGAACCTGGGAGTTCTAGTGGATAACAAGTTAACTATGGCACAGCAATGTGCTCTTGTGGCCAAGAAGGCCAATGGGATCTTGGGGTGTGTTAGGAAGAGTGTGTCCAGCAGATCAAGGGAGGTTCTCCTTCCCATCTGCCCTGGTGAGACCTCATCTTGAACACTCTGTTCAGTTTTGGGCTCTCCAGTTTAAGAAGGACAGGGATCTGCTGGAGAGGGTCCAGTGGAGGGCTACAAGGATGATGAGGGGACTGGAGCACTGCCTGATGAGAAGAGAGACTGAGGGACCTGGGACATTTTAGTTTGGAGAACAGAAGACTGAGAGGGAATTTAATGTGTTTATAAACACCTGAGGGCCAGTCAGGAGAGGGGGGACAGGCTCTGCTCACTTGCTCCCTGGGATAGGACAAGTAGCAATGGGTGTAAGCTGCAGCACAGGAGGTTTCAGCTCAACACAAGGGGGAACTTCTTTACTGTAAGGATCCCAGAGCACTGGCACAGGCTGCCCAGAGAGGTTGTGGAGTCTCTTTCCCTGGAGACTGTCAAGGCCTGTCTGGATGTTTTCCTCTGATCTGTGCTAGATTGTGTGGTCCTGCTCTGGCAGGGGGATTGGACTGGATGATCTCCTTGGGTCCCTTCCAACCCCTAATATCCTGTGACCCTTAAATCTCCGGATGTTTACTGACATGAGTCAGAACTGAAGCTAGGCTCATGTTGGTAAGGGATGAGTCAGCTAATGGATAAGTTAAGAGCACTGGCCTGGGTCAGCTGGGGCTCAGTCTCATCTTGGATACACTGTGGTGGTTTTGTTTGTTTGCTTTTTGGTTTTAAATTTTTACAAGTATATCTGTTATGACCTTTTCTAGGCTGTGCATGACAACCAGATTCTGATTGTGATTGGAGAGACAGGATCTGGGAAGACAACACAGATTACCCAGTACCTGGCTGAGGCAGGGTACACGTCAAGAGGCAAGATTGGATGTACTCAACCCCGTAGAGTGGCTGCCATGTCTGTTGCAAAGAGGGTGTCAGAAGAATTTGGTTGCTGCTTGGGACAAGAGGTGAGTTTCTGTGCTGAAGGATGTACCAAAATAAGCATGAGGAAAAGTAGGAAAGATCAGTACTGGAGCTGGTGTGTTGTGTGTCTGTCTGCTTCCTTGTCTGTAATACAAACATGTGGAGCAGTCAAACTGGGAGTTAATGGTGCTGGTAACTATATTCTGCAGCTTCAGTTTCTGTTCAACTTCTCTGTCTAGGTTGGCTACACCATTCGATTTGAAGACTGCACCAGCCCTGAGACTGTCATCAAATACATGACAGATGGGATGTTGTTGAGGGAGTGCCTCATAGATCCTGATCTGACCCAGTATGCCATTATCATGCTGGATGAAGCCCACGAGAGGACCATACATACAGATGTGCTCTTTGGACTTCTGAAAAAGGTAATGCAGCAGCTGATGTTTATCGCTCCAGTGTCTCCACATGCTGTATGTGCACAGGAGCATACAGAGAAAGGCAGAGTCACACAGGTTCATCCCTGTGCTCTGAGAGCTTCTTCTGAAGCAAAGCAAATGCTTGTAAGGGTTTGTAGCCCAGAGTTTTGTAAGATGAGCCTGTGTGAAGACAAAGGAAACAAAATTGAGCAGAAACAGTGACAATTCACAGTCCAGGATGCTTGCAGTGATAGATGAGCAGAGGAGTTTTCTTGCTTTGCACTTCCTTCTTTGGCAAAGGCTTTCTGGGGGTGGTACTGCTAGAAAGAGTTTGAAATCTGACCTCGGCACTCAATGTTTTTGACTTTCTGTTAACTGGGATGAGCTGCTCCTCTACTCTGACATTAAGCCACATGGTGTTACTGGTTGTATTTCTCAGGCTTAAGTGGCAGGTGCAAATAGTCCCAGAGGCAGTAAATGAACTTTCCATCCTCTTGCAGACGGTACAGAAGCGGCAGGACATGAAGCTGATCGTGACGTCGGCGACCCTGGACGCTGTGAAGTTCTCTCAGTATTTCTACGAAGCACCAATCTTCACAATTCCTGGCAGGACATACCCAGTAGAAATTCTATACACAAAAGAGCCAGAAACAGATTATTTAGATGCCAGTCTGATTACAGTAATGCAAATCCACTTAACAGAGCCACCAGGTGAGTAGAGGATGGTGTGTGATTATTGGTGATCCAAGGACTCTGGGACCTGCGAGCGAGATCTTTCTGGATTCTGTGTTAGTAGCAGGAGTAGAACAATCTTAGCACTGTCCTGTTATTTTTTGTGAATATAGTAGGCCAAATGCTGAAAATATTTGGTGAAAATGAAGTGTGATGCCTCTGGCTAAGAGTTGTTGCCTAGGGCCTAGCAGAAGTTGAAGATCCCTCTTTATTTAGAAAAGGTGGGGTATGGAAATATGGTAATGGAGGAGTTGTACTGAACAGAACTGATTCTGTGAGTGGTTTTATTTTCTCCCTCTGTAGGTGACATTTTAGTGTTTCTAACCGGCCAGGAAGAGATTGACACTGCCTGTGAAATCCTCTATGAGAGGATGAAATCTCTAGGACCTGATGTTCCAGAGTTAATTATCCTACCAGTATATTCAGCTTTACCCAGTGAAATGCAGACCAGAATCTTTGACCCAGCCCCTCCAGGGAGCAGAAAGGTAATTGCAGCTAAGTGTGGCTTCATCTTGTGCTAGACAGTTTTGTTAGTGGCTGTGTAGCACCATTAATCCTGCTAATCAGATTTATAACACTTCTGATTCTGTTAATTACAACTTGGGACAAAATGATGTAGTTTTGGAGAAGAGGTGTCTTACCTGTAGCTCAGAGCAGGTGTTTGGTTGTGTACGTGGCTGTGGGTGATATGTGGTCATCTGCTGTACAGTTGTTGTGTGGATGGATGGACATTTCCTACCACACAGCAGGTAAATAGGAAGAGATTCCCTTGAAGAGTATTTCTAAATATGGACTGTGAGTGACAGGCTGAAATCCTCACTGAAGTCAGTGCAGTGTGCTATGAAATTTAAAATGAACTTTCACTTGTTTGTAATTAGGGACTTTTATCCTCCTCTTTTCCCATATTGCCCAAATCTAATCCAAAAGTAAATACTTCAAACCTGTCCACCAGTGACTGTAGCTAATACTTGTTCTGGTTTCTCCTTTTGATGCTAAATTGATAGCTGCATTGATAACAGACTGCCTGTATCATGCCACATGCATTGTTTGACTTGGCAGCCAGGCAGAGCTGATGCTGAATCAAACTCGTTTGCAGGTTGTCATCGCCACAAACATTGCCGAGACCTCTCTGACTATTGATGGGATCTATTATGTGGTGGATCCTGGCTTTGTGAAGCAGAAAGTTTATAACTCCAAGACTGGGATTGACCAGCTGGTTGTTACCCCCATTTCACAGGTAGGCATTCCTTCTTGTCCTGCATCTGGGTGATCTGGTGTCAGCAAAGTGAGACAATGATAAAACCATGTTCTCCAGAGCTTGCTGAGACTGCTGCAGTCTGTGCCCTGGGAATGTGTTCTCTACTGTGTCCAGTTGGAAATCTTTCTATTGGTTCAAATGACATGGTGAATAGTTTGATCATTTGAATGTACTTGTCACCTGTGCCTGCTTGCACCTGGTCACTGAGGTGCCTTGTTACCTTTTAGGCTCAAGCCAAGCAGCGAGCAGGAAGGGCTGGGAGGACGGGGCCAGGAAAGTGCTACAGGCTGTATACAGAGCGCGCTTACCGGGATGAAATGCTGACCACCAACGTGCCTGAAATCCAGAGGACAAATCTGGCCAGCACAGTGCTTTCCCTGAAGGTGAGCATTTCATCAGCTTGTAGCAAGCCAGCATGACTGCAAGTGTTTCAGTAAATGAGTCTCTACCTTCATGAGCTTCATGAGCTACTGCTTCTGAAATTTCAGATCGTTACAGTGGACAGAGGTGTTTTGGAAGGGAAACTGCATCAAATACAGTTCTCAGGCTCCTGTGTTTTCTGTTGAGGGTTACAGTATTGAATGTCCAACTAAATAACAAGTCTCAGCTGCACAGAACAGGTACTTGCAGGAGTTTTGAGGACCAGAAGTCTTTATGGGCACACACTTGCTACCTAAGGTGTGTGTCTGTTCAAACCAGTATGCTTTACCTGTTCAGAAGTGAATTTTGATCTTCAAACACACCTATCTTCTAAGGGTGTCCACAAACTTAATCTAACCCAGTACATTACATCTGGGGAAGCTGCTGCCTTTCCCCCTTTCTGGGAATGGGGAGAGGTGGAGACACATTTGGTCTCCATATTTAGACCATTGGAGCTGTCAAGCTGCACTAGTTGACAAGGCAGGAAGTTCTCAAACCCAGCATTTAGCCTGTGTGTCTGTTTGCCTGAATCATCTTGCTTGAGAGATGCATGGAACAGCACCAAAGAAACAGAGTGGAATACTTTGTGGTGGGTGAAAGCCACGGGGCAGTGCAAAGTGTCTCAAGGGTAGAAATACAACCATGTGTTCTGCCTGTGGTTACAGATGTGAGGCTCTGGGGTTGCTTAGAGTTCTGCAGTCCCTCATTGTTTGATGGTTTTGTATCTGTGGCTGGAGTTCAGTGTTTTCCTTCTCAGTGTGTTAACTTGGATTTTTCTCCCTCCCTCTGTTCAGGCCATGGGCATCAATGATTTGCTCTCCTTTGACTTTATGGATGCTCCCCCAATGGAAACTCTCATAACCGCCATGGAGCAGCTGTACACCCTGGGGGCTCTGGATGATGAGGGACTGCTCACTCGACTTGGGCGCAGGGTAGGCAAACCAGAACACTTCTTAGCACTGGAAGGACTGCAGATACTTGACATGAGAGCAGCTGCACCAGGGCTTGCCCAGTGCTGTTGGGTTTCTGTTCCTGTTCTCAGTGGTATTGGTACCTTTTACTTTGCTGTAGTTATGTACTTTCTGTGTTTTAAGGAGCAACTTCTCTTTCTTCTTATAAAATTACTTGTAATAGTTTAAAACTTCTCTCTAAGTGTTGAGATATTCTTGTGATAGTGATTACAGACAACTTGTTTTATGTTGAGTGAAGTTATCTTGTGCAAAGCACACTGCTTTGGAAAGGAAGCATGGAAGAAAGGGCATTTCTCTTTTGGGCTGACAGAACTTAAGATTTTTTCCCAAGGCATTGCAGAATGTCCTGAAACAGGTTTTTTGCAGATGGCAGAATTCCCCTTGGAGCCAATGTTGTGTAAGATGCTGATCATGTCTGTACACCTGGGATGCAGTGAGGAAATGCTGACCATAGTCTCCATGCTGTCTGTGCAGAATGTGTTCTACAGGCCAAAGGTAAGAGATGCACTAAGTGGCAGTGGTGTAACAGTTGGGGTGTTCATGGTGTGCCTGCCTCAGGTGTTAGAAAGTGAGCATATCTGCCAGAAGCAGCTTGGAGCTTGGTTAGACTCCTTGTTCATATATTTCTGATGTACCTTTTGGTCCTGGTGACTTTTACAAGCTGGGGACAGAGTGGCTGAAGAGCAGCCAGGAAGAACGGGACCTGGGGGTACTGGTAGGTAGTAGGTTGAACATGAGCCAGCAGTGTGCCCAGGTGGCCAAGAGAGCCAATGGCATCCTGGCCTGTATCAGGAACAGTGTGGCCAGCAGAGCAAGGTTATTCTTCCCTTATACTTCCCTTATACTCAGCACTGGTCAGGCCACACCTTGAGTCCTGTGTCCAGTTCTGGGTTCCTCAATTCAAGAGAGATGTTGAGGTACTGGAATGTGTCCAGAGAAGGGCAACAAAGCTGGTGAAGGGCCTGAAGCACAGCCCTGTGAGGAGAGGCTGAGGGAGCTGGAGGTGTTTAGCCTGGAGAAGGCTCAGGGGTGATTTCACTGCTGCCTACAACTACCTGAAGGAAGGCTGTAGTCTGGTGGGGTTGGTCTCTTCTCCCAGGCAACCAGCAATAGAACAAGGGAACAGTCTCAAGTTGTGCCAGGGGAGGTCTAGGCTGGATGTTAGGAGGAAGTTCTCGACAGAGAGAGTGATTGGCATTGGAATGGGCTGCCCAGGGAGGTGATGGAGTTGCCATCCCTGGAGGTGTTGAAGCAAAGCCTGGATGAGGCACTTAGTGCCATGGTCTGGTTGCATGGATAGGGTGGGGTGCTAGGTTGAACTGGATGAGCTTGGAGGTCTCTTCGAACCTGGTTGATTCTGTGATTGCTTGGTCCTGGTCCTTAGTCACTCACTGGTCAGAATTTGGTGTCTCTTTCTTGGTAGACTTCAGAAGTCAGATTATGAGTGAGAAGAAGCTCACCTCCCTCATGTTGCACATGGAGTGTTTTTACAACATAGATACCTGTTTGATACATGTTTTATGTGTTAGGATAAACAAGCACTTGCTGATCAAAAGAAAGCCAAGTTCCATCAGACAGAAGGTGACCACCTCACTCTCCTGGCTGTTTACAACTCCTGGAAGAATAACAAGTTTTCAAATCCCTGGTGCTATGAAAACTTCATCCAAGCCCGATCCTTACGCAGGGCTCAGGACATCCGCAAGCAGATGTTGGGCATCATGGACAGGTCAGCATGTGGAGAGACTAGCAGTGACTCTTGGCAGTGTGCTGACACTATAGCAGCTAAACCATTTGCTGGTCTGATGTTGGTAGCTGCACCCAAACCTCTGGGGAACTGTCATTTATTTGTTTTCTCTCTAACTCTTGTCGAGCAGGCACAAACTGGATGTGGTGTCGTGTGGGAAGGCAACAGTTCGAGTCCAGAAAGCCATCTGCAGTGGCTTCTTCCGAAATGCAGCAAAGAAGGATCCCCAGGAGGGGTATCGGACACTCATTGATCAACAAGTGGTCTACATCCACCCATCCAGTGCTCTCTTCAACAGGCAGCCAGAGTGGTAAGGAAAACACCATCCCCTGCTTTTCTGTTTCCGTTCTGACATCACAGCTGAAAAGCTTGTGGTGTGCACTCCTTATGCAGCACAAATTGAAGTGTAGCTGCTGGTTTCTCAATGAGCACAACGAGAGAGGTTTGATTTCTGGTTTTGGCTGTTCTGTGCCTGTTCAGAGACGAGACTGACCTCTGAGCCAAGTCTTGGCCTGAAGCCTGCAGTTCTGTGTTTCTGTGTTTTGGAAGGGAGTTAAAACCCTGAGGGTTGCAGGGGATGGGAGAGAGGGAGAGATTGTTTTAAATAGAGTGAAGCTGTTCTGAAGAGGAACTAGAGCAGTCATGAAGCAGGAGAGGAAAAGGAGGATGGCTCTTCTTGGGGGGGTTCTTTTGGAGCATGTGTTGAAGCTCTTGTGTGGGAAAACCGTTCCCTAAAGCTGCTGTCCTCTTTGGCAGGGTGGTGTATCATGAGCTGGTGCTGACCACCAAGGAGTACATGCGTGAAGTGACCACTATAGATCCTCGCTGGCTGGTGGAGTTTGCTCCAGCTTTTTTCAAGGTTTCTGACCCAACCAAGCTGAGCAAACAGAAGAAGCAGCAGCGGCTGGAGCCTCTGTACAATCGCTATGAGGAGCCCAATGCCTGGAGGATCTCGCGGGCCTTCAGACGGCGCTGAGCCTGCTCCTTCCCCACTTTGTGTTTGGGGGGCTCTGATTTCTGCACTGGTGAAAGTGCTTCCTGAAAGGACTCTCTGCCGAAGCTGGTCTAGGCAAGGCACAACGAACGTTCTGGGAGCAAAAACACATGGGGGCGATGCCTGCTCGTGTCTGTGCCTCTTGGATTCCACAGCTGCCTGGCCACTGTCCTGGGTTTCTTCACTGTATTGCATCATTTCAATGATGGTTCTTCAAGTGCTTCTTTAGTGCTTCCACTCTTAAGAGGCAAAACCAAAGACTCAGAAATCTGGCCACTGAGCAACAACAAAAAGATAGAGAATAAAGATTGTCAGTTTAACCATGTTCTGATCTACCAGACAAATAGGGGCTGGAATAGTTTGTTTCTTTACCCTGCCATAAGGGGTGTATTTCTGTTTATACTCTCGGACAGTGGCTGGTATTTGGGAGCTGCCTGTTCTCCATTTTTCCTGTTTTATGCATTTTCCTGCTGAGTGTAGCTACTTCAGCTTTTCTGAGAGTCATCTGTGGTGAGATGTTTAGTATCTGTGGCTTTGGGTAAGGCAGAAGAGATCCCTTGAAATGCAGCTGCTGTCTGCTTGGACAGTGGCCCAGGTCAGACTGCAAGTTGTATCCTTCCTCACCATCTCCTGAGTGCTGGAGGCTCCTATGTCAAATGGTAATTAACCACATCCAGGTTCTGCTACGGCTGTCTCTGGGCATAAGTGGTTGCAGATGTTTAGACTTTCTATACACTGCGGTGTGTTTTATTTCCACTTAGGATGTTTGGTGACATTGCAGCTGGTGATGGCATTTTGTTTCAGTAGAATATGCTCCTATAGCTGAAATATCTGTAAAGCTTTGTCTAACAGTTCCTTGTTTGCAGAGAAACTGACCAGTCTCTGCTCTGTCGTGCTGCACCTACTTGTAAATGATTTCTTTTCTGCTGCAAACAGATGAAGCTTACTTGACTCCATAAGTACAGATATTTTAATTCCCCCCCACAAAGCTGAGGCATTTGCTGGAACTGTTGAGATGAGGAGAATGGAGTTGGCTGGTTGGTTTGTGAAGGAGCTATATTGGAAATGTGGCTGTGTACAGAGGTTGGCAGAGCTGTTGTAGATACTGGTTTATTATGTTCTATAAATGTCCTGACCTGTCCTGTGGCTTCACATCTTTAGAGTGAAATAGAATAGTAAGTTTTTAAGTTTGGAGCTGTGTTTTTGTTGTGGCATTGGGCAGAGAAGGTTGTCTTGTTGAATACTTTTCCAAGCATATTTTCCTTCCACAAACTCTGCAGCTGTATCTGTTACTATTTTCTATGAAAATTTGCACTTGACTTTGAAAAGTCAGATGTGAGAGATGTGCACAGTGAAGGTCCCAGCTGTACAGCACAGGTCTGAGATATTTCTGCTTCGGATTTGCTTTGGTTTTACATCTCCAGTGTAGCCTCTTTCTGACTTGTAGTAGGGGAAAATGCATCAACAGAGACTATTTTAAATGATCTTTTGTGTTTGTGTTTCTTTCTTTCCTTGGTGTAATTTTTCAGTAATATCCTTTAATTAATATGCAGAAACTCTGCCATGTTGACCTCAGCTGCTTGCTTTTGGAGTCTCCCACATCTAAAACTAGCCTGTGAAACAAGAGTGCTGGCTTATAAACTCAAACCATTTACACTCTCCTTTTTAAAGCAAGTTTCATCAACCTGTTACTGCTATCATAGAATTAACCAGGCAAGAAGAGACCTTCGAGACCACTGAGTCCAACCTATCACCCAACTAAACCATGGCACTAAGTGCCACATCCAGTCTCTTTAAACACCTCCAGGGATGGGGACACCACCTCCCGGGGCAGCCTGTTCCAATGCCAATCTCTCTTGCTGTGAAGAACTTCCTAACATCCAGCCTACACCTACCCTGGCACAGCTTGAGGCTGCGTCTGCTTATTCTGTGTCTGGTTGCGTGAGAGAACAGACCAATCTGGCTGAATCCTCATAGTACCCTCATAGTATCCCCATAGTATCCCAGGATATTAGGGATTGGAAGGGACCCAAGGAGATCGAGTCCAACCCCCCTGCCAGAGCAGGACAATACTATCTAATACAGATCACAGAGGAACACATCCAGACAGGCCTTAAAAGTCTCCAGAGAAGGAGATTCCACAGCCTGGAGCCATAGAATCCTCATGGTTGGAAGAGACTGTCCTGGAGTCCCGTATATCCCCAAATTCCTCTCCCTCTGTGGTTTGGATGGGAGAGGAAAGGCGCCAACAGACCTGTTCGCCCCCACCCCCTGCCCTGCAGGCGTGAAGCGGGGGACAAGGGACCCTTGTGGCACGAGGGGTGCCCCGCGCAGGGCCCGCGCTGGGGTCGGCTGGGGATTGGCTGTGTGCTGCGCGCCCAGGCAGTGCTAACTCAGCTCTGTGTCTGCAGATAAATGCTGGGGGGACTGCTCGCCTTGGGGTTCCTGCCCTGGGGTGTTCCCACCTTTGGAGTTCGTTCTCGTCTTGGAGTTCTCCCCCGCCTGGATAGCTTCTGCAGAAGGAGCCCCTGGCGCTCCTAAGGACAAGCTCCTGAGGGACAGAGCTGTGTCCGCTTAAGCTCCTGAGGGACAGAGCTGTGTCCTCTTTGGACGCCTCACCTTAAGCACCTCCTTTGTGAAGCTTTATAGCTCTTAACGACTCTTTTCAGAGGCTTCTGAAAGACCCGGAGGGACAAGCCTTTGGACCACCCTTCCATGCAAGCCAGCCTGATTCATCCGTGAGTAACTTATCTTGATAGTGGGGACGTTGTGTATATATATTTAATAGCTCAAGTCCTTTCCAACTTCTGACTTCCAAAGTGGTCAAGTCTACCTGTGGTATCTGTGTAGATCTTCTCAACCAACTGAACCTGCTAATTAAAACTAAATGAATGCCTGTATCTAGTTTTGGGGGTGGTTTTTGGGAAAACAAAATAACTCTATTTTTTTAATATAAATTCCTGCCTCGGCCACATTAATTCCCTGCCTCCATAACAGGGGGACAGGCTCTGCTCGCTGCTCCCTGGGATAGGACAAGGAGCAATGGAGGGAAGCTGCAGCACAGGAGGTTCCAGGGGGAACTTCTTTACTGTAAGGGTCCCAGAGCACTGAAACAGGCTGCCCAGAGAGGTTGTGAAGTCTCTTTCCTTGGGGACTGTCAAGGCCTGTCTGGATCTGTTCCTCCGTGATCTGTGCTAGATTGTGTGGTTCTGCTTTGGCAGGGGGATTGGACTGGATGATCTCCTTGGGTCCCTTCCAACCCCTAGTATCCTGTGACTTTCTCATTTGTGAATGTCTTGTTCTTTCAAACTGGCTGGGAATACAGAGAGTCTGATTCTAGCAAATGTTGTTTGTATGTGTTGTGTACCTTGCATAAATCCTCAGGTTGATCTGTCCATATGCTGAAGGTGAAGTGGAGCTGCACTGATCTGAATATGCTCTTTATGTGGATCCAAAACATAGCTAGTAGGCTTGTGGCTCTGTCCAGGCAGCTCTGCTCTGCAGGCTACACTGGAAGCAGTGCTGTTCTGTTGGGTGGAGGAGAAGTCTCCTATTTGAGTTCAATGCTAATTTATTTTTACTAGAGAAAAAGGCAGGGAGGTAGAAATGAGCTGCAGGACAGTCAGATGTCAGTTTCTGTTGTTCAGGTCTGTCACTGGAAGTGTCTGTCTTGCTGAACTGGAAACAGCAATTTATTGGCTCTCTGATCTCTGCCCTTTGGGGGCTATGCTCTTCAGTTACGAGAATCTGATCTTGTGGATTCCCAGAACTGCTCTGCAGCTATTGATCTGTTTCATGGACTTGACACTCCTGAGTAAACATGGAGCTAGAATTTCATCCAAATCTGAGCTAGTTCCCTGAATTCCCTTTCTGGAGGTTTGGCTGGGAAGAGGGCAGCCCAAAGAATACTGGATACATGCAGAAACCTCCTAAGGGGCCTAACTCCTGGCCTTCCTCTATGCTTTGAGGCCCATATGGTTGGCTGTGTCGTGGCAGGGCTCAGCTCTGCTGCCTGGACCAGGGTGCTGCTCATTGCTGGTGTGCCTTGCATTGCCTTCAGCATGGTACCAGCTCAGCAGGTGCCTGCATGCTCTCTTTCTTGGCAAGCAGCCTACAAGTGCCACTGCTTGAGAGATGAAGCTCGGGGACACCTGATGCAAACCCTAGACTTGGCTCAGTGGCTGGTGTGCTGGCAGTGTGGGCACTGTTCTCTGCAGCAGGCTCTTTCTCTGGCTGCCCCAGTGCTTCATGGTGATCTTTCAGGCCTGGTGGGCTGACTCGACGTGAAGTGTCAGAGAAGTGTTCTTGAACTCCACCAAGAGGCAGAAGTAAACACACATGCTTGTACTCTGGATCAGCTGCCTCAAGCGACAGGCTGGTGCCAAGGAGGTGGGCATGGCAAGCCCAGACGGTAGAGGGCTAGCCAGGGGCTGAACGAAGATGTACTGTCCAAAGACATAGACCAATTTATTAATTATAGCATTGTTACACTCATAAATAGTAAAGGCAGCTTATACTAAGGGGAGAGTCCCCCTCCACCCTCACTTCTGGGACACCAGAGGAAGTGTGCTGGCTGCGTGGGAGCAGGGCAAAGCAGGAGGAGCTGCCAGAACACCAAGTCTCTGGACCACCCAGGGCATGCAAAGGCAGCAGCAGAGCAAGCTGCTCTCAATATCTGGCCTCTCCTCAGGCAGGGAGAGCTGCCTTTCTTGGTCTTCATACCCAGAGTCAAGGCTGGGAGGGGTTGCATTAGCCATGCAGGAAGGAGTCATCAGGGGGAATCAGACTTTTCATCAGTAGGTAGAGAATTTCCTCTCCATCCTGCCATTGGTTTGAGCTGTTAATTACAAATATTAACTAATGTAGAAAACCAGTCAAAGTCTAGTTGAGTTGGACTGGGGAGATGACTGTAGAGAGCTGCCTTTCCCTCAGACATGCAGATACCAGGTTAAGGCTAAGTTCAGGTATTAAGAGCTACATGTAGTTTAGGTAATTTTGTAAAGCATCTCCTTAACACACTTCCACCAGGTTCTTTTCTTGCCTCAGATTATTTTCTAGTGAAGCCCAGGGTGGGAACATAAAGAGCCTGACAGGTCTTTAAAGACCTTGAGGGTGCTGAGCCATACTGCTATAGACTGGAGGCTCAGGCCTTACTCCCTCCTTTGGGAAGAAGGATTGCAGAGGACATTTGCTTTGATTTGTGTCCCAGATCAATGCAGTCAGGCAGCTCTCCTAAATTGTGTCTCATGCCATGTACTCCAGGACTGCTCTCACCCTGGCCAGTCCCTCCACCTACGCTGCTCAGAGTGCCCAAATAGCAGATATCTCTGGCACAAAGTGTTAGACAGGAGCATGCACGTACAAGTATTCCCTGTTCCCAGGGACAGTGGATGATCCATGACCACTGTTCCAGCCATCCTGGGAAGAAGGCACAGCTGAGCTTGCAGGGGTGGAGTCCATGTGGATCAGAGCCATTCCTTGCCGAACGCAGGCTGCGCAGAGGATCATGCTGGATCCATTCAGCAGCAGCATTGTAGCATCCTCATACCCGGACAAAAGCCCTGGCCCTAGAGGAGGACTGTGGCAGGCTGGAGGAAGCATTGCCTGCTGTGCTGCTGGAGCTGCAGCAGTGCTGCTCAGATGTCTTCATCGCTGAGAACAAATCCTGCCCTGACAAATGAAGGTCTTATCACAAGCACGTGCAAGCCTTGTTAACTCTCAGGTGCTTATCCAGATGTGTACCTGAGCCCTTCTGCCCAGAGCAGCCAGCTGTAGTTTTGTGCTGTCCTAGGCTGGCCTGGAGCAGTGCTTACCCTGAGTAGAGCGGGCAGGGTCCAGGCACAGTCTGCTCCCAGCACTGCTAGTACCTGTAGCCTTTGCTGTAAAGCTGTGGAGGAAGGCTCCCAGGGTCCAGCTGGTAAGTGGCACTCTCGTCCAGGTGGGAAAGAGGCACCGTGTCCTCCTCGCTGACCTGGGGGTCGGGCTCTGCCCTCGGCGCCGGCCGCTGCTCGGGGCAGGCCAGGGAGAACAAGGCCTGGGGCTCGCACACGAACTTGTAGACGTAGCGCTCCCCGGCCACCTGCGGGGAAGAGGGGAGAGGAGTGCTGCAGCCACAGGGCCACCGCCAGGCACTGCAAAAGCATCTGCTGCTCTAGCTCTCAGACACGTCTGGGTCACAACCTTCTTGTGCTGTCCTCCTCTTGATTTGCTGCTCTGCTTTCCCCTGGAATCACCCCTGGGAAATGGGATGCTGCCAGCTGACTGACTAGGGGGCAATAACACCAGCAGTCCCAGACCCATCTGTACCGTGACATAGTCACAGTTCACTTCTCCAGAGCCCTGACCTTGGAACAGACTGTCCCTGCCACATAGGGCTGTCTTCCAGGTAGCCTTTCTCTCACCAACAGCATCCTTGAAGTTGCATAAATTCCAACTCTCCTGCCTGCAGCCAGAAGCATAAAAGAAAGAAATCCTGATTCCTTTTGGTTTAGAACCAGCTTCTTTGCACCTCTCTTATTACTGCTGCAAAGAGCAGGTATGAGGAAAGCAAGCTCGGGATGCCTGGCTAACTCGAGTGCATTCTGTACCCGCAAGACTTCCTGTCTCAAGAGAAGCATACACATTCCACCTGCTTTTCAATCTGACCTTCTGCATGATGCCTTTCTCATAATAGTAGCGAAGGGAGCGGCTCAGCTTGTCATAGTTCATGGCTGGACGGTTCTTCTGGATGCCCCACAGCCTGGCCACCTGTGGGATGAAGCATCAAAGCACAAATGCCTGTGAACCCGTGCCAAGGGCGAAGCAATGTTCTCCAGCCCGTTCTCCTCTGAGGAGTGGTACCACCACCTACACAAACACAACGCTGGAGTAACAGGCACAAGCAGTAGTGCAGCTGTTCAGCAAAGCACAGAACCTAAGTTCTGTCACAGACAGGCCTCCTCCTTGCCCCTGCAGAGCTCGTTTGCTGTTGCTTCTCCTCCCGCATCAGTACTCAAAGCTTGAGGATGCTAAAGGACTGTTTCATCCTTTGCTACACTATATATTCAAGGATCACACACCTGCCAGGAGTCCACATACAAGGGAACCTCCCCTGGTAGACTCTTCCTATTACATGAATTTCATCTTTGTGTGTGGCTCAGAAGTCTGTTGTAAACAGATGCCAGCCCACCAAAACAACTCCTTTGTGCCACAGCTGCCCACAAAGGTTCGATGTGCAGCCAGAACAGTGCTAAATGGAGCTCTAAAGGGAGCAAGAACAGAACTTACAGAGGTGTCCTAGATATTGTCAAGCGTCACTGTGTGGCAGCACCAAAAATTACATCTTAGTTATGTCAGTTTGATACAAAAATGGACTTTTGTAGGGCGTATTTTCTTCTAGATGTTTATGAAAGCTTCTACAATCAGTAGGGCTCAGAACTCCAGACCTCAGTGCCAACCTCAAGCAAGACAGCAGAGGTCACTGCAAGCTCGAGTGTGAAGCCGGGAAGAGGCTAAACGGAGGCAGTGAGTAGTGTGCGCTGATGGGACTTACATTTACATTACATTACTCTTCCTTAAGCCTGATATTTGCGTCACCTAAGCGTTTTGACCTCTTGTAATAGAAAACTTTGACTTGCTGCAGGGTCTAGCAAGTACCACAGGCAGGCAGGAGGCTTCACAGGATAGAGGAAAATCCACTTGGGACTTTGTGGCCTCAAAACCAGTGACTGCTCCTTCTGAGCCTGTAGAGAAGCTAAATGGTTTCACCTCTTCTGGTTCAATGAGCTTGAACTCCATCCCTCTACCAGTCCAGGCAATGAAGTGGGAGTTGGTTGGATCATCCAATAAGGCCACAAGAAATTGCCAGAGCTGGAGAGAACCCCGTCTCTGGTACGGAGGCCCTTCCCGGTACCCTCCAGCTTCCTGCTTGATTTCTCCTGCTGAAGAGAATAAACAAAGTGTTCCCAAGGGTAACAGTGCAAAGACAGGTGCAAAAGAAGAGCACATTTCATAGAATCAGGGTTGGAAGGGACCACAAGGATCAGCCAGTTCCAACCCCCTGCCATGGGCACCCACGCCTTACCCTAGGTCAGGCTGCCCAGAGCCCCATCCAGCCTGGCCTTAAACATCTCCAGGGATGGGGCTTCAACCCCCTCCCTGGGCAACCCATTCCAGCCTCTTACCACTCTCATGCTCAACAACTTCCTCCTCACCTCCAGGCTTAATCTCCCCCCCTCCAGCTTTGCTCCATTCCCTCCATTCCTGGCACTCCCTGAGAGCCTAAAAGGTCCCTCCCCAGCTTTTTTGTAGCCCCCTTCAGATCCTGGAAGGCCACAGTAAGGTCACCTGGGAGCCTCCTCTGCTCCAGACTGAACAGCCCCAACTCTTTCAGTCTGTGCTCACAGCAGAGCTGCTGCAGCCCTCTGAGCATCCTCCTGACCCTGCTCTGGACATGCTCCAGCATCTCCACATCCTTTTTGTCATAGGGGCTCCAGAACTGGATGCAGTACTCCAGGTGGGGTCTCACCAGAGCAGAGGGGGACAATCACCTTCCTGGCCCTGCTGGCCACACTTCTCCTGATGCAGCCCAGGCTCTGGTTGGCTTTCTGAGCTGCAAGTGCCCACTGCTGGCTCCTGTTGAGCTTCTTGTCTACTGGCACCCCCAAGTCCTTCTCCTCTGGGCTTATCTTCAGCCACTCACTGCTCAGCCTGGAATGTTCCATTTCACATGAAACAAAGCAGCCAATTCACCAGCAGCTCTTCCAGGAGGAGCTCTGATGAACCTCACAGTTATGCCTTTTATGCTAGAAGGCCTGTTTGCTGCTGAAAGACCTTAAGAAATAGGATACCAAAAAGCTGGACACGAATCACAGCCAAGACACCCACAAGAAGACAGTGCAACAAACTACACAGACAGTGCTCAAGTGGCTAGCAAAGGTGCTGGATACCTCCATCTTACACCCAAACTGTCAGCTGTTCATCCTCTCACCTTCACATTTTTCTGGAACAACACAGACATCATCAGTAAAGGATCTCAGCTGCTTCTCATAGCTGCAGCCTGGAAGGGAGCACCATGGGTGGTCATAATCACAGGCAGGACAGTGCTAGAGGGCAATGCAGGAAAGAGTCACTGAGGTTCTTACCTAATGTATCTTCTGCACTGGAATGGCTTGGATAACTCTCAGCATTTATGTACATGGAAGGGCATCCTGGAAGATCTACAGAACAATCAACAAACTCAATGAATCAAAAGTTGCAGGAGTTAGAATGGTCTTGCTCTCCAGAGGAGAATAGGTGAATGCAGCTGTCTAAGCAGTGTCCACTTAGGGCTCCCTAAAGGCTTAGTGGCAGACTGAGAACTTCTTGGCTTAGTGGCAGACTGAGAACTTCTTATGTCTCCCACCATAACTTTGTCTTCCTGTTTCCAGTCATGGATTAAGCTCAAATTTTTGTAGCCCCATCACATGGCATCCCTCAGGATAGCAACACAGTCGCCTGTACACCACTCAGTACAAAATCTTGGACACCAGGCTGCATTGTGTGACAGCTCTTCCTAACCAGGTGCTGTGCTCCTGTTTGCACAGGGCAGAAGGCACTGTGGCTTTCTAGGGGTTCTGTAATGATGTTAATGGAGAGCAGCAGCAGGTGCTTTTGCTACAGACAGGACCTAACAAATGTCACAGCAGGTGCCTGGCCTCTCCCTGGCTTTCCCACGTGCTAGGGTACTCTCATGAGCAGTTGAGAAACATAAGGGAGAAAATAGGCCAAGTCTAGAAACAAGTGGAAGATCTTTCAGAGCTTTCATTATCTCTGTGCAGCCTGGGAACTGCAGTTTCCATCTTCTATATCTGATGTTTTCTGAGTCAGGCCTATTTTCCTTCCACAGCTGAAATGGAAGCTGTAAGTAGGAGCTTGGGAAATATTTCCCTCGTGTCTCCTTACACTCCCGTGTTCAACCCTTGCTGTCAGCAGCCATTCTGCTGGTGCTAAGGGCAGAAGGGTTCTCTGAGCTGACAGGCTGTGTGTTGGTACAAACTACTCACACAAAGCATTCTTTTGGGTTTGCACATTTTCCTCCCCTGTCTGGACATAAGGACCCAGTGAAACTAACATCACCAGAGTCAGCAGTGGTGGATTCTATACCCTCACAGGAGCCTTTTCTTTATTTGTTTCTGCAAACAATTAAAAATGTCCATTAAATATCTGGAAGTGAGAAGCAGCATTCCCTCTAGGAGAGTGTTGTGGTGTCAGAGCAGCAAGTCTTTGGACAGGTCTGCTGAGAAGATTTATCCCTCAGGGAAAAATGAGAGGACTCTCTGGTATCTAGAGAACTCTAAACTTTTCTTCTGTGATCCTCTCTGCTGTGTGCCCATTTCCATGGGAAGTAGCAGGTGAGGGTTGACACAAGAGATGCTGAGCAGCACACCTGGCCTTGGCCAAGTCAGCCCAGACTCCACTCTCTGCTCATGCTTGTCCTTGGGATTGGCCAAGTTGTTTCTAGCCACCCAAGTCCCTTGGACCATTTTGATATTAGACTTTCATAACTGTTTGTCAGAGCAAAGCTGGTTTATCTTGCACAGTAAGCTGCAAAATAGGGCACCAGTGCCCTGGTGCAGTGAGTTTCTAGTGAGTGTCAGCTGCTAGTGAGAGGCCCAGCAGCAAGAGCTGACCCCCAGCAGCTGAGCTGGGAGAGCTGCATCTTTGTCTCCATTTTGTGAATTAAACATTTCAGGGAAAGGGCACAGGGGCAGCTCTGTGAGGGGAAGCTCAAGGTTGTGCAGGGCAGTTCCTGCACCCAGAGCAGCTTCCCTCTGCCAGTGCTTGAAGGTCCCCTTCTGCTGCAGGGATCTGAGATGGTTTCTCTGTCTCTGAGCTAATTGATTCCTTCCTTTCTGCTGCCATTTGCAGAACATTTCCAGTATGAATTTTTCAAAGGTGAGCTCACTTCTTTCCCTTTCTGCAACCCACCAGTTCACTCATTCTCTCGGAAACAAAATCTCTCTATGACACTGGAAACAACTTTTTCTCCATTTCTGATGGTCTAAGTGGGCTATTTGTGAACTTTGATTCCCCCCCATGACTACATCTACCCTTCAAGCATGCCTTCAGCCTAGTCTGGTTTGCTTTAGCATCACTGTCCAGTTCCTGTATCTTGTTAGCTCTCTGTTGTCTAGCAGAAAGTCCTTCTCAGAACATGCTGTGGACAGTGACTGTCTCAGTCTTCTCTTGGGTGCAGTTAACAGACAGAACTCTTTGCATTTCCTGCTGCATAGCCAGTTTCCCAAACCATACATGCCCTTGAGGATGAAGTGGTACCACTTCAAAGGCCCCCAGTGATTGATGTTTACCCAGGAGATTGCTCGCCCCCACCAAAGCCTAGTTCTGCTCACCTGAATCATACATGTAGTCCACCTGCTCCTGCTTGATCACTGCAGCTCCTGGGTATTGATGATGTCTTGCTTGCTCATACTGTGGGTCGTGGTACTCCTGTTTGAAGCCCTGAGGAAGGTACTGCAGGCAGGGCTTGGACATCTGGTGCTGGTAGGTAGTGGGGTCCTCCTGGGGCATGCTCTGGGAGGAGAGGAAGGAATGGCCGATCTCCACGGGTGGCTGGTACAAAGAGCTAGAAGAGGGAAGAGGACACTGGGTGGCTGCTTTCTTGGCTCTCTGATCTTGGCCTCTCACACAGGATTAGGCTGAGGGACAGAAACATCTTTGTCATCAGCCTGTTGCTAGAGCTGTAGTAGCTGCATACATAGGTGGGGCCCAGAGAGCAGTGGTGAATGGTGCCACATCCAGTTGGCACCTGTCACAAGCGCTGTCCCCCAGGGATCAGTGCAGGGCCTAGTCCTGTTCAATATCTTTACTGATGATCTGGACCAGGGGGTTGAGTCCAGCATCAATAAGTTTGCAGAAGACACCTACTAGCAGGTGTGGATCTGTTGGAGGGTAGGAGAGCCCTGCAGAGGGACCTTGACAGGCTGGATGGGAGGGCAGAGGTCAATGGGATGGCATTTAATGAGGCCAAGTGCAGGGTTCTACACTTTGGCCACAACAACCCCAAGCAGTGCTACAGGCTGGGGACAGAGTTGATTCTATGACTATTAAGTATGGCTTCTTTAGTACAGACACCTTCTTCAGGTCTCTGCCTCAAGGGTTATCATGCATAGTGGGGGGCAACAGTCAGAAAGGAAGGACCTTCCAAGCTGCCCTTGGAAACATCTTTCTTTGGGCTCATCCAGTCCAACCTAGCACCCAGCCCTATCCAATCAACTAGACCAAAGCACTAAGTGCCCCATCCAGTCTTTTCCTGAACACCCCCAGGGACAGTGACTCCACCACCTCCCTGGGCAGCCCATTCCAATGCCAATTACTCATTCTGGGAAGAATTTCCTCCCAACATCCAGCCTGTACCTCCCCTGGCACAACTTGAGTCTGTGTGCATGCTCAGGCCAGAAGCTAGGACTGCGAGCAGCAGTGTCAGAGCGCTCCTTTGGAGAGGCATGTGACACACACCAAGACTGCTCTCAGCATCAGGGTAGATGAAGAACAGCATAAGGGATGAGGAAAAAGAGTCAAGACCAGATCTGCTCCATGCAGGTCTGAGCTCCAGTGCAGTAAATGGTAGCCTGATCAGCTGTCAGGAACTGCCCTAGGAGTTAATTTGTGTTTCAGCACTGCCCTTGGCCATCAGGCAGAGGGGCTGCTGCCCTAATACTTCCTTACTCCACAGCAGTGGAGTAAGCAGCCTTGCTCCTGTCCCATCCCATTCCCCCACGAGCTGTTACCTTGCATAAAGGCCCCACTGGCCATTGTGGTACTGGAAGGGCTGCTTGTGGCTGCAGGACAGTGCAGGGTCTGAGGAGGGACTCTGTGGCTCCTTTTTAACCTTTGCAGGACTGTGAAAAGCTACTGTGAGAGAGAAAGGAAAGGTCAAGCTGACACACTTGTTTATGGAGGAGTTTTTTTAGTCAGTTGTCCTTGTCTGGCTGGCTCTGAGAGAAGCAACACCCCAGTGTGCACAGCTGCTCCCTAGAGGCTCCTGAGCACTGTCTTTGGTTTAGTTAGGTCTGTGTGACACATCAGCCCTAAATGAGCAAATCTAACAGCTGGGGTAATCCAGAGCACTTCGGAAAGGGTTTGGAATGGGTACTTCCTAAGATATTCAGGGCTGGGAGAAAGATTTTCTGGTGTGTCAGGAGGGAGAACATGCACATACTCTTTTTCAACACTTGGAAAGCAAAGTTTTGATTTGCACCATGCAAAATGCACTTCCATTGTCATGCCAGGTGAACCTGTCCTGTGAGGCAGGGACGTGTAGCACTGTGGTCAGTTGTAACCCCTTACAGGATGACACACTGGGGACTTCCTGACAGCATCATTTGTCCTGTAGGACAATAAATGTGAATTGTTTGTTCAAGCTGGCATGTTCATGCTGCTTACAAATCACCCTAACTGTGATTACAGTTTTAAGGATGGAAAGTAGCATCCTGACCTCATATTTTTTGCTGAGTGTATTTCAGGGCTGATCTGAACTGTGTAACATCAGTCACCCCTGAAGCCAGTTTTCCTTCACATTAAGGGCTAATTGTCCTTTCAGAAGGACTGATTGCCCTATTAAAAAGGCTGGAGAAAGGGCTGCTACTGTCTCTCTTACCACAGGACATTAAAGCTAATTTATATTGTGAACATCCCTCTCAAAAATTATTTTTCTCAGCTAAAGGGGGAAAAAAACTCCTCCAAATCTGATCCTTTTACCTTCCTTCAGTTTCAGCCTACATCAGAAAAGTCTGTCTTTACACTTTACTTTACACCAGCACCCAAAGGGATCCAAACAGGTCGACAGAATCAATACAAATAAATAAATCTGTAAGATACCAGGGCCTTGTACTGTTCCTAGCTCCTCTTCCTTCAGGGAGGGCTACCTTCCACAGTCAGTGCTGGGACTGCCATCAAGCATAGCCAAGGGGCCTGTTCACAGCCAGCTCTTGGCACAGCCCCAGCTGAACCACTGCGCCTGCCCCACACCTGGGATAGATCCAGTATCTTGAGCATGACACTCCTGCATCTGTACAAACACCCCAGGGAAGGTTTTGAAAGAGAAAAAGGTTTTTCCGTGCCTGGGGCATCCATTCCCCCTTTGTTTGCAGCACCTGGAGTAAATCTAGAGAACCCATCCAAACATGCCAACGCATCAGGCGAGTCTCGAGCAGGGCAGGTAATTGCTCTGCCCAGGACACTGAACACAACTGAAATTTCAAGAAGCTAGGTGTGCTAGAAGCAGGCAATTCTTTCTGGCCTCTCATAGCTGGAACAGGCTATTGCATTACAAATGACTCATTCGTTCATTCAGTGAAATACAGGACCAGCCCTCTCCTCAGTTCTAGGTCAGTAAAAGGAAGAAACATGATCTATGACTCAGAGCAAGCCCAGTTACGCTGCAGGGGCAAGTCCAGGGAGAAGAGGTAGACAAGAATGAGCAGCAAAAGTGCTTCGTTTTCATGAGGAAAACTGCCCTGGGCAGTGAGGGGCATCAGCATACCAAAGCTGACTGCCTCGGATTTAAACGGACATCTCTGCTCTTGCTGGCTGCCAAACTTGTCGGTGCTTAGGGAATGGTAAGGAAGCTTCTGGGAGCCCTGCTGTGCCTGTCAGAAGTCGGATTCTGGTTCCCATGGCTGCTTCCAGCACAGCTATTCAGCACCATCTGTATTCACTTCAGTCAGGCAGCCTTAGCCCAGCATCAGCTTCTTGTAGCACATTGTGAGGAGCAGCTGAAGCAGGCCTGACGCTAGAAGAGCAGAAGGAGTTGCCAGGTGGTTGCGTGGAAGGTTCCTATAGGTACACTTGTACCTGTGCCACATCCAGTAGCTCTGTAAGGGGAAGTGCTTTGGGCAGCTCAGAGCAAACGTCTGTGGTGCACTCTGTACCCTCTGCAAACGCATGCAGTCTGTTCAGCAGACACTTCCTAAGTGCAGAGCAGGCAGGCTAGTGACCATCTCTTCAGGGATACCATGTCCTCATGCTGTGCAGGCAGCAGACAGGGCCATCATCTCACAGAGGCCATGCTGGCACCAGATGATCAACTAGAGGCCACGAGGGGACCAGCGGCCCCAAAAATCACCTGCAGGATACAGCACCCATAATTCCCTGTACAGCCAAATTTCTTTTGCTTTCAGAGGAGCAACAGAACAAATCGATTGTCACAGTAATGCATTTTCTCAGCTGTTTAGGGATGCTGATTTACACTTAGATCGACTAAAATACACATCTGTTGAAACCACTCAGCATAAGGGACTGTGGTAGTGACCATCACACAAAGATACGTTTGTATTGTCCAGATGTGGACACTTAACCTCTTTATCCCCCTCCCCCCCCTTCTTTTTTGTCACTGTCACAATAACATAGAAAAAAACCCCAGTATGTTGCATTCATATGTTTGTTTGGTTTAAGTGCATCCTGCCCTTCCCTGAAATGTGTGATTGTCCCCACGCTACTTACAGTTTTCTGAATGAAAGTCAGGCACAAATTGCTCATCACTGTCTGGAACCTGAGCTGCCAAGGGAGGAAGGGAGGGAGGAAAGGACAGAGTGGGCAGGAGAGAGGAAAGAAAGAAAGAGAGAGAGAATTAAATTTGGCACTTTGTGTGGTACAATTAACAGTAGGTTAGAAATAAGCCTGTGTGGAAACGATCTGAGATTTCTACTGGGATGCACTTTAGTGACTAAAGATTGTTTCCCTTTGGATTATTGAATACTTTTCTGCCTGTAGAATTAGCCCTTAATCTGCCAGTTTCTTTCTCCCTTGCCCTGGAAACGGAACAGTACCAGGTTTATTAGCTCAGGATTCACAGGTTTCCTTAAAAACAGCGTGCAAGGTTTTGTAAGTATTTAGCATAGGATAGCATTAGATAAGTGACAAATTAGCATAAACTCGATGCAGCTACAAGTAGCCTGTAACGAAAATTGTAACCAGGAAAGTGGCAAAGAGCCAAGCTCCATTCATAGCAAACACCCAGCACAGCAGTGCTGTTCACGGACACGAGCAAAACACTAAATGCTTGCACCTAGGTAAAGAAAGCAGAGAAGAGGCTCAAAAATCATCGGACAAATAACTGAAAGACGAACACAGCCAAAGAGAGCAAGAGAAAGGAGCCTACCTTCCGTCAGCCAAGTCTCCTGGAACTGGCTCAAGTCCTGGAAGAGCTCTGCACGAAAAGTGAGAGGTTTCCTCAGTGGAGGGACGGCGAGATGCTCCAGCGACAGACGTAAGGCGGAACAAGGAGGTAGGGGGCGGGAGTCGCATTGGGAGTACCTGGTCCCTGCCCAGCAGCCTTCGCTATCCCCATCCACCTCCCTCACCCCCCAGCTCCCCTTTACCTTCAGAGTTCTGCGCCGGCTGCAAGCCCAGGTCCCCGGCTCCCTTCCTGGAGCCCAGCACAGCTCCGGCAGCCGGAGCCGCCTGGCTCGGAGGCTGCTGCAGAAGGAGCAGATCAGCGCGGGGTTCCCCCCGGGAGCGGGCTCCGGCCCGAAGACCCCGCCTGACACTCACCTGCGGGAGGGTGAACGGCACCTGCTGATCTGAGTACCCCTTCATCCCATCGACCGTGCGCTACCTCCGCGGGAGCGTGGGTGCCGGTACTCGGCAAGAACCTGCGGAACGTACAGAGGGAGCTTCGCGGAGGGCCGGCCCGGCCCCCCACCCGCCGGTAAGGGTAGCGCTAGCGGCGCGGCGATCTCGCCACGGCCTCCGAAACTTGGGAGACGAAAGGGGTCTAGTCCCGTGGCAGTTCGCGAGTCCCGGTCCCGGTCCTAGCCCACGCGGCCCCGGAGCCTCCCCGCCCCGCCCCTCCCGTCAGCCCGGTGCGGGCCCGGGGACGGCCTCCCATTGGCGCAGCGCCGCACGCACGGACCCGGCTCGCGCGCTCCTTTGTTTCACCGAATTTGTGAATGAGGCGCAGCGCTCGGGCGCGTCCGCCAATCCCGGCTCGCTCTCGCCCTCTCCCACTGAAAGTGGGCGTCGAGTTAGCCTTCAGAGCCAATCAGATCGCAGCATCCTGGCATTCATTCACTGACAGAGCTCCCATTCATAAAAACCCTCCCGGAGTTCATTCACGAGGGGAAGCGGCGGGCTCAGCCCGGCGGCCCCGCAGGCGGCACCGGCAGGGCCGGCCTCGTCCTGCGCACGCTGCAGGCCTTTGTAAACAGCCCTCAGGTCTAGCTCTCTGCTGGAGAAGTTCGTTGTTTTTCAACAAGTCTTGGAAAAAAATCTGATTCGTGCATCTACAGTGAAAATGATTCAAGCTCTGGCTACCGAAATCTGTTTACTCTTGCAAACGTTAAGGGGCAAGAACGTAAAACATAAATCTGTAGTTTGTCCTGGCACTTGTACTGAGGAAAAAAAACAAGAAAAAGAAAAAAAACCAGGAAGGGTTTTGTGTGCTTTTGTGCACACCAGGTGCTGTCTCCTGGGCTAGGTGCATGCATCCTGTTATTTCTTTTCAGATTTCTGCTTTAAAGTTCCATGACCTATTTAACACCCATTGATCTTATTTATCCTATCAAAAGTGTCAGTTTTGGAGCATGAACAAGCCTGCATTAAAAAAGTAGTAATAAAGAAATAGGTGGATGAAGAGCTCAGGGTTTTAATGTAAGGTATGAAGTCAGCCCAGCCATTCCTCAGTGCCCTGTTGTCTCTTCTACCTGAATATCATGAGCAAGGTTCTGAGTCTAATGAGTGAGAGGCCTGGAACACAGCCCTATGAGGAGGGGCTGAGGGAGCTGGGGGTGTTTAGCCTGGAGGAGGCTCAGGGGTGATCTCATTGCTATCTACGACTACCTGAAGGGAGGCTGTAGCCAAGTGGGGGTTGGTCTCTTCTCCCAGGCAATCAGCAACAGAACAAGGGGACACAGTCTCAAGTTGTGCCGGAAGAGATTTAGGCTGGATGTTAGGAGGAAGTTCTTCATGGAGACAGTGGTTGGCATTGGAATGGGCTGCCCAGGGAGGTGACAGAGTCTCTCTCCTGGGAGATGTTCAAGAGAAGACTGGATGGGGCACTTAGTGCCATGCTCTAGTTGATTGGACAGGGCTGGGTGGTAGGTTGGACTGGATGATCTTGGAAGTCTCTTCCAAACTGATTGATTCTATGATATCAGGCATCTTTACCTACTAAGATGATGCAATACCTAAGAAAACCCAGGAATCCTGACTCTTGAGACACCTGCCAAACAGCAGTTCCAACTCAATCTCATGAATAACAGTATGCAAAGAAAAGCACATTTCCTGAGCTGTCCTAATCCTCTTCTGTCAGTCACTGTTTCTCTGTTTCTTGCTGACTGGCATGTGTCAGGAAACATCAAGCTGGTTTCTTGTGCTGTGAAGAAGGAAAATGCAAGAGACTGCTAAGTGAAGGAAGCATCATTTAAAGCACGTTCTTAGAGAGAGTGTAGCTGCTTATGTTTTAATAATCAGCCAAGCAGACAGGCACTACATGTGCAGGTTCTCCTGCTGTTTTTTTAACTGGGGAAAAATACCTTGTCTGCATTTCTAGCTACTTTTCTCCTGTAGCATGCACTTTGACATGAAAGATCTGAGGGTCAAGCCCTTGCAAGCTACTAATCATAATCTTATTTCATTCTGCTGTCACTACAGCAGCCTCTTGTTAATGCTGTTCAGGCAATGGAGGTTTGAGCCTATGCAGCTGATGAGTCTGTAGGCAAAGACATCTGCCTCTGGAGCATGTGTGATGCCCCCAACACAAGAAGGACATGGAACTGTTGGAGCCAGTCCAGAGGAGGGCCACAAAAAATGGTCAGAGCTGCAGCAGCTCTGCTATGAGGACAGGCTACAAGAGTTGTGGCTCTGTAGCCTGGAGAAGAGAAGGCTTCCAAGAGACCTTATAATGGCCTTCCAGTACCTGATGTGAAAAGAAGAAAGGCAAAACAAAGATTAGGGCATTTGCTTCTTTTGTATACGTCTCAGCAAGACTGTGAGCGAAGTAGACCTCACCATTGTTTTTATTTTACAGCCTATCATCTAGTTCTTCTCACCAAAACATGCCAGCTAGGCTCAAACTAGCACAAGGGGACCTACAGGAAGGCTGGGGAGGGACTATTGACAAGGTCTGGTAATGACAGGATGAGGAGGAATGGCTTTAAAGTGGAAGACAGGAGATTCAAACTAGATGTTAGGAAAGGGTTCTTTCCAGTGAGGGTGGTGAGATACAGGCACAGGTTGCACAGGGAGACTGTGGCTGCTCCCTCCCTGGAGGTGTTCAAGGCCAGGTTGGATGAGGCATTGAGCAACCTGTTCTAGTGGGAGGTGTCTCTGCCTATGACAAGGGTTTGGAACTGGTTGAGCTTTGAGGTCCCTTCCAACCTAAACCATTCTACGATTCTGTGATTCTATCTTCTCTCCAATTAGAGTGACTTAGACCAGAATCTTAATGGAGATTTTCAAACTAAACACATTTGGCAAGGAACCAGCAAAAAAACACATTACTTGTATTGAGTCTCTGCAGTCTACAAAGTGTTCTGTGCTGGCATGAGTTGTTTACTTAGAACTTCAAGGTCATGTTTTAATTTCAGGATGTTGTATGAGGACTGTAAGACAGGAGGTTTCTCCAAGAGCTTCACATATGGGACTTGCCTTGGTTTTCATCTCTAGGTGACATCCTGTAGTGAAGGTGGTCCCAGTGTAGAAGGAAGAATCTGGGTAGATTTCTTGCACATTTGTGGTTGTCTAAGACACAGCATAGGATGAATAAAATACCCCTTTTAGGTATTCATGGCAGCAACTTTTTATAATGTTCTGAATGAGAGAAGACAGTTCAGGCACTTTGTCTGAAGGAAGGAAGCAATTAAATTATTAGCACTTTGAGAAATTAAATGATGTAAGTTATGGCAGAGTAAGTTTAGCAAAATGTTATAAGCTAAGAAAACAATTAAAAAGAGTTATATAAGGTTGGGTGGCTTCTTTATTGTGATAGAGTGAGCAGTTAATTGATTGTCACATTGCTATAATGTGCCAGGGCACTTGTGAGAGCAAATAGAGAATCCTCTGCTCAGGATGTATGGAAATAAAGTGCAGAGCAAGGGACATGTATTGTAGGGAAATGGGAGTGAGCAGCAGCCAATATGCTGCTCAATTCTTTTTCCCTGTATCCTGTGAAGACACATGATGTACAGAGATATTCTCTTCAGCTTTCAAGACCTGAAGCTCTCCTCATGACAGTGATGTGGGAGGCAGAAGTGTTTCAGAATTGGATCCAAAAAGTGTGAGAAGCACAGAGATTGCTCTATCAACATTGGCAATGGAGCCACTAGTCCTGCTGCCAGCACACTGCTCCTTTCTGAGACTGATCATGAACTTGCACACCTAGGCTGTTAGATGTTTTGTGGAAGAAGCTGGAAGAAATTGATGCCCATAAGCCCTTTGTACTTTGTCCATCACAAAGAGAAGCATGTACTCAGCACTAGTCAGACCACACCTTGAGTCCTGTGTCCAGTTCTGGGCTCCTCAATGCAAGAGAAATGTTAAGGTACTGGAATGTGTCCAGAGAAGGGCAACGAAGCTGGTAGGAGGCCTGGAACATAGTCCTGTGAGGAGAGGCTGAGGGAGCTGGGGGTGTGCAGCCTGAAGAAGAGGAGGCTCAGGGATGATCTCATTGCTGTTTACAACTACCTGAGGTTGTAGCCAGGTGGGGTTGGTCTCTTCTCCCAGGCAACCAGCAACAGAACAAGGGGACACAGTCTCAAGCTGTGCCAGGGGAGTTATAGGCTGGATGTTAGGAGGAAGTTGTTGGCAGAGAGAGTGATTGGCATTGGAATGGGCTGCCCAGGGAGATGGTGGAGTTGCCATCCCTGGAGGTGCTCAAAAGAAGACTGGATGGGGCACTTAGTGCCATGGTCTGGTTGGTTGGATAGGGCTAGGTGGTAGATTGGACTGGATAATCGTGGAGGTCTCTTCCAACCTGATTGATTCTGTGATTCTATGATTCCACAATTCTGGACAGGAAAACAGCCATATTAGAGAAAAGGAAATTAAGCTAGAAGTAGTAAAGTTGCAAATCACTTTTATTGTTGCTCTGAAGAATCAGTTTCTTATAATCTTTGCATATAATTCCATGTTTTTTACACAGGGATTTTACACTGCACAGGCAGTACCACCTGTCCTGCCTCCTTTTTTTCAATACAGCTCATGAATTTGCTGTGGTCCTTTGTGAAGCTCAGAAGCAAAACCATAAAACCCTCACCTAGTATCAGGTCATAGATGACATCTGCCAGCACCTATCAGGAGCATGCATGCACTCAGGCAAACCACCACCCTAGTCACTGCTTTCTGACAATACAGTTTGGCATGCTGTATTGGAATGAAAGAAGGAAAAAAGCAACTCAGGTAATCAGGAGGTAAAGAAGGTGCTAGAAATTACCAAGGCAGATGAGAGGAACCCAGGCTTCACTTGCAGATGTACAGAGCCAGGGTACCAAAGCAAGACACAAAGCTGTTAGCAGGTACCAGCAACTTAGTCCATTATGGTTGAAGCAACCACCAATAAAACCTAATCAATGAAATCCCTTTTAAGTTGGTTGGAACAGTGACCCAGAAAATAGCTCCCCCGCAGAAAAGGAAATGATAGTCTATAAAGTGAGAAGTCAATGGGAAAAATCTATTAAAGCAAGTAAGATGTAAGGAGACCTTTGGTGTTAACGGAAACCTTTTGGAAAGGAGCCACAAAACTCGCAGCAGACTTTTAACCCTCCAAAGGCTGTCACGCCAGAATAAGGACGTCTGTCCTGCTGCAGCCCAGCAGAGGGCCCTGCAGGCAGCTCTTGCCTGGGGGACTCGCACATCGGCCAGGAGACGAAGTCGAGTGGGAGGGGATGCAGCAGAACTATCTGAAGGGAGGTTGTAGCCAGGTGGGGGTTGGTCTCCTCTCCCGGGTAACCAGCAACAGAACAAGGGGACACAGTCTCAAGTTATGCCAGGAGAGGTCTAGGCTGGATATTAGGAGGAAGTTCTTGCCAGAGAGCGTGATTGGCATTGGAATGGGCTGCCCAGGGAGGTGGTGGAGTCGCCGAGTTCAAGAAAAGGTGTTCAAGCAAAGCCTGGATGAGGCACTCGGTGCCATGGTCTGGTTGATTGGGTAGGGCTGGGTGCTAGGTTGGACTGGATGATCTTCTGTGGAGGGACCTTTTAGGATATCAGACAGTGACAGGACTGGGGGGAATGGAGCGAAGCTGGAGGGGGTAGACTCAGACTGGATGTGAGGAGGAAGTTCTTCAACATGAGTGGTGAGAGCCTGGAATGTGTTGCCCAGGGAGGTGGTTGAGGCCACATCCCTGGAGGTGTTTAAGGCCAGGCTGGATGAGGTTGTGGGCAGCCTGCTCTAGGGTAGGGTGTCCCTGCCCGCGGCAGGGGGGTTGGAACTGGCTGATCCTTGTGGTCCCTTCCAACCCTGACTGATTCAGTGATTCTATGATTCTATCTTGGAGGTCTCTTCCAAGCTGGCTGATCCTATGATTCTCTGAAACACCGCAGCAGTCAGGCAAGTTCACAAGAGGGAATTGCAGAGCACCCAGCGGTGGGGGTGGTGACAATGGTGATCACTGTTACAGCGACAGGCTTTTCATGCAGGACTTTGAACTAATTCTGCCGCCGCCCTCTCCGCCGCCAAACGGTCTGCTCACAGAATTCTCACTCAGCTCTTTCTGTACTGCAGAGGTCAGCCAGCAGCCTAGTAGTCAGCATGGCATCTTGAGCCTGGGACAGTAGAGAAGATGAATCTGATGGACCCGAGAGTGCATTATGATGGAAGGGGATTTTTAGAGCTCAAATTCAAAATAATTCGCCTAACAAGAGAAGTTTAAAAAAATGAATAAAGAATTAATTCTTCCTAAACTCCTCCTTTCAGTCCCAAGAGCACCTTTCCATTGTCTGGCTTTAGACAGCATTGATTGATTGTTAAGGACAGAAGACAAAACCCCAGTTTCAGCCTTGCTACTGCCTCGTCTCAGGAATTGTTCTGTTATGTCAGAAACTGAAAAGGGATCCAGGCATGGGAACATAACTGAATCACAACAAAACTAGGGAAAACGTCTTGAAAGAGGTTATTGGCACAGACCTCCTGCAAATGTAGTAGTTCAGATTAAGCTGTGAATTCAATGTGTCTCACTTCATCTGTAAAGTGTTTCAGATCCTCTTTCATTCCCATTCACTGCATAAAAATGAAGAGCTGCAGCAGCCTTCACCACTCCAGCCAGTACCAACACATCTCAGTCAGCCAACACAGCAGCTGAGACTCAAAGCTGTCATGGTTCTCTCCTGACTTGTGGCGTCTGTGTTGGTCTGAAGAGTGAAGTTGCAGTATGCCTTAGGTCTGAAAAACCAAACTGCCCTTGCCTCAGTGTGTCAGAGACCTTCACAGAAAGGGGCACTCACTGCTTTGTACTTAGAGCCAGAAATAAAATCGTCACACAAACCCCTGAGCAAGGGACTGTGCCCTTGCTCCTCTGATATCAATCAGACAGAAGCAGGGTGCAGCTGATACACATTCTGTAGGATAAGAAACACTTCCTATCTTGGATGCAACACAGGGTGTTTCAGTCAAGACACTGCTTGATCTGTTGGGAGAGGCAGAAAGAGTTGTTTGAACGATTGCTTAATCCTGTTTTGCATTCCCTTTATCACCTGTAGCTCATCTTTCCTTCCTTTCGGTGAAGGAACTTTGTGCTCTTTTAGTGAAGGTATCTCTTTCAACAAATTCTATGCATAGCAGAACCTCCTGAGCAAAGACAACCCCCCGTGGCTCGTCCCATTTACTCCAGCAAAGAATGAAGCCATTAGTGAGGCCAGAACATATCTTTTCTCCCCAGGATCCACAAGAGAGACACAGCTGCATAAATACCCCACGTTATTGCAGTCTGCTTGGTCAGGGGTTAAACTGCAAGTAGCAAAGAGCACTGTCAAATGTACCTGTTGCCACACTGCATCCACTCATAATCTTGCAGATGAGAGTGAGTCAGAAAGATTTATAAGGATGAAGTTACGCTCCTAGCTTCCCCTGTGCTGGAACTGGAGCCCTCTAGGCTTCCACTGAAGGCTGGGGATAACCAGGCCCCAGTTCTTACGCTCTTTCAGCATGTGCTTTTAGGTGAAGTTGCTGAGATACAGCATAGATAGCTCACTGCAGGCCAGTGTTCAAATTGTTGGCCAGCTCTGACCTCATACATCCTTTCGCGTCCCTCTGTAGTGATAATTCATTTTCCTCAGAAGTTTTTTGTGTTTGGGGCTCATATCTCCACAGAATAGTATACAAAGACTCTCTTAGGGCACAGGAAGGTGAAGGGCTAAGGGACTCTTCACTTAGCCAGCAGGTGAAGGTATGTGTAGACTCACAGAATCCACCAGGCTGGAAAAGACCTCCAAGATCATCCAGTCCAACCTAGCACCCAGCCCTGGCCAATCAACCAGACCATGGCACTAAGTGCCCCAGCCAGGCTTGGCTTCAACACCTCCAGGGATAGAGACTCCACCACCTCCCTGAGCAGCCCATTCCAATGCCAGTCACTCTCTCTGGCAAGAACTTCCTCCTAACATCCAGCCTAGACCTCCCCTAGCACAACTTGGGTCTGTGTCCCCTTGTTCTGTTGCTGGTTGCCTGGGAGAGGAGACCAACTCCACCTGGCTACAACCTCCTTTCAGGTAGTTGTAGCCAGCAATGAAGTCAGCAAGATCATAAACAAGATTGGGTTCAGTAATGAACACAAGATCCTAGGACAACTCTTGTAAAAAACAATCCTGGGCTTGCAATGATACTACTTTTCCCCCCTTCTCTTTCAGTTCCTTTGTCTATTTTGATAGACATTAGCACTTTTATTTATGTAGCATACCCAAAGAGGCAAAGATAACAGTACAAGACCCACAGTATGCCATCAGATTGCTGATGGCTGGAAGATGTGTGAGTATTGGAAGCAGCATGAAAGCATTCTCTGTGGGATTTTGAGTCTTAGTTCTCTTGCTCTCTACAGGTTGTTTCATGTAAATGGCAACAAAAAAAAATTGAGATTAAAAAATTGACCCAAACCCAAGAAAGAGGAACAAAACACTGTTTTCAGGAGGTGTAGGGAGGAGAGTAGCAAGACAGTGTCAGGAGACAACTGCTGCCTTTTTGGTCTTTTAGAAAAGCAGAATGCAGAAGTCTGATCCCCACTGGGTGCAGTCCCAATGCACCACATATTTCCAGACCTTCACAGATTTCACTGAGGCTAAACTTGCACTCATGTCTGGAGGAATCTGGAGGAGCAGATGGAGTAATTTGAATAGCATCCCTGGCTGTTTACTGGCCCCAATCAATGTCAGTCTTGCACAGATCTTTCTTCTGGGACATGCCAGGGCATAGCTGTTTGTAGCTGCTCTAGTGGCAGTGTTCTGTGTTTCCTGAAATAAGATATTTTTGTGACTGATTTTTTCAAGAGAGGGGATTCTGCCCCTTGGCTCTGCTCTCCTCAAACCCCACCCGGAGTACTGTGTGCAGTTCTGGAGCCCCCAGCACAAGAAGGACATGGAACTGTTGGAGCCAGTCCAGAGGAGGGTCGTGATGATGCTCAGAGGGCTGCAGCAGCTCTGCTGTGAGGACAGGCTGAGAGAGTTGGAGCTCTGCAGCCTGGAGAAGAGAAGACTTTCAGGAGACCTTGGAGTGGCCTTCCAGTATCTGAAGGGGACCTACAGGAAGGCTGGGGAGGGACTATTGACAAGGTCTTGTAATGACAGGATGAGGAGGAATGGGTTTAAGCTGGAAGAGAGGAGATTTAAACTAGATGTTAGGAAAGGCTTCTTTATAGTGAGGGTAGTGAGACACAGGCACAGGTTGCACAGGGAGGTTNAAATATACAAGGGAAAAAAAAGGTAATACAAACACAATTCCCCTCCCAGAAACCTGAGTCCCCAGGAGGGGCTCTCAACCACCCCTCACCTTCCCCCTACCTCTCTCAACCTTACCCCAGTTCCAAGGAAGAATGGAGGTTCAGCCAAGAGGGTTAAAAGCAAGGTGAAGCAGCCAAGCAAAGGAGGGTGAGGTTAGAAAGCAAGATGGAGTCCAGCCAGCAGCCTCAGCTTCTCCCCAGCAGGCAAAGCTCCCAGCCAAGAGAAGAAGCAAGTGACCTAATCTTTGTTTTGCTTTTCTTCTTTACACATCTCAGCAAGACTGTGAGGGAAGTAGACCTCACCATTGTTTTCATTTCTCAGCCTATCATCTAGTTCTTCTCACCAAAACATGCTAGCTAGGCTCAAACTAGCACAACCTCCTTGCTGGGCTTTCCAATCTTGATATCAGAGTCCAAAAAGGTATGCCTAGCTTTGGTGTTCAGACACTGGTTTCACTGAGCACCTGAAGGGCTGCATCTTGTTTAATTAAGAACAGGGTGCAAAGATAGCAACAATGGAGGATCAGAGGCTAGGATAGACAACAACAGTGAATTTTTTTTCTTCCCAAAGAAAATCAGTATTGAATGAATTTATCTTTGTGTTGTACTTAAGAGGTGTGTTAAAGTCTTTGAAAGTGAAAACAGAGTAATTCTTCCATAATCCTATTCTGAAGCCCACCAAGAAAAGAAAGATGCTGATTTAAGATACATAGCAAACAGCATGGAGGAACCTGCTGAAGGCTCCTGCTGTGTGGGGTCATGGGTTACACTGCACAGCTCACTGACTTGGAATCAAGCTCAAGGTTCTCGAGTGGTGAGAAAGCATTTGATGCTGTTTCAGTGAGCCTAACTTGCTAACAAGAGCTGGCTGAGTGAACACAGAGACATTAAAACTAGGACAAATCCCACCTTCCTCTGATTTTTCTTTCCTGTCAGATTCCAGACAGATGAAATTTTCTTGGCATAGAACCATTCCTGGCAATCTCTCCTCTGATAAATCAGGACTTGGAGGGTAACAGTGTGGGACTGACAGTGTGGGAAGAGAAGATGCCTGACTTTGTAGATCAAATATGGCCTCATCTGCCCATTACTCTCCCTTTCCCCACAGGCTTTCCATGTGCTATTTCCAATTTTCTGGAAAATCACAATTTGAGTTTGACTCTAACTGCTGCTGAGCCCAGTTGGTATTGTTGTTTGGATGATAGCGTCACAAGGACATTCCTCAGACCATAAATCATCTCAACCTGACCCCAATTATCTACAGACCCTGGGTTTAATTTCTCTCGATTCTTACCAGCCATAACAAATTAGGTCATTCTGTGGCAGTAAGACACTGGAGCAGACACTACTGGGAAAGTCACAGGGGGTTCTGTGATCCATTTGTGCTGCAGAAAGAGTGGAGGAGATGGAATGGGTGATACTTTCTTTGTGTTTTCTGAATAGGAGCCATGGGATAATTGGCTGCACAGGTAAAGGGTTTTCATAGTGCTACAGCAGGCCCAGGGATCTTTAACTTTCATTTACATTTTGGTCATGTAGCAAATGAGGAAATCTTTGACACCTGTGGCTACCTACCTTACATAACATTATTGGGGTGATGAAAAGCTTGACATGAGCCTGCAGTGTGTATGCAGCCCAGACAGCAACCCTGTGCTGGGCTGCAGCAAGAGCAGTGTGGCCAGCAGGGCAAGGGAGGGGATTCTGCCCCTTGGCTCTGCTCTCCTCAGACCCCACCTGGAGTACTGTGTGCAGTTCTGGAGCCCCCAGCACAAGAAGGATATGGAATCTAATCACAGTCTTGTTTCATTCTGCTGTCACTACAGCAGCCTCTTATTAATGCTGTTCAGGCAATGGAGGTTTGAGCCTATGCAGCTGATGAGTCTGTAGGCAAAGACATCTGCCTCTGGAGCATGTGTGATGCCCCCAACACAAGAAGGACATGGAACTGTTGGAGCCAGTCCAGAGGAGGGTCATGAAGATGCTCAGAGGACTACAGCAGCTCTGCTATGAAAACAGGCTACAAGAGTTGGGGCTCTGCAGCCTGGAGAAGAGAAGGCTTCCAAGAGACCTTATAGTGGCCTTCCAGTATCTGAAGGGGACCTACAGGAAGGCTGGGGAGGGACTATTGACAAGGTCTTGTAATGACAGGACAAGGGGCAATGGCTGTAAACTGGCAGAAGGGAGATTTAAACTTGATGCTAGGAAAGGGTTCTCTAGAATGAGGCTGAACATGAGCCAGCAGTGTGCCCAGGTGACCAAGAAGGCCAACAGCATCCTGGCCTGGATCAGCAATGGTGTGACCAGCAGGAGTAGGGAGGTGCTCATGCCCCTGTACTCAGTACTTGTGAGCCCACACCTCCAGTGCTGTGTCCAGTTTGGGTCACCACAGTACAGGAGGGACACTGAGGAGCTAGAGCAGGTGCACAGAAGGGCAACAAGGCTGGGGAGAGGTCTGGTAAACATGGCCTATGAGGAGCAGCTGAGGGAGCTGGGGGTGTTTAGTCTGGAGAAGAAGAGGCTGAGAGGGGACCTTATTTCCCACTACAGCTACCTAAAAGGAGGTTGCAGTGAGGCTGGAGCTGGTCTCTTCTCCCCAAAATTACTAATGGTAGGACAAGAGGAAATGGCCTCAAGTTGCATCAGGGGTTCTGAGGTTGGATGTTGGGAGGAAGTTCTTTCCTGAGAGGGTGGTCAGGCACTGGAACAGGCTGCCCAGGGAGGTGGTGGAGTCTCCATCCCTGGAGGTGTTCAAAAGAGCAGTGGATTTGGCGCTTGAGGCTATGGCCTAGTGATGGAGGATGCTGGGCTGAAGGTTGGACTGGATGATCCTGGTGGTCCTTGCCAACCATGGCAATTCATGGTGCTTAGATGTTGTGCTGTGGGATTTGGTATAGTCAGGGACTTGTCAGTGTGAAATGATTGGACTCGAGGAGCTTGAAGGTTTTTTCCAGTCTAAGAAATTGTGATTCTGTGCTTCTGTAATTAGAAACTGCACAGATCCTCATCAGATCTTTTCTTGATCATCTCCTGTGAGAGAAATACAGAAGGGATGTGTTGCAAAGGGGAAATTAATAATAGAATCATAGAATCAACCAGGTTGGAAGAGACCTCCAAGCTCATCCAGTCCAACCTAGCACCCAGCCCTATCCAGTCAACCAGACCATGGCACTAAGTGCCTCATCCAGTCTTTTCTTGAACACCTCCAGGGCCAACGACTCCACCACCTCCCTGGGCAGCCCATTCCAATGCCAATCACTCTGTCTGACAAGAACTTACTTCCTAACATCCAGCCCATACCTCCCCTGGCACAACTTGAGACTGTTCTGTTGCTGGTTGCCTGGGAGAAGAGACCAACCCCACCTGGCACGATGTCACGCTGGCCACGCAGGCCGATCGCGTGCAGGCATCCAGGGTCAGCTCCTAGCAACTCGCAACGGTGGAGTTTACCAGCAAACAATAAGGCAGTGGGTGACTGCAGCAGGCAACAGCAGAGCACAGTGCAAAAGCACATTGTTTACCTGCCTATCTCCTTTTGTCAGTGTGGGCCGAGATCAATTGCCCTTTGGACACAGAAGAGCCAGTCAGAAGGGCAGTTAGCCAAACCTTACCGTATCAGTCGTAGGCTTGCTTTTGCCCACATTTGGGAAAAGCACAGGCCTTGCAGAAGGCAGGCACAAGCTAAGTGTGTGTCCCTTGCTCACCACAGGACTCTGGGCAGGCCACAGTCCTTAGACTCAGTGGCTCCAAGTTCTTTTGTGTTCTTTTCCCACGCTTGCCGCTCTCGTGGAGCAGAAGAACATGCCTGGGCAAGGCAGGACATGTATAAGCCTATTTAGGGCCTATCAGGCCTACCATGACAGGATGAAAGGATGAAATGTAGACATATAGAAAATGGTCAAAATATAGGATGAAAAGTAGATGAAAATATAAAACTTTAAGGACTAATGTGGTGAGTAGGGGAAGGAAGAAACCATCCTTTTTTTCTGGCATCTCTCCCATCATCACCTTCACTGCAACACTGCTGGGCTCACTTGGTGATAAACTGGAAACACTCTGCAAGTGGGATTCCATGGGACTGATTATCATGGTGTATGAGTGCAGAGCACAGAAAGCTTTCTCTGAACTGAAAATGAAAGGCTGTGAGAAACAGTGCCCATTTCTGTGTCTGTCTCCTCCTCCAAAGACAGGGACCTGTGGCAAGAGTGAGGGAGGATTGGAAAATGTTTTCTTTAAAAAAAGAGAAACATGACTCAGACCTCCAGAGCATGAAGCCACCATCCTCTCTGTGACTGTCTCCTCTTACCTCTTTGCAATCGGTTCACAAAGAAGCTTCCAGACAAGCAGCTGCTTACCCTTGTGTAAAAAAATGATTTGAAAGAGAATAAAAACCCAACAACGCAGCACAGACAGGGAGCAGTGGTAGAAAACTTTGGTCCTCTATGAAACTCCCTCCTTCATGTGAAAATTACACCAGAGTGGCACTGTGTGCGAGGAGGGTGAGGGGGAAACCAAAAAGGCACAGGGCTTTGCAGACACCTGCAGAGCACTGCAGTAGAAACTGCCCCATTGTCATTCACAGATGTGGCCTGAACAGCACCAGCCTGGTGCTGAGGTTGTTTTGCAGCCATACCAGCCAAGTTCCAGCCAGCCAGAAGCCCTTCTGCTCAAATTGCTGGAAGAAAATGGTTTTCCTGTCTTATTTGTCTAGAAATGCTGCACAGATCCATTATTCAAAGTCCAGCCAGGGACACAGACATATGATATTTCTTGAAGGGGCTGTACACATTCCTCCAGGGAAGGGAATTATCCAAAATATAAGATAGTGGTTGATGAAACTTAATATGAGCACTGCTAGAGGCAGGGGAAAAAAAGTGGGGTAATGGAAAGATTGTGTGTCTGCTCTGTGAGCTGCCATGATCTGCTGTGTGTGCTCGTCTCAGTGCACAGCTAATCTCACTGCAAGTGGGATTCATGAGCTTTGCTCGTGTAGAATGACTGAGGCAAAACCTCTGGCTGTGAGGTGTTGTCCTAAATGGGCTCTCTTGTTTTCCAGGCAGTGTGAATGGAAGGCTTTGGTTCCCTAGCCACACCACGCCGCTCTAGTCCAGGCAACCAGCAACAGAACAAGGGGACACAGTCTCAAGTTGTGCCAGGTCTAGGCTGGATGTTAGGTGGAAATTTTTGCCAGAGAGAGTGATTTGCATTGGAATGGGCTGCCCAGGGAGGTGGTGGAGTCACTGTCCCTTGAGGTGTTCAAGAACAGACTGGCTGGGGCACTTAGTGCCATGGTCTGGTTGATTGGACAGGGCTGGGTGCTAGGTTGGGCTGGATGAGCTTGGAGGTCTCTTTCAACCCGGTTAATTTTATGATTCTGTGAGTCTATAGGAGGTCAGTGCAGGGATCTTAAGGATCCACTGTCCCATGACAAAGTGGGAGGCTGGAGGAGAGACCTTCACCCCCCATGCCACCTGTGTGCTCTGAGCGCAACTGCCTTTCCTGCAGCACCCTGACTGCCAGCTGGGACGTGTGCCAAGCAGGGAGCAGCAGGACTTCTCCATGCCCCTAGATCTGTCTCACCTGTGAATGGGAGGGAATGAGTAATTTCCCAGTGTCTGGAATGTGAGACTGTGGAAGTGTGGAAGCATAGGAGTTTGTGGCTCGGAGAGGAAGTCTGCTCGTGTGACAATCAGAAACATGAGATAAAGGTGACCAAGTGGAGCTTTGGCCACCTCCCAGGCGCACAGCTCTTGCGTCTTTTTGTAAAGGCAGAGGGGCTGTGTGTGAGCTCAGCAGCTTGCACAATACCCTGAGTGAGAGCTTTACCTGTCCCCACAGCGTCTCAGACATATTCAAACTCTCAGGCTGCCCTAGCCCAGTGTAGATTGTGTGATGCTCCCTGCAAGGTGCCAGCTCCAGAGACCTTTCTAAAGCAGGAGGACTGTGCTAGTTTGAGCCTAGCTGGGATATTTTAGTGAGAAGAATTAGATGCTAGGCTGTGAAAAGGAACCAATGGTGATGGCTGCTGCACTCAGGCTTGCTGAGATGGGTAAGAACAAGAACATAAACATAGATAAGGCAGTTGTTTGCTCTCTGTCTTTGGGGCTGCACTTCTCTCTAGCCTAACCTGCTGTCTGTGTGACTAATCCATCTGCTTCCTAACCCCCCCAGACGACCCTCCAAACTCACCTTTGAATGTAAGGCAAAGTCTGGGGTGAGGTAGAGGGATGGGAGGAAGGTGGAAGGGTGGTTGGGAGCCCCTCCTGGGGACTCTGGTTTCTGGGAGGGGCTGTTGTGTTTCCGTATTGCTTTTTAACTTGTCTATTTCTGTACCTATTGTAAACCTCTGCTTGTAGACTGTGCTAAGCTGAAATAAAAAGCTCTCATTCAATTTCCAGAGCGGCTGAGTCTAGTCTGGGTGATTTTCACAAGCGGGGGAGGGCAGGGAACACCCAGACCATCACAAGGGCTTTCAGCAGCTTGCGTTCACACCAGTTTTTATTTAGGTACTTAGGGCTTTTTTTTTCCTTTCCCCTGCAGAAAATGCTGAGATTTTCAGCCTGATGTATTTTCAGCTGAGCACTTCTCCAGCTTCCACGGACATGTTTCTCTGCCATCTGGTGTGCATTAACCTTTGTTCCCCTTAACAAAACAGGCTTTTTTTAGCCATGTGATCAGGTGTGACTAGTGAAAAGGGGAAGAAGGCAGCTAAGGGTTTTGCTACGGTACACTGACAGAGCCTTTTGTTTCTGCAGCACAGCAGCATCTCTGCAGAGATTAATGCTTGGTAGGTGTTCCCCCCTCTAGGCCCAGGAAGATAGGATCATGCTTGGCTTTAGGAGGTGGAAAAGGATAGCTTCTAACTCTGGAAGGAGCTGGAGGGTTGTTTCTCTAACTGGTAAGAAGGAAACACTGTCCAAGAGAGCTGTGAGGCAATGCTCTCCCATGCCATGGCTGGACACATGCATGTCTGTCCTTGCAGTGGCTGGTTTGGGGTACTAGAATGGCTTATAGCCAAGCACAGTAGCACTTTGGCACATATTTTAAGTCCAGCTTTGGTCTCTGGATCTGGGATGCAGGGGAGGTGGTGGAGTTGCTGTCCTGGGAGCTGTTGAAGCAAAGCCTGGCTGGGGCACTTAGTGCCATGGTTGGGTTGATTGGACAGGGCTGGGTGCTAGGTTGGACTGGATGAGCTTGGAGCTCTCTTTGAACCTGGTTGATTCTGTGATTTAATTGATAATAGCAATGGTCTGGTAAGATAAACATACAGAGGAAAGGTACCAGAGTGTAGTTCCACTCTGAGGAATTACTTTTCCTAGCTGTTTCTGTGCATTCTTCATTGTACTTGTATTTCTAAGGAAATGATCTTTTCTTCTGAATCAGATATGTAAGCTTGCCTCAGGTGTTCAAAGACAATCTTAATTGTTCAGCTCTAAAAAAAAAACACTTAAAGGGGTAACAGATAAGGCACAGGAAAACCTCTGCAGGGGATTGTAACTTAATTGTGTCACAGTTCCCAGAGTCAACTGTATTGGCAGATAACTCTTATAGAGTTGTGGAATGGTTTAGGTTGGAAGGGACCTCAAGGATCATCCAGTTCCAACTCCCTGCCATAGGCAGGGACCTCCCACTAGAACAGGTCACTGAAGGCCTCATCCAACCTGGCCTTGAACACCTCCAGGGAGGAAGCATCCATATCCTCCCCAGGAAACTTGTACCAGTGTCTCACCCTCAGTGCAAAGAACCCTTTCCTGACATCTAGTTTGAATATCCTCTCTGCCGATTTAAACCCATTGCCCCTCGTCCTGTCATTACAAGACCTTGTCAATAGAACCCTTCCCAGCCTTTCTGTAGGTCCCCTTCAGATACTGGAAGGCCACTATAAGGTCTTTTGGAAGCCTTCTCCTCTCCAGGCTGCAGAGCCCCAACTCTTGTAGCCTGTTTTCATAGCAGAGCTGCTGCAGCCCTCTGAGCATCTTCGTGGCCTCCTCTGTGACTCTTGTTACTAATGTCACATCTCTTTTATTAACATTAGTGATTATTGTCAAATTTCACTAAAGCACTGGGTGCTGTATGACATTGCCAAATTACCCAAGTAAATAACTAAAAATAAGCAAGAGGCTTGAAATCAACAGCTTTTATGTTTTGGTGTAGCTTTGGGAGGCTTCTATATTTGTTCAGGTATTCAAATTTACAGCAACATAGCTCATGAATAGATATCCTCCAATGATAGCTATCCTGAGTAGATATCCTCCAATGATAGCTATCCTGAGTAGATATCCTCCAATGATAGCTATCCTGAGTAGGTATCATCCAATGATAGCTATCCTGAGTAGTATCCTCCAATGATAGCTATCCTGAGTAAGTATCATCCAATGATAGCTATCCTGAGTAAGTATCATCCAATGATAGCTACCTTGAGTAGGTATCATCCAATGGTAGCTATCCCGAGTAGGTATCATCCATCAACAGCTACCCTGAGTAGGTATCATCCAACGATAGTTATCCCAAGTAGGTATCCTCCAACATCAGCTATCCTGAGTAGATATCCTCCAACAATAGCTATCCTGAGTAGATACCATCCAACAATAGCTATCCTGAGTAGGCATCATCCAATGATAGCTATCCTGAGTGGGTATCATCCAACAATAGCTGGAGACTTGCTCCTTGTAATGTATTACCACCAAGAACAACAGCAAGCTTGGAGTGCTTCCCTGCAGTGTTAACAGGGTGTGTAGCTAACTACCATGGGTTCATTTGTCTGTGCTGCAGCTGTGCTCTCCCCTTTCCCCCCACCTTTATTGTCTCAAGGTACAAAAATCAATCCACAACAAACGAGGGGCTCTGCTATGCTGACATCTGGCTAGGTAGATAAAATGTCCATTAAATCTCTCACTCTAAGGAAAGTGTTTTTCTTCCTGTATTTAAAGAGGTAGCACAGACACAAAGGGCTGCAGCCCATAGTTTTGTGTTTCCTCAGATATCCCCATTCCCTGTGGGCCATTTGCACTGGCCCTGTGTGGGCAGGAATTCTTGCTGCTCTGCCTGGATGTGATGCCCCGTGGAAGACCTGCCAGGTCTTTCCTGTGTTATGTGGTGATTGTGTGCTCAGATTATTCATTGGGAATCAGGCATGGAAAGCATTGCCAAACATCTTTAGGCAGCTCACTTCCCTTCTGTGAGAAGAATAAAGTCTGATGTGTATAACTGGAGGTCAGAGATTTTGCTCCCAGACAACAGGCTTTGCCTGAAAGATTCTTGGCACCAGAAGTTCAGGGGTCAACTGCTTTGATGTCAGAAGTGAAATGCTCATTCACAAAACATTAAAGTCTTAAAATAAGCAGATGGTTTCATACAGAAACTGCCTAAGCATAAACTGATCCCTCAGGTGACCTTACCTTACTTCTCCAAAGGCCAGAGCAAGAACTGTTCAGGAGCTGTAGTTAGGGGTACAACCTGAGATCCCATTGACTAGCCTGTAGGTGAATTAGGATGCAGTATGCTACTGTTGACAAGTTCTTTGCAAGAGAAGAATAATTATCCTCCTTTCTAGGTGAGAAACTCATTTTGGTTTATGTTGGTAGCCAAGAGCCCAAAACTTTTCACACAGTCTCACAGTATCACCAAGGTTGGAAGAGACCTCACAGATCATCAAGTCCAAGCCGTTACCACAGAGCTGAAGGCTAGACCATGGCACCAAGTGCCACGTCCAATCCTGCCTTGAACAGCTCCAGGGACGGCGACTCCACCACCTCCCTGGGCAGCCCATTCCAGCAGCCAATGAATCTCTCAGTGAAGAACTTTCTCCTCACTTCAAGCCTAAATCTCCCCTGGCGTAGCTTGAGGCTGTGTCCTCTTCTGCAGCTTGCAGGCTTTCTAAGTACTATGGGGAGGAGGCAGTGAGGTGATGTGCAGAGTGCAATTGGCTTAAGAGTTTACAAGGAAATGAGCCACAAGAACTTCTGCCCCATGGTGTTTTGTTTCCTGAAGATGAGGGTAGGATGTGTGAGTTAGCACCAGAGTTCTTTGCAAAACCAGCATTCTTCAGTGTTTGCCAAGAGCTAATCTAGCCAGTTTAGTCAGGAGCTTACTCAGAAGGGTTGAAGCAGAGCCACAGATGTTTTCTGCTCTTAAAGTTACAGTAAAGTGTAGCTTCTGCTCATCTGTGCACAGGCAATTGTTTTGTCATCTGATCTTATGTAACCTGAAGAGTGATGTTGTTAACCTGGTGCTAATATCAGGTTTGTAACCCAAATAATACTGCTCTATCATAGCACAATTCATCTTTTTGCTGCTGGAGAAACTGGGATCTGGCTGGAACTTCACACCTGTGAGACTGATCTCCCACCAAAACATTGTACCATTCACACACAAATGTTCTAGGCGGAAACTGATCTGAAGAGATGTCTGTAGATCTAGCTCAGAGAGAAACAAAGGACATAGAATCATAGAATGGTTTAGGTTGGAAGGGACCTCAAGGATCATCCAGTTCCAGCCCCCTGCCATAGGCAGGGATGAGAACAGGTTGCTCAAGGCCTCATCCAACATGGCCTTGAACACCTCCAGGAAGGTTGTGGAGCACAGAATCACAGAATGTGATGTTTGATCGCATGGGGTGATTCTGTGCTCCACAACCTCCCTGGGCAACCTGTGACAGTGTCTCACCACCCTCACTGTAAAGAACCCTTTCCTAACAGTCAGTTTGAATCTCCCCTCCTCCAGTTTAGACAGGCATATGTCTAATAACTTAAGTGATTATTTATTAAAGATTAATTTGCATTAATTGCATTAAGCTTATGGTGACAAAGTGCACTTTTCCCCCCCCAGAGAGACGTGTGGAAATCTTCTGCAAATTGCTGCCACAACAAGGTACCTGCCAACATGAAAGCCTTCTCCTCTGAAACTGGTAAGCAGAATGTTGTGTATATAGTTTCACAGAGCTACAGATTGCATTGAGCTGGAAAAGGACTCTCAGAGGTGGTCTTGTGCAACTCCCCTGCAGTCATCAGGGACAACTCCAACTAGATCAGGCTGCCCAGGGACACATTGAGTCTAATCTTGAACATCTCCAGGGATGGGGCCTCAACCACATCTCTGGGCAGCCTTTCCCAGTGCCTCACCACTCTCATTGTAAAGAACTTTCTCCTGGTGTCCAACCTCTATCTACCCTGCCCCAGTTTCAAACCACTGCCTCTAGTCCTATTGCTACAAGCCTGGTTTTGGTCTTGGGCTTTTATGTTGTAATCTTACTGCCTTGCCATACAGGTGTTCAACTCCTATTTCAGGAAAGACCAGTGACTATCAAAAGCTTTGTTTCTCTTTAAGTAAGGTACAAGGAATGTGTGCCTTGTCAAGTGCTTATGCAGGATAAACCTACGTGACCAGGAAAAGGCCAGATAAGAAGATAGCTTCATTATCACTCCCTGACTGACAATCTGTATCTTCTGAATGTTTGAGAGCCCAGAGAACATTGCTCCTGTTTTGTGTTAGCTTTGATTTGTCAGACACATTTGTGGTAGCAAGAGAATTCCACAGAGTTAAATTAATTCAGACAAAAAGCAAAGTTATGCCCTGCTGTGTTCTTTAATTGCTTCTGTAATCTAAAGCATCACACATCTTCTCAAGAGTCAGGACTGTGGGTTTCACAAGCTGGATCACGGTGTAGTTGACCTGGAGCAGTGTTACATCCACATTCCTTTCTTCATCCTTGTCTCCCATTGCTGCAAGGACTAGTCGGAGCTGGGGGAGGCAGCAGAGTCCACATCTTCTGTGTCATGGTGGTGTGGGGATACTGACTGTCTGCCCTTAACACGTTTCCACTTCATCCTTCTGTTTTGAAACCATACTTTGACCTGGGTGGTAAAAAGGAAATAGTTACTGCCTCCATCTGAGCTGCACATGCAGACCTATGCATGCCTATCTATATGTGTGTGTATTAACAGAGAGATCTTTGGTGGAGCTCTGGAAGAAAAGGTGAAAGGAACCTCAGAAGTTCAAGCAATCCACCTCTCTAACAAAGGCAGGAACAACTCTTTCCAAACTGTTCCAGGCTGATGGTTCTCTGAGACCTGCAAAAGTAATTCAAGTCCTTTGCTTATAGTCTGTCTCTGTGTCAACTAAGCATGCCAATTCCATGGGCACAGTGCCCCTAATGTCTGTTACCACCTTATCCATCCAATTTAATGCTTCAGGAATTGTAATTTGCTTCACTTAATTTAACAATTCCTCTATTGTCCACTAAACTTGGATGAGGAAACCCTGGCAGACCACAATGAGAGAACAATATCTCTCTTTGCAGAACTCTGCATTTGTGTCTTCCCTCATCACTTCAAAATGCTACCTGACCCAGGAAGAATGCATGCATCAAGCATGTGTAATTCGAATAACTGCCTGGTAACTGCAGTCTAAGATGATATCTGTGGACCATCTGTTAACCTTAACATATCAGTGTGTAGCAATCAGTGATGGTAACCAAGAGCTCAGTAGATATCAGTGCTTCCCAAACAGAATTCCATTTATTAACTGCTTACAGCAGTTTGTAACAGATGTGCTTTAAATGAGAGTGGAGGCTTTGCACTGGCCTCTGCCGTTGCAAAAATACTCCCCTTGAGCATCATATTTAGGATTTAGCTTTAGGGAGAAGTTGTGGGGGAGAAAGAAGGAGCTGGGGAGGCAGGGATTCAGGAAGTACTTGTCTCTCAGTGAGATCCAGGTTCACAGCTATCTCGTATCTCCTGAGCCTTGTCAGGTAGTTATGATGGGCGAATTCAGCCTCCAGCTCCTGTAGCTGCTCCTTTGTGAACGCTGTCCTCTCCTTCCGTGATTTGCTGCTTGCTTCTGCTTTGCTGCTTGAGTTGTGGTTTTCTAAGAGGCAAGAAACATGTTGTGTAATTTGCAGTCACATCGATCTGTGGGGACTTGTATCTTGCAGAGGGCTGATGTAAAGGTGCTCAGGGGAAATCTGAAGAAGTTTTGTGTTATGCCTCCTCATGGTCAGCATGACTTATTCTAGGGGGAATGGAGCAAAGATGGAGGTGGGGAGGTTCAGACTGGACGTGAGGAGGAAGTTGTTCAGCATGAGAGTGGTGAGAGCCTGGAATGGGCTGCCCAGAGAGGTGGTTGAGGCTCTATCCCTGGCTGCCCAGAGAGGTGGTTGAGGCTCTATCCCTGGAGGTGTTTAAGGCCAGGCTGGACGAGGCTCTGGACAGCCTGATCTAGGGTAGGGTGTCCCTGGCCATGGCAAGGGGATTTGAGCTAGATGATTCTTGTGGTCCCTTCCAACCCTGACTGATTCTATGCTGTCAGCCTGGGTTACCAAGGAGCCAAATGTGGGACAGCTCAGTGTCAGGAAGAGGAGTGTGTTGTCAAAACTGCATTAGCACAGGCCTAGGTCTGCAAGGTCAGAAAAAGCACTTATGGGAAGGAAGCTCTTGTTCCTTGCTGCTATTGCATTGACTTAGTTTCCTTCCCTGCATCTTTACTTCCATTCCTTGTGTGTGTCTTATCACTGAGCCCTGATCACCCATTCAACAGGCAGCAAAGTTTATGCTTTGTGTATCACAGAATCACAGAACCTTAGAGGTTGGAAGGGACCTCCAGAGGTGGAGTCCAACCCTCCTGCCAAAGCAGGATCACCTAGGGGATGTGATGTGTAACGTGCTGTGAGCTCATGGTGATAGGCTCTGTGCAGGGTATAGGTAAGGTCACTGAGTAAGCACCCTGAGCTGCATATGGCCTGGAACTGCTGGAGTGTGTGTGTGGGAACATGGTGAAACAAGCACCAGCGGAGAACCAGAGCGCTTTGAACTGACACACAATACTCCAGCCTTTGAGCTTCTTGTAATCCTTGCTAGCTGAAAGCCAGAAGGAGATCTGGTACCTGTGTGCATGATTGTCCTCTGTAGCATCCTGCTCACTGCACTGCCTTGAAAAACCTCTTTGCTATTTGTGTACTTGGCTGCAGCATGGTCACCAGTCATGAATCAAAGCCAAATTTCAAGCCATCGCCCAAGGGATGCTGCAACACTTATGCTAAGATGCAAACACAAGCTGACTTTCTTTTCTCCCTTTTTTGTCCCCTTCCCTTTCCTCCTGTGGTTTTAAAGTTGATGCCTATGAACAATCTCCAATCAATGCAAGGAAAACTGCACTTGTTTCAGTGAGCAAAGCCCAAACTGCCAATCTCTCAGGGTGTCAGTTTGGCAAGTTCTTTGTCCCTTTTTCTCTTCTTGCTCCTGTGGCTGGCCAAGTTCCATGAACTGAAGGTGCTGGTAGTTGGTTTTGGTTTGGGTTTTTTTTTATGTTGAGGATTAATTAACTTTAGTCTGCAGTCTGCAACGAGGTTCCAGCTGTCCAGACATGGTATTTCTGCACAGACATTGTATACAAAGTGGTAGCAATGGGCATGGCACACAACATCATCTCCTTGGTTGTCAAAATAACAAAGCCAGATGTGGCTGTAGTCTTTGTGACTGACCTGATCTTAACTTTGCCCACCAGAAACAGTGAAAGCAAACACAGCTCCTGTTAGTGATAATGTCAACAGGGACCAGCCTATCACATGCTGCAACTGGACTGCTCTCTGTTTCAAGGAAATTAGTCTTGTTTCCATCAACATTGTTCTTGCTACTTAGACTTCCAAAATCCCCAAATAAAGTTGGGGAAAGTATGACAACAATTCCAGAAGTTTCTCCCCATGCTTTTGCTCATAGTGGTGCAACCCCCCTTTAATATTTAGTGAGGCCAAACAGAATTTATATCTAAAGAGAGGCTTTGCATCTTGTACTTGTCATAAACTGAGAAGCTAAAATCCCAGGATAACACTTCCAACCAGCTCAGGCAGCTCAAGAGGATGGAAATTTGCTTTCTGACCCCTATTCTCTTAGGCTTGGGCAAATGGCAGGTGTGCAAATAGATAACTCAACAGTCTAGGACCTTAAGCTCAGTGTATGCATGCCATGTGATTCCTGTTTAGCTACAGCAAATGTGCCTTGTGCTGGTGAGTAAAATGCCTGGTTCAGTAAATAAGATCTGTGGGAATGAAATACAAACACCAGAGGTCATCAAAGAATCATCTGTTTAGTTCCACTGTTGTGTAAGTTTCTGCAGCCAAGAATTACAAAATGTTTTCCTCATCATCTTTATTCCTTAATTCCTAATCTTAATTCCAAGTGCTCCCCTTCTATAGCCTGTACTGCGCCACAACCCTGATTTCATGTCACCTACCTGAGTTCTCCTTTTTCCTTTTGGATGGCTTTTTCTCAGTCTCCTGTGTAGTATTTACTGGTACCTCATCATCTTCCTTTATGTCTGCTGCTGCACTGGCTAGGTTTAGGCTGCTGCCTTCTGACTCCCCAGAATCCAAGGCCAGTCCTGGATTTAGTTGTCTTCTGGCCTCAGTTGCCACAAAATGCCAGTCAGAGTGTTGGGAAGAGGGATGCTGCTCCACGAACGCCTGCTCCTCACGTGGGAAGCTGCGGCGAGTCGTCACCAGGCAGGAGGCTGAAAAATCTGAGTAAGCAGAAAAATCTGGCTTTTGATGGCAGGAGAATGGTGGTGGTGTGCAGTGGCTCAGCCCTGAAGCCGTGGTGACATCCCCATGAGTGCTCCGCAGACACCCCCAGAGCAGAGCAGGAGGCTGTGGGCTCTGCATACAGCTGCTGCTGGTAGGATCCATTTGCTTCCAGTCCTGTCCACACTCCAGTATTTGGGACTGGTTATAGCTCAGGCTTTGAATCAGAAGAGAAGCAGAGGGGATATCTTCCAAATTTTACAGAGCAGATGTCCTCCCTAGACAGCTTGGTTGTGGCTTCCAAGCTGCTGCAGGTTTGTTACTTTGGGAGCTCTCCTAAACATCTTCATGATCTCAACTGGAAAACGAGAAGCAGATGAATGCAGTGACTGCCCCGAGCTGCTTCCTAGGGCCTGGAGCTTGCTTCCTTCTGGAGAGCTGGCTACGAGGGAAACACTTTTTAAACACTGTGTGCTGGGGAGAGAGTGACAACTTTGTGAAGTGAAATGTGAGAGAGGGGAGGGAGAGGTTAACATACATACCCTCGGTCCCTCCAACCAAAGCAAAGCAGGCAACTATTAATCATCTGAAACCTTATATGCACATCTAATGGGATTTGCAGATGGAGCCTTTTAAAGAAACAATGTCTGTATTTTTTTTTTTAAAGGGAAGGAGCAGCACACAAAAAAAGGCTTTAATGCTTCCATGTAACACTATGAAGGGTTTTTTCTATTGCACTATGAACAAAATTCTTCGTGCTGGGTTCAGAAAAATCCCCAGCACTAAATTCAACAGATGCCAGATTTGAAGAGCTGAAGTGGGAAAAGAGGAGGACTCCCCAGATTCTATGCAACTTAAGGCCCAAGCAGAAGTTTTAACTGAAGCTGGCTGGAGTATGGGTGCAAAATGGGGAGTGTGTTTGCCTTGCCAGCTGTGCAACAGGGCTTTGCTGAGAGCCTGGAATGGAGTTTGCTGCCAGTGGCAAATTACTCTTCGTGTATTCTGCTTTCCAGGGAATTTTCTGTATGACATCCCTTCCTGCAAGGAAGTCTTCTGCTTTTGTGCCAACGTTTTTCATCTTTAGTTGAAAGTGTTACAGCCTTTCCTAGCAGAAAGCAGATACTTAGACCCTAGAGCAACTGCAGTTGAAAGGACATTAACAGGGAATCTGTTCTCAATCCCTTTTTCATAGAAGTCTGGCAGCTGGGAGTGCCCAAAGCTCACTTTTGCTGGGATTACTGCAAGTTCTCTTGTTCTTAACAACACTTTGTGTACATGTGTTCCATAGTTCCATAATCTGCTTACAACCATTTCCAGCACTTAATTCCCCAGGTCTTGCTATCTGTTGTGTGCACAACAACCATTTGTGCTGAGCTTTGTGTCCTCTCACAGAGATTTATGAGGTGGACACGGAGCATTCATTTTTCACAGAGGTTTAAGTGATACTTTTATTTGGCTTCTGTATAATTCAGAACTGTAACTATATGTTGGTTCTTAGAGCTTAGCCTTTTCCAGGAAATCAAATGGGTTTAGTACAGATCTTTCTGAACAAGAACATAATATTCTGGTTTATCATGTGAATCCTGACTTTCTTGGAAAACATTAAATGCCTGATGCCTAATTAATTCTCTAGGAAGAACTCTCCCCAGTATTTGTATCTGCTGCTGTGCTGTACTAGAGAATAAACATGAACATAATTTTCTTTCTCATTCACAAGAGGAGAGCTCCTAGAGTGCTCTTTTTCTCAAATTCCAGGCTACAATGAATTTGTGAACCCTGCAAATGTCCCAGGCACTGCTAGAATCTGAGTCCAGAGTGTTTTGCCAGTGCAAAGTGTGGAACTGAGCTGCTCTGTGTGTAACACACACACACTTCAGTCACACAGGTTACTGAGGGTTTGTGTGGATTCAAGCCTACATCTGTCATTTTCAGTCCTGCTTTCAGGCTATAATGGATTTGTGAACCCTGCAAATGTCCCAGGCACTGCTAGAATCTAAGTCAGAGTCCAGAGTATTTTGTCAGTGCGAAGTGTGGAACTGAGCTGCTCTCTGCGTGCTGCCCCATGTGTAACACACACTTTGGTCACACAGGTTACTAAGGGTTTGTGTGGGTTCAAGCCTACATCTGCTGTTTTCCAGTCCTGCTTTCAGTCTACAAAACGATCTAGCTAATTCTGCAGGCATTTATGTCCTTGCACATGTAACTGGGGGGGCAGGATGGAGGAGAGGATTGTCCATTAGTCTAACGTTCACTTCAGCCAGGAGCTGCTTTAGACTCCCGTTCGTGAATGCCAATGAGGTCTGAGCAGAGATCCGTCTGTAGGGCATGACTCAATCCCTGCAAGTTACTTTGCACTCTGAATTAAACTCTTTGGACCCTGCTTTCCCAGAAGAGCTCTTGCTGTTGTTATTCCTCTAGCTTCAGCTGTGGGAAAAGGAGCTGGCATCCTCTCCCCAGATGTGAGAACATTCGGGTCCTGCGTTGCTCCAGCACCCTCTACAGCTGGTGCTGTCACTCAGCTGCTCAGCAGGAGCTGTTTGGCCTCTACATCTTCTTGACACTTCAGTCCTGAAAGAAGAAAGAACAACAATCCTCCTCTCTTGATAATTCCCATTTGTTGGTTGAGGCAGCCACCTTTAACCTTTATAAAGTCAACATCTCTTAGGCAGTTCTTCCGTTGAGTGGAAAAAAAATGGCATGGATGGAAGCAGGTTTTGTAATGAATGCTCCCATCATGACCTGGAGGCTGGAAAGTGGGGGACTCTATCAGGTCATTCTGTGACACCCCCAGGAAAGCATTTCCCAGCCATCTCAGGGACCAAGAAGCCTCTGAGCTCTGGCTCACCATCAGACCTTACACAGTAATTTGCAGAACTTGGTGACACAAAAGGACAGAAGCTGTGTCCTGTCTTCACTTCCCCCACCCCAACCCCAGGCAATTTTCTTGCTCAGCAAAGAATAATCTGAACCATCTCATGCTGCTTTTGATTCTCTCTGGTACTTCTCTTGTACCAGGATAAAAAGACAATGACCCAGCTCTTCTCACTGATGTGGTCACTACCTCATCCAACTGTCTAAGTAGATGAGAAAGCTGATGATCAAAAAAGTGAAGTCTGCAGATGATGCATAAGCAACTAGCAATATTATCTGGGCTCTGGGGAAAGAACCTCTGGCAGGCAGACATGGACAATATCTTGTTCCTAAAGAAAATTGACACAAAACTCTCCAAAAAATTGGTCATGCTGCTGTCCTTGAAAGTGGGAAGTCAGTGAATTCCAGAGTGGGTAGCTGTGCACACATTTTTCTTGTACCTTGGATCTGTTCCCATTCAGTTGAGGTTTTCTCATGCAATCTGTGTGATGGTTTGGGTGCTACCCACCCCCCCCACCCCTTGTAAAATCACTCAGACTAGACTCAGCAGCTCTGAAAATTGAATGAAGCTTTATATTTACAGCTTAGCACAAGATACAAGCAGATAGTTACAATCTATACAGCTATAGACAGAAATTTACCAGTTAAAAGGTAATACAGAAACACAGCAGCCCTCCCAGAAACCCCAGGAGGGGCTCCCAACCACCCTACCACCTTCCTCCCACTCCTCTACCTTATCCCAGATCTTGCCTTATGTTTAAGGTAGTTTTGAGGGTCAGCCAGGGGGGTTAGGAAGCAGATGGATTAGTCACACAGATGGCAGGTTAGGTTAGAGAGAGAGAGAGGTTCAGCCCAAAGCCCACACAGTGACTGTATTATCTATATTTATGTTCTTGTTTTTATCCATCTCAGCAAGCCTATGAGTGCAGCAGCCATCACCACTGTTTCCTTTTCACAGCCTGTAATCTAGTTCTCCTCACTAAAATATCCCAGCTAGGCTCAAACTAGCACAATCTGCTTAAAAAAAAAAGGTGTTCTGGTTTCTATTATTGAGAAACTAATATGAATGAAAGTATGTAAATATATATCCCTGTCTTGAGACTGTTTCACAATCCTGAGACTCTCAAGAGCCTAACTGAGACTTAACAAGGGGCAAATTGTGCTCCACTGTTTCAGCAGCTGTGTGCTAAGCTGTGCTAAGGGAGCAAAGATCTCTGCTTGCAGTCCAGGCATCAGCTTCTGTGTTTGTTGCTTGTCTCTTGTCTTTCTTTCTTTTTTTTTTTTTCCTGGCTTTGAGGCCCAGTGCCATGTGAAGATGAGGAATATGCCTTCCCTGCATGGTCATAAAAGCAAGCAGTGTCTCAGCTACAACATTAATCCTTGAGACAGGAAAGACCTTTTGCCAATTACTTTGACAGATCATCTTTTTTAACGTAGTAAGTTCTGCCTTTACACTCTGTGTGATGTTGTGGCTCCTTCGTGAAGAGCTGAATGCACTGAACGAGGTCCAAGGCACCAGAAACACTGTTCAATCAAGGACATTTCTTAGGATCAGCAAAGGAACAGTTAAAGAGTTTGACAGGCAAATATCGTGAAAAACACTAAATTAGCTCAGCTTTTGGCAGATTGCAAAACTCATCTGTGTGATGGTTTGGGAGTTACCTGCCCTCCCACACTGCTGAAATCCCCCAGACTAGACTCAGCTGGCTGGAGGTTAAGGAATGAAGCTTCATATTCACAGCTTAGCACAATATACAAGCAGAGAGTTAGAATATATACAACTGCATACAGAAATGTACAAGGTAAAGGAAATACAGAAACACAACTCCCCTCCCAGAAACCAGAGTCCCCAGGAGGGGCTCCCAACCACCCTTCCACCTTCTTCCCACCCCTCTACCTTACCCCAGACTTTGCCTTATGTTTGAGGTGAGTTTGGAGGATAGGCCAGGGGGGTTAGGAAGCAGATGGATTAGTTAGCAAGTGAGAGAGAGAAGTGCATGCAGCCCAAAGCCCAAGAGCAACTCTGTTATCTGTATTTATGCTCTTGTTTTCATACATCTCAGCAAGCCTATGAGTGCAGTAGATATCACCATTGTTTCCTTTTCACAGCCTATCATCTAATTCTTCTTACTAAAATATCCCAGCTAGGCTCAAACTAGCACACTATGGGATTATCTGTCAAGTGATAAGGTTTCCAGTTGCTTCAGTTCTAAGACTTCTGCACTGATTTCCTTCAGACCATCCTTTGCAGGTGCTTTGGTCATTATAATGTATGAGAGGCCTGGAACACAAACCCTATGAGGAGAGGCTGAGTGAACTGGGGTTGTTCAGCCTGGAGAAGAGGAGGCTCAGGGCAGACCTCATTGATGTCTACAACTGCCTGAAGGGAGGCTGTAGCCAGGTGAGGTTGGTCTCTTCTCCCAGGCAACCAGAAACAGAACAAGGGGACACAGTCTCAGGTTATGCTGAAGGAGGTCTAGGCTGGATGTTAGGAAGAAGCTCTTCATAGAGACAGTGATTGGCATTGGAACAGGCTGCTCAGGGAGGTAGTGTAATTGCCGTCCCCGGAGGTGTTCAAGCCAAGCCTGGATGAGGCACTTAGTGCCATGGTCTGGTTGATTGGACAGGGCTGGGTGAACTTGGAGGGTCTCTTCCAACCTGGTAGATTCGGGTGAGGGGCCTGGAGCACAGACCCTGTAAAACAACAGGTCAGGATTTTCCTAGCGGTAGTTCCATCTCACACCACGAGGTGGAGACATCTGCCTGCAGCTCTCGGCCGGTTCTGGTGACTTCACTCTCACGTTGTAGCTAAGGTTTAAATTAAATACTTCCCTCTTCCTTCTTGCCACTGGGATAAAATAAAGCATGCAGCTCTTTTACCGAGAAGCTCTATTGTTATTAATATTCTCTTTTACATTCTGGAAAAAAAAAAAAACAACAAACACGTTGCTGAAGGTGCCCAGAGAAGGGCAGCAAGGCTGGAGGGCAGCCTGGAGTACAGCCCTGCCAGGAGAGGCTGAGGGAGCTGGGGGTGTGCAGCCTGGAGAGGAGGAGGTGCAGGGCAGAGCTCATTGCTGTCTACGGCTACCTGAAGAAAGGTTGTAGCCAGGTGGGGGTTGGTTTCTTCTCCCAGGCAACCAGCAACAAAACAAGAGGAGAAAGCCTCAAGTTGTGCCAGGGCAGGTTCAGGCTGGATGTTAGAAGGAAGTTGTCCCTGCAGGTGCTCAAGACAAGTCTGGATGAGGCACTTAGTGCCATGGTCTGGTTGATTGGATAGGGCTGGGTACTGGGTTGGACTGGATGATCTTGGAGGTCTCTTCCAACCTGTTTGATTCCATGATTCTATGAACTGTAGCAGCTGTCCACCACTGCTGGGTGCATATGACCATTTTCTTGTCATTTTGCGATGTTGATCCCACAGAGAGACTGGCAAGATTTGGCTGCACAGCCTCCAACTGCACTTGAGAACCCAAGAGCATGTTTTCGAGCTGAGCAGCAAGTAAAATTGTGAGTGATTCCTTTCCATGAAGCAAGTTCACACCTAAGATGATGAGGTAGTTAAAAAATGCCCAGTGGGACCAATTCATTTAGGAAAGATCAATGCCACAGTGTTCAGTTAGCAAAAGCAAACAAGTTCAGGTGCCTGACGCTACAGCTAAAGGCAAATCCCTGCTTTAGCCGGGATGGTGGTTCTGGATTCCTCAAAAGAGAAACGTGGAGACTTGTTCCTGCAACAGCAAAACAAGGGCAAGCCCAGGAGCTAGTGCACTTTCAGGTTCCTTGAGTCATGTGTCAGCACTGGGTCCAGGGATGAGATTCTCCACAGCTTTGCTGAATTTGTGCTCCCTTCTTCCCAGCTATGACCTTTGCTTTGTGTATCCTCATTTGGGTTTGTTTTATGTTTGCAGCTTACCCACTCCAATGCCTTTCAGCAAATTCTAGGTGTGTTTGCCAGACTGTTGTCTGGGAGTAAGGGAAGAAGCTTTTATTTTTGCTTGTCATGGGACTGTTGCTGCTGTGGGATCTCTGCATCTGAGGGACAAAAGCTTTTGCTAGAAGGTGACTGTGACAATCACTCCTGTGGTTTATTGCTTGAAGACAGCGAGGCACCATTTGGTTCCTGCTGTGAGTCAGAATGCAATAGATAGGGTTTAAAGAGGGGGAAAAAAATGATTTTCACATTTTCTCCTCTTGCTCTTTTCAGTTCTATGTATGGGGGAAAAAAGAGTTTCTGGTAGGTGTCTTGTTTTTAAAGTGTCAAGCAATTGGCTCCCCCCAAAACATACACATTTTAAGGTCAGGGAAACTGAGATGACATTTGTTAACACATGCACTAACATGCAGAACCTGACGTGCCAAAGAAGCAGAGGTGCATGGGATAACGATGCTGCAGTTTGGTTTAGAACAGAGGATCTGTGTTACACCGGAGTAAGGCTAAGAAGCAACTGCAAAAGACAGGCCAGACCAAGGAATGACCAAAGAGCAGAGTGCTGCAGTCAGCAGCAGCAGGTGCTAGGGAAGGCTTTAAGCAGAAGGGTACAGCAGCAGCAGGTGCTAGGGAAGGCTTTAAGCAGAAGGGTACAGCAGCAGCAGGTGCTAGGGAAGGCTTTAAGCAGAAGAGTACAGCAG